>VDFB02270651.1:745843121-746004631 GCA_007258455.2 Sequoia sempervirens | reverse complement strand
GAACCAATACTAGCATTAGGTAGACCTCTATACCAATCCCTCGCATCCTCTACTAGAGATTGTACAAAAAATTTCATTACAATATCTTCATGTTCTACCTCATAATCATTTAGCATATCCATAAAATCTTTCAAGTGTTCCTTTTTTGTTACGACATTATTTCCAACAAACTTACTCATCTTTTCTCTCAAGTCAGCAGGGATGGAATTTGGATAACCAAGAATACCATCAAAGAAAAAAGGCCTATATCTTTCCAACTGTATAGGTCATTGTTGAAATAGTCCTTCATTCTTCTAAGAATCAACACCAGACCCTAAATTTTGTATCCTAGAACCATCCTGATTTGGATTTACAAACCTACTTGCATGAATCTTCAGGTCAAAATTATTTATGGTGGGATCTGGATTAATTTTAGGACCATCCTTTAAGGCATCTTGGTGATTTGATGAGGTTGCAGCTTGTGTAGCCTCATCCATGCTTGACATCTTTAGGAAACTTATTTTCCTCTTCATTTCTACATTTGTAGCCTCAATCTATGTTCTCTCCAACTCTTCTACTAGAGCTTCACTCTCCCTCATAACCTTTTCTAAGGAAGACTCTTTTTGAAATGACACATGTGGTGAGAGATCTTTTTGAGTGAAATGGGGAGTCACCTTCTCATTTATTTTAATCGCCTCAACCTTTTGCTTTCCCTTATCCAAGACAAGCTTAAGGTTTGTATTACTCAGTTGAGATTTAACATGATTTGAGGGTTTTGGGTCTGCAGGTCTAGGTTGGACATCAATGTGGCCTACTGGGTTTTCTTTAGACACTAGAATTGTTCCTTATTAAGAATATTTTGTACAACTGGACCCTCAACACTTGGTTTAGGTTCTTCTTGGTTCAAGAACTTCATTTTTCCCAACTATCTCATCAACCTATCCCTTTCAATCACAACATCCCTCAACTTTGCTTCCCTCTCTTTTTCTCTTTTCATCCTGAGCTCAGCTTGCTCTTGGATTTCCCACTTCAAGGAATTAATGTCTCCAAAAACATTGTTAGGGTTAGGAAAAGTCATATTAGAACTTGATATATCACTTAGGTCTATTAAATTGACCCCTTCTAGTACATGTTCAAAAAATAAAGGGTTTACATCATTTTCAGTAGGAGGAGGAGGCACATCAATGGTGCATTCTCTATGATGGCTTCAACTTCAACTCCTACCTCTTCTCTTTTCAGAATATTTGACACTGACAGGCCCTTTATTCTAACATGTCACATCTTCTTGAACCGATGTATTAAATAATGCATCAAAAAATCCACAACTATCTGACTTTGAATTTCTAGACACCTCTTCAAGATTTTTAGGGATAGGGTGTAAAGGCTTACTTGTACCTTGGTGTACAAGGTTTTGTGATGCGGGAGCAACATTACTAGATTCTGGTCTTTTCTTTATCCATTCCTTCTTCATTTTGGGAAGTTCACCTTCCAATTTCTATTATGGATGATTCTTCATGAATGGCCTGGTGTTCTTCATTCTTCATACTAGTTTGAAAGTTCGTTCCACTTATATTAAACCTTTCAAAATAAAATGCACACTAGTGCAGAGACTTTAGAGTCACCACCCAATTGGCTTGGGAATACCAAATACCTAAGGACATGTGGTGGAATATAAAAACCTTTGGAACCTCGTACTAACAATAGACAAAAGTTCTTTACAACATAACTCTTAACACAGCTTATGAAAATAGAAGAAGTGGACAAACCTAACACAGAATTATAGGCTGAACCTTCAAATCACAAAAACACTATGAAAACTCTATGCAAAATGGACAATTGACACACTGACAAGGAATATTGAAATTAGGTCCCTAGTAGAGTCACCATTTTGTTGGTTTTTTTTACTCATAACCAAGTTGATCTTCTAATCAACTTATGGAATTGCCAATTCCAATCAAGAGAGGCTCAAAGGACCTAGACCAACTGACAAGGACTTTAAAATCCTCCTACACTTCGGGCTCTGCAAGACCTAGGAGGGTGATCCATTAATGTGTTTACAACCTCTACACTATTATTATAAACAACATTAACAATAACAAATAATCTCATTTAATAGGTCAACATAATAGAATAATACTAAATAGAACTAGCTATTCATCAGTAGTATCAACTATTTGGAGCATGAGATAACTATAACACAATCCATAGCATAAGATAGCCATTGATTTGCAATTCATAGCAAGCTCTAGGAAAAGACAAACAAATACTAAAGTATACAAATAAGTACAACTTAGATCATGCCATATATCCATTGGGGGAGTCAAATTCATAAGTATCTAAAGGTTTATGATAGATTTATCACATAACATGTAAGATCCTTGACAACATTGTATTACAATTTCATCAGTATGCATTCTAACCCAGTACTGTTTATCAAATCCTTATACAGAACATATCCGCCTATAATCCCATTCAATCATTTTAATTAATTCCTTGAATTAAAGCTAAAATAAGGATCATACACACCACAATAGTGAGATGAATGAAACAACCCTTAGTCATCTTATTCAAAATTTAGATATGCATATACAATGGAGAGACATGAGTTTGAATTGAACATTTCCACTCAGATGCTAGTATTGTTATACAACATTAAATCCCCATGAATTCAAAACCTACTATAGAATGACTCATAACCTAAATTGCATTTTCCCTAAAACCATCGAACTTTACAATTAGCTCTGTAACTTCACCTAGACTCGACCCAACCCAAAAATTATCTAACTTGATAACCCATACTTCTGGCCTTGAAATCCTTCTTATAGAAAATGAAGGAGCAAACAAGCATCAGGCCAGAAAGTAAATATGTCACTAGCCAATTGGAGCACTTGGTGATATTCCAAAAATTGTTACAATAGCAATCACCCTAGAGAATATTCTTCTTCATCATGCCACTGCGAAAAGGTGATGTAGCAACAAAAAGCAATAAGAATCTCGCACCAAGACTGCCACCAAAGCATGACTGGAAACTATTGTAACTACAACATCTTATCCACCACCCATTAGCAACTCATCCTTTTTACTCTTCCTCAGTCAAATATTTAGTTACCCATTTATGGTATTCTTCATCAATCAACAAGTCAAAATTCATCACTTCATTTACCTTGGTACTATAAGGTGTGTATTTTACCACTACCTGATTTGCATCTCTTTCAAAAGATTCCAAAAATGAGTTGGTACTAATGATTTTATCCATATAGCTCACCAACAAATCATAATCTGAGTCATCACAAATTAATTTAATTTGATCATTGATGACCCCACTTGCTTTATCCTGCCGTTGATGGAGTGACCTGATTTTCCCTTGCTCATCAATTATATCAAGTAACAATGTGTTACCCCAATCATTAAAATTCTTCACCAATTCCTTGATCTGCCTACTCAAATCATCTGGTAGGGTTTGAAAACCTTGCAATGATTTAACTAATACATGAGTAGGCCTTAATGATTGGGGCCGATTATTTGTATCAAACCTTGAGGCCTTATATATTACATCTAAATCATTGGCCCTAGGGATCCAATTTTCAATCAATGGTATCACTACCTCCTAATTCCTATCAATATTCTTTATTGCATCTATATAAAGAATGTATAGATGGAAATTTATTATCAACCCTCTCATTTAAATGTCTCAAGAGAGTAGTAACAATCTCCTTTTTATTTGAAAGAGATCCTTCCTCACTTACCTTCAAAGATGCCTGCAATTCATCAATTTTGTGCATGAGCTGCTTCTTTGTAGGATCCACAGAGCATTCTATTTCTTCATCAATTTCTTCTAAAGAAGAGGTGAAGGAAGGATTCTGACTAGGAGACCCTGGTGTGCAAACAATTTGAGAAGCAAGAGGCACTGGTCCTAATGTGGAAGGCAATATACTGATCCCTGGAGCACTTGATGTCTCCCCAATCTGTTTATGCCTTAACCTTTCCACCTCAGTCTACAAATCAACATTCTTCTGCTGCATCTTATTGTATTCCTCAATGAAAAGGTTATACTTCTCCAATAGGCTCCTCTTTTTGGCCTCCTCTCTTTCAACAATCTTTTGGGCCAATTTTGCCACATTCATAATCAAATTAGTGGCCTAGGTGGTTGAGGTCTCTGAAGCTCTTTTTATTATTATCCCTCCTCTTAAATTTGGGTTGATATCAGAAATATTTGGCTTTCTCCCTTGTGTGGCCAATGCCCAGATTGCCAAGGTTTCATACTTTTCACTGAAAGCAGAGTCTTGCAATGCTTCCTTGACCTCTTCTCCAGAGTCTTGCAAGGGATGCTTGGACTTCAAAATAGAATTAAAGGCCACTACATCTACAATGTCCCATTCAGGCAGAATCATTACACCAACCTGACTCGCCAGTTTTCTTCCTTCCTCGGGAGTGATGTTCTTGTATTCTTCCATAAATTCAGCTTTCACTTCCACATCATTCTCCTGGTCTGACCTATTAGGTCTTAGTTCTCTTCTCTTCTTACATTCATCTTGATATTCCTCAAATTTCATCTTCCATACCAATTACAAGAATACAAGAATCTTTACAAATGCATTATCATCTAGAAATTCCTTGCATGCTTCCATCCTTGAATCTTGTACACATTTTCCTTTCATATCCAAATCGGATAAAACCAATTCAAATAGCCTAGGAGTGGAAGGCATACCAACGTACATGTCATGATCAATAACAACAATTTCATCAATTAGATCCTCCTGTGGTTGATCAATTATTTTCCTCTTAGGGCTTGGCTTAGATGGTGGTGATGAGGGACTATCTTTTGCTAATGATTCTAAACCAATGATTTTAATTGCCCTAGGCAGTTTGAATTTTGGACCTGGCTGTGAAGGAAATTTCATTATTTACTTCTCCTTTCTATCCACTTCCTCCTCATCACTGTTGTCATCCCTTTTTCTCCTATAAATGGGCCTTCTTCCTGTAGATTGATATGTTGGCCTTGTTTCAATTGGTCTAGCATCTTGTTCCTATACACCTAGATTCAATTCTAAGTTTATTTTCTTGGTTCTCAAGGTGCCCATAATCTCTTTGAAGTTGTCCATTAGAAAATCAATTTTCTTATGGTGTGGACTGAACTCCAACAATGGATCATACTTTGGATCCATTTTGTGCACAATATCTAATAGCTTTTCATAAGCTATCCATTTCTCCTTGTTCAACTTCTACCTATTTAAATCAAATTCATTTCTAATCAGGTCCTCAGGAAATTTGAACTCATACACAAACTTTCCAGCCTTTATTCTTTGTCTGAAAAGGGAAAAGAAACCCTCAGGATCTTGTTGCCACTTTGGGTCACACCTCAAATGGTAATCATCAAAGAATTTCCAAAAATTCACCCAACTCCTTTTGAAAAGGAAAAATCATACACCACTATATAATATTGGAAAAATGTTCCCTTAACCCTCCCAGTGAGGTTGTCCTCATGGATACAACCTATTTGCCACATAACTTCTGCAAACCCCACTCTTGGTGGCACATTATATGGCAGTATATGGGGGATTCCTTGAAAACCATATACTCTTAAAACACTGCTAACTGGGTATGGGATAATGTCACCCCACTTATGGCAGACCTTTAGTTCTGAATTCCTCCCCTTTAGTCTGAGGAAATAATGCAATTCATCAGGGATCTTGGGTACACTTACCATCAGTCTAGCCCTCAATCTGGAAGCAAAGAAATTATCAAATTGCACATAACTAGTGCTTTCCTTATTGCAAGATAAGTCTGCACTCCATAATTGTACTGGAAATCTTTCTCCATCAACCGATTTCCTCAATTCCATCTTCTTAGAGAAAAGTCAACATTCTTCCACAAGAACATATACATCAACATAGAATACCAAAAGAATTGCATGCCGGTATCATTTTTTTGCAACTTTGATAGCCCTTCATGTATCCTATGAGATAAGAAAGAAGAAAAGTCATAAGTCATAAAGAAGTTAGGGTGTTGTATTTGCACCCCCATGAACATGTATGCAATGGGCATCACCGTACTAGGACTAAAACCCAAAATCTGGCATAATGAATAAAAAGTGGCCAAGAAATGATTTGCAAAACATTTTAATTTGAAAGGTTCTTGGTCACTGGGGCTAATATGAAATCTTGAACCTCTTTCCCTAGCCAGATGAGGTGGAAGCAACTTATCTCTGAAAAGAGACTTCAACTTTGCATATTCCTGCTTCATTTCCTCAAGATTAATAGGAACCAAATATTCACTTGGTTCACTCAAGTCAAAGACCTGTTGGACTTCATCTTTGTTAATGCTTAACAAAACCCTTCCATCATTATCCCTGATTACTTGTGTGACATGGTCATATCTTGCGGCCACTGCTCTAAGCAATTCTATATCAGGGAACATGTTTGGCACCACTAGCTTCCCCAAATCATACATCCATCTGTTTGAAAAGGGATGAGGAAAATTCCTCTATCCATACCACAATCTAAACATTTCCAATACTACAAGAGGAGCCCTAACATCGGCTATGTTGGAGCAATTATATACCAACCCTTCCCCCATGATTTTTCCTAGCATCAGAACCAATCCCTTCTTTCTATCATTCGTTGACTAGGGCAATTGACCCAAGAAATCATCGTACAAGTTTCTTCTTAAATATTCAATTTGGCCAGAATGTTGCTTTGGCAGTGCCATCTTTGACAAACTAGGGTCTTTTTATAATTTAACACATCAAACAACTAGGACTAACTAGAGATATGAAATTACAAAACACTCCAATTTCTTCCAATTTAATTAAATTGTAGCCATAAAACATTTATCAACAAGTCCTAAGAAAAGTAGAACAAATATTTTCCCAAATTCAAGTGCAGAGTAACCAGGAAACATAGAAAATAACTCACGGCTTTGTGCTTGCAAAAATCCCAAATTATGGCTGCAAAGACTTGTGACTTCGCTTTCAGCTCTGAGACTGCTTCGCAAAATACTTGAATGCCTTACGGTACAAACAAATCAAGAGAATTGATTTCATTTCAATAAAATCATGCTAGCAAGTGTCTCATCCGCCATTAAAGCTCACTTGCGTGATGCACGAACGACTCCAACCATATTTGATGTAAATTTAAATTCTAGCTGTTGATCCTTCAGTTTGATCAAATCATCGAATGGTCACCTTCAAAACAAGCTGACACAATCACCAACATGACATTAAAGGACCCACCATACCATATGCAGCCAAGGAAATCCATGTGGCTGTCGCTCGTGATATCGCAATCAATAAAGACCTTGCAACTTGTAATCACATGATGGGGGGCAACCATAGATCTTGATCATAAGTGATCTTATTCCTTTAACATTGTCACCAGCCTTATCATTGACCGTCGAGCATCTTAAGAGCACTTTAGTAATCCGTCAACTAATATATTAAGACCAAACTAATTTACCAAGGTGTTTTCCTTATTCCCCTGGTAGATGAGACATGTGGCATCTGCCTGTGATATCGTGATCAATAAAAACCTTGAAATTCCTGATCACGCAATGGCGGGCAACCGTTGAGATCTGACAATAATTAATAGACGGTCACTCAAACTTATCCCCTTCGGCCTCACTAGATGGGACATGTGGCGCCTGCCCATGATATCACAATCAACCAAAGAAGTGTGGTGGGTTCACCGTGGGATGGTGGGGAATGACTGAGATCAAACAATAGTTGATCAACTATTGCATGAATTTTATCCCTCTGCAAAATAAAAAATTTATTAAAAGGACAAGGGGAAATCATTAGGCAGATGGTAAACAATGACATAAGTTGTTTTTAAATGATGAAGCATGGGGCCAACCAAGACTTAGGAAAATAAAATCCCATGGAAGAATGAAAATATTAAGACCAAAGGGACCCAACCTAGATGAAACAATAAGACATAAGTCATTTTAAAACCCTTCAAAAAGGTAACACCGAAAAAGATGCCAACCAAGGTATAAAATAAACACAAGGGTTTTACATGAAAATAAAGCTAAAACCCCCAACCCTAGGAAAATTCTGACACCATGAAAGACCAGTAACATAAGGCAGGGCAGGAATGGAACACAAAGAGAAAAAAATTGAAGTTCTATTAGGAGGGGCTACAGACTTGTTACCTTGATCATTTATGCCTCCAATTAGTAAATTATTAGAATCAATAAGGTCTTGCACAAGATGTTTATGATGCTTATAGTATTTTGTACCATGCCCATTTTGTTGATGGTAATGACAATAAGCATTTTTTGAAATCATTTAGGAAATGGTATATTAGGATCACACACTCTAACAGGCGGTAATGTAAGCATATTCTTGTTAATAAGCTGTAACATAATATTATGAATGGTATCGGGTAAAGTAGTGAACTCTCTCTCTCATTCCTTGAAAGGAGTTGTCATCTTAATATCAACCACTTGATTATTATTTTTTTGACTTGTTTGATGAAAATATAATCATAAAAAGCCCTTATTTTGCTTCTTGAAAGGTTGATAATTGTTCTGATTTGTAGATTTAATTTTTTTAGTACGACTAGGGGGATTTTTCACATCACAACTGCCAGTCGAATTATGATAATCATGAAGGGATGTACATAACTATGTGAAGGATGGAAATCTTAACATTTTAGGTTTTCTTTAGATTTTATCTTGTAAGTTGGTAATAAACATTCATTGAAGGTTGGCATCAAGGATCTTAATGTTCACTTGTGAATAAAGTGTTTGATATCTTCCTATGAAATCAGTTACTTTCTCATCCTCCTTTTTTTTCAAGTCCTTTTAAATCAGAAAGGGTCATCTTGGGACCCATGCGAATATGGAAGTGGTTGTAAAAGGTATCAATGAGTTCATTGAATGAATCGATTGAATTGTTTGGTAAAGAAGAGAACCACTCTAAAGCACTATCCTTCAAAGACCTAGGAAAGAGTTTAGCCAAAAGTTTAACTTCAAAGATAAAATCACTACACAAGGATGTAAAAGTAGAAACATTGCTGACATGATCTCCTTTCCCACCATATTTCTCAAAGTGAGGGACTTATATACCTTATGGAATTTGTGCTCTTAATATGTTGATGGAAAATCGGGTAGACTTGATGTATTGCAAAGGTTGACTATTGTTTTTTTCTTGTAATATTGTCACTTTTTGTTGAAGGGATGCATGTCATAGTTTGAAATTTAAGTGAGTTAATGAGAGGGTCATTTTGGTTATAAGGTTGGGAGGAATAAGGTGGTGTAGTTTATGTATGTGGAGGACTAGTGAATTGCAGGTTGTTTGAGTTTTATTGCTAAGGAATTATTGCATTTGAAAGCACAAAGGTGGAAGGAATTCCTATGAGAATACCTATGAAACTTGTGTACATAGTGCCAATGGGTGCAAATGTTGTCGTTGGTTGAATGGTTTTTGTAGGTTGAAAGGTTGTTGTAGGTTTGAATGTTGTTGTGGGTTGGAATATTGTTGTGGGTTGTGTACTAGTATATGTATGGGTAGACATTGGTATTGTGGAGGATGGAATTGGAACTCCACCTTAGCTTAGGGTAGATCCCAAAGTTTGAGTGGAATTAGGGATGGTAGGAATGGTGTTGGTAACATTAAGGACATTGGTTGTAGGTGGTGAAGTCATGGGGAATGAGGTAGGAAAATTATGATCCATGGAGGGTTGATTCTCAACACTATTAGAAAGAGAATCAGAAAACCCAAGATCCACAAAAGTGAGATATTGTGGGATGACATGAGCCTTGAATTATACATTATAATAGTATTGCAAATTGGACACCAATTTGTAAATCTCATACAAGTTTTATAAACCTAGTGTGCAAACCCTAAAATGGCAAAGAGGCAATGCAACAACCTAGAATGAAATGTAATTTTTAGATTCTAAGAAATTTAATTTACTAATTACACAATGCAATAAACTTAAAGTTAAATGTTTGAATGCAAATTTGAATGTTTAACAATGCACTAAAATGAAGCAATTTAAGCTAAATGCAATAAAATTGATAAAAAAAAAATCAAGAAATTGAAATAGGAAAGTTTAATACCACCAAATAGAAGCTAAAAACTAAGATTATAATGTTCAAAAAATGTAGATCAGTAGCTAATAGGGACTCATTCACCAATAAGGGAGAATGGATCTTGGTTAATGTTTTTTGAGATATTTCAGTGGATTTCAGAGTGATTTTTAATGCCTTTTCAGATGCCAAAAGATGCAGGTTTGACGTAATCAAGGACTCATTTTCTAGTAAGGGTGAATGGGTTCTTGTTAGGTATTTTAAAACTATTTTTTAATGATTAGAAACATTTCAATAATATCTTTCAGTTCCAACTTTGAGGTAGTGAGTTTCAGTTTCATATTTTTCAAATTACAATGTGAAAATGCAATGAAAAGATGAATGCAAAGGCCTAATTTGAAATACAATTTATTTATATTTTCAAATGCAAATAAATGAGGTCTAAATGAGATGCACAATGACTTTTTTTTTTTTTGAATTTTTCAAATTTAGAGAGATGCAAAATAATGCGAATCTAAACCCTAAATGAGATGCAATTGTGAATGTAATGCAACGAACCCTAAATGAGATCTTAATTCAATACAAATGAAATGAAAATGAATGCAAGATCCAATCTAAGCTGCAAAGACTTCAAAAATTAAAAAAAATTGCAATGTTTGATAATATGTCAGGTTCACCATTAACGATGAGGTGGAAAATAGGGTTCACCAAGATGAATCAACAAGATGATGAACCATTAAGTTTTTCGACACTAAACACTATGCAATCTATGCAATTATGAGAGATATGTGATGCAAATAGAAATAAAAAATGATACCTAACTATTATAGCAATTATGGGGGAAGTTTTTAGAGCTCAAAGAGGTGTGTACCCTATTGCGAGAAGCCTATTTTTAGGGTATAAATGACTCATTCGCCTTTAATGGAGAATGCGTCCCTATTAGGGTTTTTGAAGCTAAGATATGTGTTATTTTCCTTAATGTCTACACTCTCAGATTCTTGGTTGTCAGCCCCCGAGAACCCATTCTTAATTTTGTAGCTTCAATTCTTCTTTCTTGTACTTTAAAGGTCAACTTTGCAACTTGAAAACTTTGACAATTTTTCTCTAAACTTGCTCTCCACTTGATCTTCAACCTGTAAATCTATAAAAACACATTGAAGGAGAGAAAAAATTGTTGATTATTAGTGAATAGGGGTTTTCCTAAGTCAAATCCCTTGTAGGTAATTAAACCACATGATGAGACAATGAAATTGAAGCATGAAACATGAAATGATGCAATGTAGATACCTTGGATATTATCTTGTAATACAAATTTTCAATCTAACATGTAGTTTCCATGAAGAATGTAGATCTCGATCCTTGAATATGATGTGAAACAATGCTTGCAAGTAGATCTTTAATTCTACACTCACTTTCTTAGCTCAACAACATGCATAAATGCATCAAACCCTTAACATGATGGAATGACCTTGAATTTTTTACCTTGATAATTTGCTTTGAAATGCCTTTGAAAGTACTCTAGAATTATCTTGTATTAAAGTATTAGGATATCTCATAAAATTGCTAGGAGAAATAATGTGAATTAACCCCTTATTTATACTAAATTAGGAGATTAACCTCAAAATTCAAAAAAATTCAAGCTGACACCAGATCTGGGGATAAACATTATTAAATTCCTACCACAATGAAATTCAAAAATGTGGTCCTCATTAAAGGAGGACCCATTCACCACCTAGGGAAAATGGGTCTTGGCTCAATTTTCTAGGACCTAACCTTAGGGGATGAAAAGAACATTAAAAACCCATTTAAAATCAACTAATAAAGAGGGGTCCTATAGAGGGAGGACCCATTCACCACCTAGGGTGAATGGGTCCTAGCACCAATTTCTAGGACCCTGATTTTTCCCAATTAATTGTTATGTAATTTCAATTGTGGGTTTCAAGATAGATCCTTGAGAGCTATCATAAATGAGGCTTAAATTTGAATTAAATGGGTTAATTAACTCCAATTAATCGAAATTAATTAAAAGGACCCTAGATAAGTGTGAAAATGTGATACAACACTTACAACACTTTTGCAAAGAACAATTTAAGGTATATTTTAAAAAAATAAGGGCCTTGAAATGATGTGAATGTGTACAACACATTACAACACTATTCCAAGACACCATTAATTCAAATTTATGTCAATTATCTAAATTAATGTGAAAAAGGACATGTTTTTTTGACACTACATACCATAAAAACAATTTTGAACAAAGTGTCAAAAATTATATAAGATCATAGATAAAAATAGATATGATATATGATATAGCTTTTCAAAATAAATATATTATCACATTTGAAAGATAATTATAAACCATTAAAAAATTGACTTGACAAGTAAGGTTTAATATTAAATTTAGGTCTTAATTGCTCCTTAATACAAATAACCACATTTTTCTATAAAATGTTGAAGAAAAAATGCTTCTTCTTTTATTATGGCATAATTGGGAAGTTATAAAATTCCTTTGGGATAATAAATTTTAGGAAAACAATTAAATACAATTAATTTAGATTGAACAAAATTGGTTTGTAAATATTTATTGAGAATTGGGAAATTAAGGAAGGGGTAGATGGATTTAAGTTTTAAAATAATGATAAAGAAACATTGAAGTTATTGTTATTTATTTGGAGGAAGATGTGTAGTTCTAGAATTCATTGTGGTATAGGTCTAATTTTATCAAGTTTGAATCAAAGGATGATACCCTTGATTTAATATGTGGGAAAATAAATCTATTCATGCAAGAATAGTCTAGTAAAATGTGTGTGCAATAATCAATTCACCTTTACCCTTTTTTGTGTCTATTTTTTCAATTTGGTGTTTGCTAAAATCTAAGGGGAGATCACTAGAGTGTTAGACTCAAGTTCTCCTAGATCAGCTTCTTGAATAGACCATTTTTACAAATTTGAAGAAACCATATGATTCTAATGTACATTTTCATTCTTTTGTCCTTTAATAAAAGTGTACTCTAAATTTTTTCCCTTGATTTTTGCTATAATTTTCAAACAATAATAAATGACTCACTAAATTTCTTTAAGTACAAAGGCATAACAATATTTGGTACTAAACATGTCTTAATTAAGCTCATAATGATTAATAGGAAGTTGGAGGTGGAAGAAATAACATTAGATTTTAAAGTAAACCTTAAACTTCTAAATTTTAGATTAATTATCCAAATCTTAAAATTGAATCACGATCAATCCCTAATAACTTGAAAATAAATTGTATAAAAATAATGAAATAAAAATAATATAATAAATAATTATAAACAATATATAAAACTGAAACATACTTAAAAAGTTATATACTAACTTTCCATCAAAATATTTGGAAAACTAAATAAAAATTAACATAAAAATATGGTTTGAACTAGAGTTTAGATGTTGAATCTGAACAAAAACCAAATAAGTTGTTGGGTTGTAATCTAATTCAATTTATCCTAAATGTGGTTAAAACTAAATTGGTTTTATGATAGCTCTAACAAAATTAACAAATCACAAATCAAATAATCAAATACCAATTTTCAAATCCTCCTCAAATAATCAAATACCAATTTTCAAATAAAATAAAATTTACAAATAACAAATCATATGCACCTTCAAGGAGCCAACCCTATCTTATGTAATAGGTGAACCTCAAAAATGTTTTTAATTACAACGTACTATTACCATTCCTCAAATTTTTTTATTATTTTTAGATAATGGGTACCAAAAAGTACATTGGAAGTCAATGCAATATGCTAGAACAAACTAGATTATTTTATAGTGGACACCTAAAATCAAATGTTGTCTAATCTACTTTATTTTCTGTCAGACATCTATTCAGAGATATATTGCTCCCAGTCAATTTTAACCTTTATTTAAACTATACCTTTTCTATTATAAATATATATTAAAATATAGATAGATAAATCTAGAAGTATTGCAATTATTTTCATGAATTCTATTGAAATTGTTTCTAATTAGTATGAAAGTACATTAAAATAAGTTGTTCTTGTTTTTTATAGTGATGAAACATGGGAAGGGGTGTACTCATTATCTAAAGTAGCCAAAAAGATAAGAGAGGAGGTTTAAAATTTTGAGCAAATCATATAATTTTAATACAGATTTCTTATTTTGTTTTCTAAATATTTGTACTTCATGACTCGCATAATACATTAAATGTCTTTAAATATCAAGACATAATAACATGTAGTACAAAACATATGTTAAGTCAACTCATAAAGATTAATAAAAAGACAAGATGTAAGAAATTAAATTACAATTTAAATTCAAACTTTAGAATTTTAGATTCAATTCTCTAAAGCTTAATATTCAATAAAAATAAATAAATAAATAAATCATATAAAAAAATAATAAAAGAGAAAAATATTTTTTTTTATTGGAGAAAAGAAATAAAAAAATTATAATGATCAACAAGAATGCTAAAGGAGAATTTCAAGGCCATAGTCCAGGAACAACAACATGGTTGTTTGAAGTAGCAACACAAAAAAAAAGACCCAAAAGTGAGAACAAAACAACAGCAAGGTTGTAAAACAACAACAATTACAATAACAAGGAGTTGCCAAAGAACAAAACAAGACATGAATAGCTAGTAAAGAGCCATGGATTAATAGCAAATGGAATATAGACAATCTAAGTTCCCCTCATCTAGAGTGCTGAAAATGCCTCTTGAAAACACTAGGGAAGCCAAAGGAGTTCCTCTCATCTGGAGTGCTGAAAATGTCTCTTGAAAACACTATCCATCTTATAGAAGCCTGAGATTGAGAACCCCTTCCTTGAATTCCTCTGAGCCACAAAAGAAAAGCTAACTAGAACCACTGTAGACAAGTGAAGTTGAAGACTCAGAAAATTGAGCCCCCATTAGCCTCAATAATTGTGTGCAACTGTAGAAGCAAGTTGTGTAAGGTGTCCTTAATACTAGTGGATGGATGAATCTTTTCCAAAGTCACAATATGAAGGCATAAGTTAGAACAAATCAATAGCAATTCCATTTGGGGAGGAATGAAGGTGTTAGAGAACATGGCTAGACAACGAAATTTCTAGAGCTGATTGATAATCACTTGTCTACTGGTGAGATAAAACATTAGAAGATGGGAAAACACCAAGAAGAGTAGATTTCCAAGTCCATATTTGAGGAAATAAAGCAGGAAAAGAGGTAAACAATAGGTGCCACAAGGAAGGAGCATGAGTGCAAATCCAAAAAAAATGTTTTTATATATGGAATCCAATCTATCACAAAAAGGACAAGTGGGTTGAGGGTAAATAAACTTAAGGCAATTGCCAATGGGAAGTTTCACATGAAGAAGTCTCCATGCAAGGAGCTAAGATTGGGCATCTACTCTAGACTTCCAAATTTGGTGGCTGAGTTTATTCCACTTGGATCAAGGAAAAGAACAATGCCATTTCTTATTAAGATGAGGTGGGATGGTGATAGGAGGAAAAATTTGTTTGTAGATGGATCGTAGGGGGAAAAAGCAGATACTACAAGCATTAGGCCAACACCAATCATTTAGAAAGTTAGCATGGCAATCCAAGGATAGTAGGCTACACAGTTCAGGATAGACAAGCTACTGAATTTCAAGGATACGTTGTTTATCATAGGAAGAAAGATGAAACTGCACTTTAAGGTTGGGCCATGATTTCCACTAGAAAGTGGTGGAGTCCCATAGGTCTTGAAAGACTCAGATACCTTTTTTAAAAAGATGCTTTCCTTTAAATCTACTAATGGCACCTAAAGGTTTATCATTATATTGCACCAGCCTATTCCACCAAATAGAGGAGTAAGGAAAACTTAAGCCATGGTGGAGAGATTGATCATACCATATCAACTTGGTAGAGGTAATTTTCCAAGATTTCTAGATAGAATTGAAAGGGGTAGATCCATGGGTTTTAAAAAATTGAGCTAGAAGAATATTGTCTTTCTAGCTAACATTTCCCCAAAAGGGACCAACTGAGGTAGTTTGAATACAAAATTTAAATAATTCCTTCCATGGAGCATCACCCTCTAGGGCTCTAATAATCCATTTAGTGGTTAGAAAAATTCCTTGAGTATACGGATCATTAATTCCCAACCCCCCCTTTTCTTTTGGTTGGATACAATGCTGCCATGAAGAAATAGGAAACCCTTTTTTGTTATTCCCCCACTTGGCCCATAAAAAAGTTTTGAATTAGTTGAGTTAGCTGATTGTAACAACTCTTGGAAGGCAGCCAACATGAAGAAATATAAGCATGACTAGAAAGCAAGATTTTTTTGGCTACTTGGATACGACTAGCCATAGATAGAAATCTATTAGTCCAATTCAAGAGTTTCGCTTTGATCTTGTTCAAGAACTAGTTCCACATGTGTTTAAGAGAAACTCCAACCCCAAAGGGAATTCCTAAATATCTAGTGATTGATCCATGTTTTATTTCTTTCCAATTAGATGGAATCCATGTTGGTCGGGAGTTGGGGTGAGACATAATAAATTATGTCTTATTCATAGTTAATTTAGAACCTGAAATGGTGCAAAATAGATCTAGGGTATCCAAAGTATTAGTTACCTCTTTAGTAGTGTTTTGGATAAAAATTATGCTATCATCCGCAAAGTGAGAGTTGAGAGAAATGGCATTGTTAAGCAAGGAAATACCATGGGGTATGTGCAAGATCATCATCGATAAAACATGCCCTTAAGTGGCAAAAAATTTAGAAAAATCAGAGTTAGGCAACTTGATGTAATTTTTTTAATAAGTTATCTATATTATTTCAAAAATGTGTAAGAATAGAATCTGTAGAAAATTGAATGTAGTTTCCAAACTACTAGGTATATTTAAAAAAAATAAAATCTATTTGGTGAAAATTTGAAATTTCAATGCAGTGGTCCTTAAATTTCAGGGAAAAAATAAGAAGTAGGTGTCTGTCTGACCACCCTAACCACAATAAAATGATATTTTTTTTTATAATATTTAAGATATAAGTAGAGGTCTCATGCTTCGATGTGATGCATATTTTTTTCTAATTTTTTTTGAACTAAATAATTAATTATGAATTTTTTATTACAAATTTTTTAAAAATATAAAAACTCGTATGTCTGACCACCTTAACTTGATCAAAGCTTCATGAAATTCAATTTTTCTTTTTTAATTCCTATATTACGCGAAGCATAGAATGTGACGCATGTTTTGGATTCAAAAAATATGATACCATTTGAAAGCTATAAATGTTTTTCAATTAGCCTATCAATCAAGAATTTAGTCATAATTTGAATAGAAAATGAATAATAATTACTTATTAAATTAAAATTAGAGCATAATTTATACCATTGGAAAGCTGAGAATATCCTCTAAAAACCCTTTTCATTTCATCAATTTTGGGTAAAAAAATAGTCGTCAACCACATACCCATCATATTGCCACTTTTTGGCCCATCATGATCCTGCACATACCGCATGGAAAAACTGATTGGCTTTAGCATGCTAGAATAAATAGCCAAGGGCATCAGCTGCAAGCACATATAAAAAAGGAGCAAGGGGACAACCTTTTTGAATAGATCGTTGAAGAGGAAATTGATGGGATAGAGAGCCATTAACAACGATTCTAGCATTAGCATCCACAAAAAGCATAATTTTGATGTGATCACGAATTTTAGGGCCAAATCCCAACCATTGCATCATGTTCAAGATGAAGGTCCATCAGATGCAATCATAAGCTTTGTCGAAGTCTAACTTGACAATAAGGGCATCTTGGGAAGTTTGTTGAGCCCATTCAATTGTTTCCCAAGCCAACACAAGATTGTCAAGGATAAATCTTCCTCCTAAGAAGCTTGTTTGTTCTAGACGCACAATCATTTGAGTAATGGGTTTAATTCTTCGAGCCAAGGCTTTAGCTATAATTTCGCATGAGGTATTCAACAAGGTAATGGGTCTCCAACCAGAAAAAATCTCCTCATCTTTCCCTTTAGGAATGAATTTGATGAGACCTTGGTTAATGTTTGGTCCTAAAGTACAATCTGGCCTTACATTCATGAGGAAAAGAGAAAAATACTTTCCCTTTTTATTCTTTAAAATACTTGCCTAAAAGAAAAATAAGAATTATAATCAACTCTCTATAAAAAATCTCTATCAAAGATGATTGTTGTTCAGTGTCTTGATGGAATGATACTTGTTATTGCTTAGTAGCAAAATAGATCACACTATTCTGAAATAACTGAAAGCAACAACTTTATTAGCAAAAAAAAACTTAGCATAAAATAGCATGAAGATGATGAAAACTAAGGTCTTGTTTCTAAACTGATAGTGATGATTTATAGGTTTGAAATTTACCTAGCTCATTGTGATCAAGGATGATTTCTTGTCACAAAAGAAATTAGCATGACCCAAAGAATGTAGTTGTGTGACAGTCTATTCTTTTGTCATACTATCATCCATTAAAATGGTCTCATCAGTTGTGATTGTGAAGGAATTGAAATTGGAGACGACTGAATGATATAAAAACAAAATCTAATTGCTTGAGATGTAAGAAATAATTGGAAACCATGAAAGATTGAACTAATGGTACAACAGTGGCTGGTATTTTGTGGGGTCAATTTTGTACTATTGTCTATCCAATATTTATTTATTAATTAGATATCATAATAAAATAGATTTTTAATTTTCAATTAATTAATAATTATAGTTGAAAAATGCATTCTTCTCATCGGATAGACATTTCTCAAATTTGTGAGGCTGACATTTGTAAGAGAGGGGGACTGACCATGCCAATGCCCTAGGTCACAGAGAGCCAAGAGCAGAAGGATTCCCTAACTTACCTCACTCTAAAGGGATGTTTCAGATGAGGGACAAGAATGATGAGGACTATAAGGCCCTACAACCACTCTTCAAACTTGAAATACAAGTTTAGGCTAGTTTTCAAAGTCAACACTATACCTTAGACAACTCTCTGTCCATGGATGAAAATGCAACATGTTGTTATGGGATGACAACATAGTGTGCTACAATATCTTAGGTGCCTTGGTGTCTGTATGACCAGACTACAAGAACTACACTATAAACTACCAGAAAAAAAACTAATAGTCTAGCTAACTATTCTTAAAGGAACAAAATAGTACAATGAAGTACGAAAAGTACAAACGAAGGTGATAGAGTATGTAGATGAAAGCTAGAGTGACAAAGATTATCTCACTAATGCGCCAATTCACTAACTAGCTTCAAATGCATGTCCATGTAAACACAAGAAAGAGGGAATTTTTTTGGGGGATGTATAGGGGTATACCTCAATTAGACCCCCATTTTGGTGTTTCAAACTTCATAGACAACAAAGATAGCAAGGATATGGAAATATATGATAAAGAAGTAAAAGAAGAAGAACTACAAATAACACTACAAAATAGTATATAGCTATTTCAACCAAATCGTAAAAGAGAGGGGAAAAACATTACCACCTCCACTAAGAGCTCACTAGCTAATGGAGGAGAAAGAAGGCTTGAACAATCACCACAACCTCAACTGTGATGAAAGGAGGTGTTGCAAAACCTCAAGCCCACCCTGTAATGGCTTGTTCCACATTTTCTTTATGGAGTTGATGGAGTGTTGTTGTTCTTATTGAGTGCCAAAGTGTTGCTTGAAGTGATGGAAGTGAATCGATTGCAAAGAGTGATGACCAAGAGATTGCTAGAGGATGTGTAGAGATGAAATGAAATGAGAATGAATCTTTTTGAAGGAAAAATGAGCAATAATAAAGCATTTTTGGGTCAGTTCAATGAAGAGGGACATTATAAATCATTCCCAATATGAAATGTAATGCTTCTGCCAACTTTAGATGCAGGAATTCATCAAGGATGTAAGCACACTGTGTGGACATCTATGTGTCGTGTGCGTGTCTATGACAAATATTCTCTTACTGACACAAAAGATGAATGCCAAGTTGAATGAAGGAAGCTTACTAATGTGGAATTTCTCCTTTGGATTTTGTTTTCTAAGGTGAGGAAGTGTAAAAGGGGAATTTGCATTATAAGGGTTGCAAATTCATGCCTATACATTTTTCCCCCACTTTAGTGAGCACAAATAATAATGAGTGCTTCAATAAAGTATATCGAAAAGGAAATAGGGTTAGAAATTTACACCTGAACCGTCAAGGAATCAAACCACGATCTAGAAAACTCAAAAGCGCAAGGAAAGCAAAGGACTCCATAGTCCCATGGAACTATGAAGCTATAGAATGAAAGCATCTTACAGGCCCGTAGACCTACACAGAAGTGACCCTCAAAATCTCTCACATGAAGGAAGCCCCAAGAACAGAGTGTCACGCAGGCCCACAAACCTGCAAGGAAGGTGTCCTCCAAGATCTCTCACATGAAGGAAACTTAGAAAAGTGCTTTATAGACCCATAGACCTATAAGGAAGGTATCATCCAAGATCTCTCACATGAAGGAAACTGAGAAAAGAGCCTTGCAAAACTTCATAACTATAAGAAGGTATCCTCCAAGATCTCTCACATAAAGGAAACCGAGAAAAGTGCCTTATAGACCTAGAAACCTACAAGGGAGTGTCCCACAAGATATATCACATGAAAGAATATCTGAGGTGTGTATACCTCATAGGCCCGCAAACCTATAAGGAAGGTGTCCTCCAAGATCTCTCACATGAAAGAAGCCTAGAGAAGGAGACCCCATTGAGTAAAAAAATAGCTTTACAGGTGCACTTGAAAAGTGAAATGCTTACCCGTAGATAGAACATGTCTAAAAGTGGCCATACAAGAAATTGATCAAATTGTAAAGCTTCCAAAAGGGTCCCTCAAGAACCTGATGTGAAGATAGGGTCCACTCATGGGACGTGTTGTTTGAAGGTGTGAAAAAGGAAATTCTTTCTCAAATCAATTCATCATTGAGGAATCCTTTCAAAAGATGTTCACTCCATCAAGGAATTCGAAAGGAAGAAAAATTCCTCCTCACAATGGGAAGATCAAAGTTACTCCCACCTCAGAGGAAGGTTCTCAAGTTCTTTCTTTCTAAGAAACTCGTGATGAAGGAAAAACATTCCGTTAGGGGTCTTAGTCGTCAATGCAATTTTGAAAAAGAAGTTTTCATGAGGATTTTCGAGAAAAGATTCATTGACAACAAATGCATTTTTGAAAATCAAAGCATCATAGAAGGACCTTGTCACACATGAGAGGGAAAACTCAAGCAAATAAGAGAGAAGAAAAAGAGCAAAAAGGAAGTAAACAAAAAAAAAGTACATAGGGGTGGTCTGATATTTCAGGGTTAGAACTGCTCATGAATATATGTAAGTATAATAATAGTATATAAATGAGCTATCATCAACTCGCTACTATATTAGATCATCTTAGGAATGCATGAGAACACAAAGAAAAAATAAAAAACTTGGGTCAACATAGAAGGGAGCCTAAACGCCCCCAACACTTTGCATCGTACCCAATTTGTCGAAAATCAAGTCACAAACACATGGAAGAATGATAATACAAATAGAAGAAGGTTTATGACACAAAAATCACTCCTATATCAAAGCACCAACAAGCGTGACAAGGTTTATCCAAGAACACATAGCACGATCATAGGAGAACACATCACAACACACACACACAATCATCTAATCTAAAGATAAAGAAGGGGTATCCCCCTATCACTGATCAACCAGGAGGTTGTCCACTTCCCACTCTAGATCATCGTAGGGGGAAGGAGGACAATCCTATGATGGTGGAATGTTAAGGGGAGGAGCTTCCGACCCTCCTGCAACAAGGGATAAGAAAGAGGGCCCTGCAAGGTCCCCTCCACTAGGATTTTGTGGAGCGAGGGTTAGAAAATTTGCAAAGATCATTGACAAGCCAAAACTTCATCCAGAGAGTTAAACATGCGCTTTATAGTCTAGTACCATGTTTTACCTCAACAAACGAAGAGGACTATGCTAGATATTCACCACTAGGTTCATCAACAATTCAGGAGTGATGAAAAATTAGATAAGTCAGGGCTTGCTCCATCAATATGACATAACAAACCAGCATAGAGAAAGGAGGGGCCAACCTCTACCTTTGGCTTCATTGGGGAATGTGAACTCCCCATAGATGAGGAAAGAGGAAAATAGGAAGAAGAGGAGGAGAAAGTCTTAGTGGATACCACTGAGGTATTTGGCATGTTCATAGGCTTAGGGAATGGTAGGATGTCTAGAAGGGACATGAACAAGTGTGACTACACTGAAGGAGGGATAAACACTTGCACCCTTTTGGGGTCAGGTGGACTCACAGTGGAAGCCGAAAGTGACACTAAACTAGGTTGAACAAAGTAGAGGAGAGGAGAGACAAGGACACAAAAAGAGGTCCAGATGCAAGGGTGATCACTTCCTATTCCTTTCTCTATAGGATGACCTGCTCAACTGTGAGATCCTTTTGCTAGTGCTTATGCTCGTATGCAAGGAAGTTTCTATGAGTCTTCAAACTAGAGGCCAAAGGCTATGAAGGGATAGAAGGCTTTGACTCAGTCATGGGAGTGTTTGCTATAGCCATTTTTGGCAGATGAACAAACTCCTAAACGGGAGCAGTAGGCTCATAGGTTGAGAAATAGCAAGGGGTTTAGCTCTAGTGCCTCAACAGTGGGCCTCTTCCTATTTACTGCTTTGGGAGCAGAAGCCGTAGGGGGCCATGGAGAAAATTTTCTTCAAGAGCCTTTCTTCCTATCATAAAAATAGTACTAGGGCCTAGGAGGCTTAGTAGGGAGATCCAATATCCTAGTCTTGGGTCTACACCAAGCAGGCACCATCAGACTTAATAGGTAAAGGACATGCTTACTCATCCAATACTCCTCCCAAGAAAGGGGAGCAGATGAGGCTTCCCAAGAAGAGACAAGCTTCTCCTTTCCCTTTTGGGAAGAGGAGGCAGTTGGCTATTGTTCTATAGGAAGGGTTAGTTTCGGCTATCTCTTGCCCCCAATCTTATGTATTTATTTTTTGTAAAGTAGGTTTGTCCTTGGAGGAAGCGGACCAACTAAGGTGAGCCAAAAGGGATCCAATGAATATCCTCCACAAGATAGCAAAGGCTAGTATCCATTGTCATGCACTACATGCATAGCACCTTCATGGGAAAACTTTAAACATTTATGAACATAGGTGATTCCATTCATGGAAGCTAGCCAAGGTATGCCTAGCTTCAACCTGAACAAATCCGACTCTGGAATAACATTGAAGACCGTGTCTACAACCCTAGGTCCAACTAGGATGGATAGAGTTATCAATCCATATGGTTTAAGAAAAATACTAGGTCATGAGTGCAAATGGTAGATTTGTTTCTTTGTACTCCTCTATGTGTAATGAATTTAGTAACAATGTTTCTTTTGTAATGATATTGACATGGCTCATGGGGTCCACTAGGTATCCTATCACAATGTTACTATTGAGGTGAGTGGGAATGTAAAGAGGAGAAGGTTTATTGTTTAAGGGCATATCCTATGAAGTGAAGGTCACATCCAACAATATAGTCACAATCTACTTCATAGGAGTAACCGTGACTATGTTAACATAGGCCTCGGGCTAAGTGATAGAATTGGAGGGATCGAAAATCATGTTTGAAAAATGTGATAGAAATGGGTCTATGTATATTTTCAACTCGCTTTTCTCTTTTTCCATAGAGGAGAATAGTATCATCCTCGATGTGATCCTGTATCTCATGATGCAAGTGCATACGACATTCGATATCATGTTTGTTAACTCGATGGTACTGATAGTAGGTATTTGAATCATACCAACTAGGGTAAGGATCTTTAAGAGGCTTACAACTCTCAAAGGTTATGATCTTATATTTAGACAACTTTTGCAAGATGGAAGAGTAAGATTCTGCTAAATTTATGAACTTCCAGTTGCATCCGAGGTCATTATCAGTTGTAGCAGCTACTACACTTTTAATAGCCTTTCCTTTCCCAAAGATTTATATGATAGACTTCCCTTCAGAATGGGAGCGCGAGGATGATCCCCCAAACTAAACTTCTGTCTATTGGTATTCCCATAGTGTTGCACACAAATGCATGAAATAAGGATACTTCGTAAGGGAAAACTTCTCCTACCAAGAACTTTGCAAATTCCCTATGAATACCTTTTGTACGTCAAAATTGGGTAGCAGGTATGAGATTTGTGATAAAAGAACTTGGTACCATGCTATGAAATCAGTAATCTTCTCATTATCTCCCTATTTGCATTGGATGAGATGTAAAAAGGTCATCTTCAGTCTGATGATGGCTTGAAACTATCAGAGAAACTGGTTCACCAATTGATTGAATGAGAAAATGGAATTATCGGGCAAGGAATAGTACCATTCAAGCACTATATCCTTAAGAGATCAAGGGAATAGTTTTTCCACTAACACATCATGATGGAAGAAATTTGTGCATAGGGCATTAAAGGCAAACAAATGCATTTGTGGGTCCCCTTTTCCGCCATACTTCTCAAACTTTGAAATCTCCATTCCTTGTGGGAAGGGAGTATTTAGAATCACTATCGACAATGGGATATGTTAGAAAAAGAGTTGGAAGATAGGATAGGAAGAGGCATGGGAGAGACTCACCAACTAGCTCTACATCTTACCCATATTTTGAAGGAGATTATTCAGAATAGGGTCATTGGATGACATAGGACTAGAAAAACCTCCTCAAGAACCACCACCGAAGCCATCTCCAGAACTGCAATCCTTGCCACCACCAGAACCACTAGTAGAGCCACCACCATTAGCAGGGCCTCCATTGGAACCACCTCTGATTCCAAAGCCACCACCATGGCCTCCACTAGAACCACTTCCACTAGTGCCACCCCCGCTTCTGAAGCCACCATCACTACCAAATCCTCCACCACTACTCTCACCAAAACCTCCACTGCTAGAGGTGATAGGAGGAGTGAAGCTGAAGCCTAGGGGGATCCTATTCACTTTGATAGTCTTGTATATTTTAGAGGCAAAAGGGATGTTGATTGAAGGGACCATGCTATCCATGTAAACAGACGTGGGAGGCATCGATACTCTAAACTATCTCTCACGTTCTTCAAAGGTGGTACCCTATATAATGTTAGTATTATTTGAAAAGCCACACACTTCAGTTAGACTAGAGAGGCTAGCCAGGAGTTCTATTCCTATTCAGTATTTTCCCAGCATATAATTTAATTCACTAATAACTTGGGCGGCCCTAGCCAACTTTGGGTTTCTTCCCAAGTGATTCTCTAGGTCACCCAACCCTTTACTAAGGGCAGAGACATATTCCAAAGGAATATGAACAACCACATGCTTGTCTATTGATGATGGCATGGGAGATGCAAGAGAAGTTGGGACATGATCAGTCTCGTTAAAGAATCCTACCTCACCCCTTTACAACTACTCCTGAGTTGAAAGACCCATCATAAGCCTAGAGAAAAGACCTATAGAGAAACTAGAGGTGACCTTTGTCTTATCCATCAGAAGGTGTTGTACACTTCTCCTGACAACATACCCAGAGGTCATGGACTGGGTTGTGATTCTCATAAACCTTAACAACACTCATGGACATGATGATCACAAGGCACAAGGGAAAAGTTTCAACACTGACAAATGAACAAACATAGGTTCATGTTGGGTTCACCAAAAATGTAAGAGAGGGGGACTGACCATGTCAAGGCCCCAGGTCATAAAGAGCCAAGCGGAAGGTTGCCCTAACTTACCTCACTCTAAAGGAATGTTTCATATTAGGGATGAGAATGATGAGGACTATAAGGCCCTGCAACCACTTTTTCGACATGAAATCCAAGTTTAGGCTAGGTGAGTTGGTTTTCAAAGTCAACACGATACCTTTGAAAGCTCTTTGTCTGATGACAATAGTCTGGCGTACTGGCATCTCTCAAGCACACTAGCGTTTATATGGCTATACAACATGAAGTACACTATAAACTACCAGAAAATGAACTGACAACCTAGATAACTATTCTTAAAGGAACAAAATAGGAAAATGAAGTTTGAAAAGTACAAACGAAGGTGATAGAGTATGTAGATGAAAGATAGAGTGACAAATATGATCTCACAGATGCGCTAATTCACCAACTAGCTTCAAATGCACATCCACCTACACACAAGAAAGAGGGAAAATTGTTGAGGGTTGTATAGGGGTCTGCCTCAATCAGACCCCCATTTTGATATTTCCACCTCCATGGACAGCCAAGATAGCAATGATATGGAAATATATGATAAAGAAGTAAAGGAAGGAGAAATACAAATAACACTACAAAATAGTATATAGCTACTTCAGCCAAATCATAAAGGAGAGGGGTGAAATGTTACCACCTCCACCAAGAGCTCACTAGCTAATGGAGGAGAAAGAAGCCTACTTGAAAAATCACCTCAGCCTCAACTGTGATGAAGGGAGGTGCTACAAAACCTCAAACCCATGTTGCAATGGCTTGTTCCACACTTGCTTTATGAAGTTGAAGTGTTGTTGTTGATGTTATGGAGTACCAATGTGTTTTTTGAAGTGATTGTAGTGAAGAAATTGCAAAGAGTGATGCCCAAGAGATTGCTCGAGGATGTGTAGAGATGAAATGAAGTGAGAATGAATCTTTTTGAAGGAAGACTAAGCAAGAATAAGACATTTTCAGGTCAATTGGTCGAAGAGCGACATTAAAAATCATTCCCAATAGGAAATGTAATGCCTCATCCAACTTTCGATGTAGGAATCCATCAGGGACGTTAGCGCCCTTCGCAAACGTCTATGTGACGTGCGTGTCTTCGACAAATATTCTCTTACCGATGCAAAAGATGAATTCCAAGTGGAACAAAGGAAGCTTGTTGATGTGGACTTTTTCCTTCGGATTTGGTTTTCAAAGGTAGGGAAGTGTAAAAGGGGAATTTGTGTAAGGGGTACAAATTTCTGCCTATATAACATTTTAGGAAACTGATCATACACAAGATGATGTAAGAAATATCTAGTGTGATCAGGTATCTTGATGCCTATAATGGCAATGTAAGTCTAAATAACACATTTAAGTTGGTATTCAAATTTATTGAATAATTTATTGTGTATTATTTAATTAAAGTAAATTAGTTGTTTGATATAAAGACTCATTTTTTAATTAAGAAATTAAACTTCATTATTTTTTAATTTTACGATGGTATTGATTTTTAAAATTTTCAATAAGCTAATTAGAATGATGAATATATTATAATATGAAATTTGAAATTTCATATTTGAAAATGTAAGAATTTTTCTAGATGACATGGTCATTGTGTTTAGAATATGAGTGATCCTACAATAGTGGTTTACAATTTTTGGCCAAACTGGACACTGAAATTATTATTTTTAACTAAATCTTCACATTCGGGAACCTATAACAGCTAAACCATGAGGAATTTGAAGATGATGCAAACTAGAGTCTCATCACATTTTGTGTGTATATTCTTAAAATATTTTATTCAAAAATTTTGGAATTAGATTTCACTTCTTTTTCCATCTCCCACGAAAACTGGTTTTTCGCAGAAAACAACATTTTTAAAAAGTGATGCACACCATATAACACATAATATTTTTTCCATGAAGGATAAAATTCTAATTCTTTCGAATTTAGATTTTTAACTCCAATATCTAGTTCTTCCACTTGGTTAGATAGTTTTTTATTGAATATTTTTTCTTTAATCAAGTTTTGAAGTCAAACCAATTACAATTTAGACATAGTGCGACCGTATAATGCATAACTTTTTTTTGTATATATCAAAATCCAATTTTTTTTTTTTTGGATCAAGGACTTCAATATCTAGTGCACTCATTTTTATTTTTTTGATAATCTTCTATTTTTCCACATGTGCAGAACATAGACCTTCATTTTCAATGAAAAAACTATGTTTAATAAAACTAAAAAAACAAATACATAATAAAACCAAAACATATTAAAATTATATTCATTGGATAGCTCGTTCTGAGGACTACTTGATTCTAGTTGGGTTTATGAAGATTCCTCCATTCTCATCCTCAATCCAAGCTCCGAAGTGCCAAAATTTAGGTTTTTTTTGTCTTAGGCGGGGTGAGGGATAAGGGGGGTTCGTACGAACCCCTTCCCAATGCATTTTTTTTTTTTTTTGGTGGCCAAGATTCAAAGGGGTTTGTTCAAACTAGTAGGTTCATATGAACCCCCAAAATCACGTTTCTCCTCTTGGGGTCATTTTTTGTGAGGTTTCCTTCCTCACTTGAATTGTAAATCACTATTGTGGCTTCAACCATATAATATGACTTTGAAAATTAATTATTTACAAAATACATAAGCAAATCTACATCCAAAATATTGAAAGATGTTATGAACTATCATGTATTATAAAAACAAAAAATATTATTTAAAAAATAATGTTCCATTATGATATTATCTTTAATTTTATTTAACTATTCATTATCATATTTCTTAGTTTGATATAACACATCCATGATGGATATTTACATTGTTAAATGAACATGACATCTTCAAAAATTTGAATAAGATGCTAATTAAGTATGATCAACAATATTTGTAGGAATTCAAGAGAATTTTATGTTGTAAAGCCATAAAGTCTCTCACATATTTCAACTAAAGGATCCTTTCATGTAAATTAATATTTGGTTTGGTATATCTAAATTTTTATGAGACCTCTTGTGTTCATTGAAGGAAAATTCTAGTGTTTTTTTTATCATTTTTTTAGTTCATAAAAGATAACCTTTAGTTTCATGTGGAAGAAAATGAGGTGAGTTGTCAATGTCTTTTTCTATGATTAGAAAAATGACTTTTGCTTTTGTATTTAGGAGAAGGGTTCTAGTAGCCATTATAGCTAACTTCGTATACCCTAAGCTCCTAAATGGTATGTCAAATTTTGACAAATTTTTTTAGGGTTTCTTTGTATGCTACTTAAGAGCTTATAACTATTGTTTCAGCTTTTGGGTAGTTATGATGAACATGGGAGGATTCGTTATGTACACAAAGGTCAAAAAGTGGCCATTTCAAGTTAATGTCTAATATATATTCTCTAGTGCCACGAAAACCACTTTCTTTGACCACTACAAAGTTTATACAATTGATCCACTACATATGCACAAATATTTCAATAATCGTGCACTATTGGTACCAATAAAGTTGCACAACTCTTTCGATTAAGTTTTTTTTTTTAACTATTTGGTATAAACTAGACAATTATTGATAAATATTAGATATTTTAGTGTGATTCTAATTAATATGTATCAATAAATTATAATTGAAACATGAACGCTAACTAGGATCTTTCCCCTACCACTTACCTTCTTTCCAACTAATACATTATTCTTCCACTTTTACATTGAATGAAATCCAATCTCTGTTGTTACAGTTTTTATGCCTTCTCACTATACATTTTTAATATTATTAATGGTGTCTCTATTCCTTTAGATATCATTGATGATTATGCACCCATCACCTAATAGCTTGAGCATTGACTTGATGCAGAAGCATCACACTCCTATCCCCCTTTGGTCGACATTGTTTCTTCGTCGGCAAAACCTTGACTCATCAATAGGAGGTTGTTTCTTGTTCCGGCGATAGAATGATGGAGTTGGGTAGTTGGAGGTCATCATTGTGATAGGGTGTCATTGGCAAGACCACATTATAGGTCCCAACAATGAAGTGATATCAGCACGAGTGTGTGGTATCGGTGAGACAATGGAGGAAGTTCCAACGATAGGTCAAAAAATGATGATTAGTGAGACAATATGGCATCGCCAAGACTATGGAGTTAGTCCCAATGATAGGGCGATAAGAGTGTGATGTCAGTTGTGGGACCCAGTCGTGATGACGTGGGAGACAATGTAGATGAACAGATGCATGGTGTGATGGGACTGGGTAATCCACATCCTTATGTGGATTATGATGTGTGACGTGATGATGATGTGGACAAATCAAAGGATTAGCAAGAGTGCTTTACATCGATGAGGGGTCTATGCATGATCATCATGGAAAAATAGGCCCTTAAGTGGCAAAAAAATTCAAAAAAATCAGAGTTTGGAAACTTTACATAAAAATTTGAATAAGTTATATATATTATTTCAAAAATATGTAACAAATTGAATGTAGTTTCTAAACTACTAGGTTTTTTATAAAAAAAAAAAATCTATTTGGTGAAAATTTGAAATTTCAATGCAATAGTACTTAAATTTTAGGGAAAAAAGAAGATGTAGGTGTCTGTCTGACAACACTAACCATAATAAAATGATAATATTTTTTATAAGATTTTAGATATAAGTAGAGGACTCATGTCCTGATGTCATGCATATTTTTTTGTAATTTTTTTACTACTAAATAATTAATTATGATTTTTTTATTACAACTTTTAAAAAATATAAAAACTCATATGTCTGACAACCTTAACTTGGTCAAAACTTAGTGAAATTCAAATTCATTTATTTTTCATCCTATAGTTTGAGAAGCATAAAATGTGACATGTGTTTTCGATTCAAAAAATGTGATACCATTTGAAAGCTATAGATGTTTTTCAATCAGCCTATCAATCAGGACTTTAGTCATAATTAAAATAGAAAATGAATAATAACTTTTTATTAAATTCAAAGTAAAGCATAATTTTATATTGGTGGAAAGCTGAGAATCTCCTTTTAAAACCCTTTTCATTTCATCAATTTTTGGTAAAAAAAATGTCGTCAGCCACATACCTTACACATACCCATCATATCGCCACTTTTTGGCCCATCATGATCTTGTACATACCTTGAGACCTTGTAGGATGTATCAATGATGGAAAGAAGGACAAGAATGTAAGGTGAACATCAACATGAAGTAGGGATATCAGTAGGAGTTGGATTGAGGTCCCAGTGATATAGCAACAACCATGAAGAGGACCATGGTGGGACTAACGGGAAGGTGACCGATAGATGGAATTCAATAATGAGTATGGACACATGGTAAATGGTGATAGGATGGTTGGTAATTCCCATCCTTTCTATGGATTATGAATAATGATGAGAATATCTCTGGCAAGACTTCTTTGTATCGGTGGGAGGCAGTTTGTGGTCTCACTAATGGAGTGACAATGTGGTGTTTGTATGACATGCTGATATCAGCGAAAGGTAGACTAGAGTTTAGGCAATATATTGATAGTGATAGATACATGGAGGTGGTCAATGATAGTGATGGTCAAGAAAACCAAAGTTTGACACGTGGTGAAGTTAAATAGGATATTTTACATCATTTTTGTGAAATATAATTTTATTGGCTAGTGTTGATTATGATGTAATGACAGGGATTCTAAATGTTGATTGGGCAATCCAGGGAACTACAATATAAAGAGAGAAAGAGCAAGACCGATGTGAAGGAAGAATCTTACAGGTGATGATAGAGAGAAGATGTATATATACCCATCATGATAGAGGGGTATAGTGGGGAGAGTAGAGGGAGTTGGTGAAGAGAAGCCAATAGGAAGGAGTGGAACTAGAAGAGAAACCAATAGGAAGAGGTGGAGAAGCTTGAAGGAAGGAAGGTGTCGAGTAGGGTGCCAAAACTATGCATTAGAGTACGCAGGCCAAAGAGTGTAGGCCAAAGCATGTGAGAAGTAGGATTGTAGCTGAGGCTCAGATCTACATGTTAGCTGACATTTTGTAATCAACCACTGATGGCTTGTAATGATGTAATGTCTTCTCATTTATAAATGAAATCGTTTTTGTCTCATGTTCTATCAATCTATATGTGTGTGGTCTATGTTTTGGTTGCATGATTGAATAGCCTAACAAGGCCCTCTAATATTAACTGCATCAATTGGTATCAAAACAAGAGATTGTTGTCATGGAAGTGAATTTGTGAAAAGGTTCATGAGAAGATGCTTTTTTTGTCTCAAAAAAAAACCCTAGAGAGCGAGTTTGTTGTAGAGGAGGATTCAATAACTATAGAGGATTTGAGTTCTAGAAGAGGTTTCTTGCAAGTGAGAGGAGACCTATACCTATAGAGAATTTGAACATTAGAGAGATTTGTTGCAGTAAAGACTTGTGACTGTAGGGGGTAGGAGAGACACATAAACTTGGAGTGAAATTTGAATTTGTTGTAGGAAGGACCTATAACTACAGAGGGTGGATACCCTAATCAAGAAGAGAGAATTTTTTGCAAGGAAAACTTGTAACAACAAAAGGACTTGGGAGTTCTTGAAGATGTCTTCAAACAAGAGGACAAGATGGGTCATGAGGATACCAGTGATAATCCCATTTTGGGAAGAATACTGGGAAAATATTAAAGGAAAGAAGTTGATTGCAAAGTTGAAAGGGCTTGAACTAAAATTGGATTCCCCTGAGCAGAGCTTGGGAATAAAGGAACATGTTATGGAAGAGGAAGTGAATGTGTCTAGAGAGGAGGCACTCGAGGAGATGATTTGGTCTCTTGATTTATTTTCTAATGATATGTCTAAAAATGTGAATGTAGGTATGCTTAATGTTTCTAAAGTAGAATCATGAAACCCTATATTTGATAAGGAATTCAATGAAGATGAAGATCTCCTACTCAAAGAGGATATCTAAGGAAGATAGATATCTTCTTAGGGATAGTAACTGATGAATGTGATAAAGAGTTGTAGATGGGAGGAGATAAGTCACATGAAAATATTGACTTTGTTGTGTTGATAGGAAATAAAGAGGTTGTAGTTGGATATCAAGACTATGGCATTGAAGAAGAAATCCTCACACAAGAGGATAAGAAAGGAAAATCAAAAGAGAAGCTTGTAGTGGGATCATTTCTTTTCGAAGGCATACAAAAAGAGGAGTATAGTGTTGTACTTAAGGATGATGATGGAAGAATGGATACAATGTCACCAAAGAAGGAGGTGATGCATAAATTTTTTCATGTTGAGTCAATGAATGCATATGAGATGGTTCAAAATGATTGGTATGTGAGGAAGGAATTGAATGGTGTTGTAGAGTTAAGTGCAGATGTAAATTGGTGGGGGTGGATGAACTATGGTGGGATGAATCCCACAAGATTAGAGGAAAGTGAGATGCTTTCAGAGAAGATGGTCAAATTCTAGTGGAGTTGATTCCTCATCTAGGATGTTGAGTGTAGAGAAAATTTTTCAGAGGAGGAGGTTGCATGTTTTGGTAAGATGTTGGAAGATGAGGAAAAAGAAGGATGACATAATGGATGGCATGTGTAGGATCACATGAATTAAATCACCTAGGGAGTTTGATGCAGGAGAATTGTGCTCCTACCCCCCTTTGGTTGGTGTTGTTTCTTTTTCAGTAGGACCTTGACTCATTGGTAGGAGGTAGTTGCTTGTTTTGGTGACAAATTGATGGAGCTGGTAGGTTGAAGGTCATCATTTTGATGATGTGTCATCGGTAGGACCACATTATAGGTCCTAGTGATAGAGCGATATCAACATGAGTGTGTGGTATCGGTGAGACACTGGAGGAAGTCCCAGCGATGGGTTGACGAACAATGATCGGTGAGACATAATGACATCACTAGGACTATGGAGTTAGTCCCAATGATAGGGTGATAGGAGTGTGATGTCAGTAGTGGGACCCAGTCGTGATGACATGGGAGACTATGAAGATGAATAGACGCATGGCATGATGGGATTGGGTAATCCAAATCATTGTGTGGATAATTATGTGTGATGTGATGATGACATGGAAAAGTTGAAGGATCGATAGGAGTGATTTTCATCGATGAGACCTTCTAGGATGTATATCAATGATGGAACAATGGAAAAGAATGTAAGGTGAACATCGGTGTGAAGTAGGCATATCAATAGGAGTTGCATTGAGGTCCCAACGATACGACGATGACCATGAAGAGGACCATGGTGGTATTGATGGGAAGGTGACAAATAGATGGAATTCGATGATGATTATGGACACATGGAAAATGATGATAGGATGATAGGTAATTCACATCCAAGTGTTGCAAATTAAGAATGATGATAAGTATATCTTTGGTGAGACTTCCTTGTATCGGTGGGAGGTAGTTTGTTGTCTCACTGATGGAGCGACAATGTGGTGTCAATATGATATGATAATATCAGGGGAAGGTGGAATAGAGTTTGGATGATATACTGATAGTGATCATAGATACATAGAGGTGGTCAACAACAATGATGGTTGAGCAAACCATAGGCCAACACGTGGTGAAGCAATAGAGGATATTTCACATCATTGTTTTGAAATATGATTTGATTGGCTAGTGTTGATTATGATGTAACAACTTGGGGATTTTGAATGTTGATTGGGTGATCCAGGGAACTACAAAATAGAGAGAGAGAGAGAGAGAGAAAGGAAGACATGAATTAGGAAGCTTGAGAGTGATGATAGAGAGAAGATGTATATATACCTGTCATGAGAGAGGGGTATAGCAGGGAGAGCAGAGGAGAGTTGGAAAAGAGAAATTAGCAATGAAGGAGTGGAACTAGAAGAGAAGCTAGTAGGAAGAGGCAGAGAAGCCTGAAGGAAGGAAGGTGCCAAGAAGGGTGCCAAAACTGTGCGTCAGAGTACATAGGCTAGAGAGTGTAGGAAGAGCATGTGAGAAGTAGGATTGTAGCTGAGGCTTAGATCTACATGTTAGTAGATGTTTTGTAATCAACCATTGATGGCTTGTAATGATTTAGTGTATTCTCATTTATAGATGAAAGGGTTTGTCTCTCATGTTGTGTCAATTTGTATGTGTGTGGTCTGTGTCCTGGCTGTGTGATAGGATAGCCTAGCAAGGCCCTCCAATCTTGGTTGTGTCATGACTTCTTTGTGGTCTTCTTGCTCTATTTTATAATTGTTTATTTTCTTTGTATCTATAGATATGATGATATACTGTGATATTATTATTATTATTATTATTATTATTATAGTGATTAGTAATAATACACTTTAGACCTAAATCACCAACCATTAGTATAGTTTGATTAGTTTGATATGTAAACTCTTCTATCTCGAGATATATAAAACTGCATATTCATACAACCATGGAACATTGAAAATGAAGAATTTATTGAATTGCATTTCCAAGGAAATAATTAATTATTGAAATATAGGAATTAAAACTTTACAATCAAGCTCCCCAAGGGGTAGGCTCTCTCTTTATTTTCCCTCTCCGATAAGTTTTTTTGATTAGTAGATTTCCATTTCCCTCCTCTTCATCTGCTAATGTTGATTCTCATGTAATTGAATGTAACCTGATCGTCTGAGGACATTGTATCTTGTATAGACCTTACTAATTATCAATCAATTAAAATGAATCAAAATTGATCAGTAATAACAAGTTTTACTTGGCCATTTTTACAACATTTGAGGTGTCCACCTCCACTATATGGATAGGTAGATCAAATACCTCATCTATCTTTTTCATTTCAGGAAGTTAATGAATTTCAGTAGATACAAGTAAAATAATCTCTAATCCTCTGTAAATGAGGTAATCAATGAGTTGAGTTATTCCTAAAAGGAAAGCAATACCATTGAGCACCTACAAAAATTAAATAATTTAATCAGAAAAAAGTACATAGTCCTTGTCAAAAAGTACTCAAAAATGGCACTAGGAAAAGAGACAAGCTTATAGCCATAAAGATATCCCTTTCCATTATAGAGTATGTAGACCAAAAAAGGGCATTTATGGTGCTAAATAAGGAGACTAAAAATGGCATGTACTTAAAACTCTTGGTTCTGATAACATCTCATTGCAAAGAAAAACAAAAACTTGTCAACATTCATGAAGGATGAATACATTTGCGAATTAAATTAGTTTAGGGTTTTTTTTTTTGATAGATACAAGGTTTTTTTAATTTTCAATATTTTGGTAGAGATTATATTTTAGAATTTTTTTATTTTTTTTGTTATTAGTGAGGGATCAAATATACATCTTTTCATAAATACACATTCTTGCTAGCTGTAAGAGAATATTTGGTGTATGCATGTTTTTGATGGTTTATAATATAAACCAAGAAACTATTTTAAGTAAACTAAATAGATATTAATTTCTTAGAGAACCATTTCTATTATGTTTGAAATTTATAGGTGCATGTGTAAGCTATGTAATAAGCTATACAGATGTATTATGAAGTTAGCTTATCTTGATCTAGTGACAAATTTTGGGGTTAACTATACATTTGAGTATAAATTTTTATTATTTTAGTCATGAATCATTTTATTTTACATATAAAACCTATTTGTGCGTTACTTTTTTCAACACCTTCTTGGGATTAAGGTGAAATTAGAGTGTAGGAGAGATTATCCACTCTCAAATTAAGACTTCAACCATATACAATATATTAATGAGCCCCCTCATTGTCTTCTTGATGATGTAGTGCCCCTCCATTTTCACTGTGGTTGTGCAGGTAGTTTGGATTTGGAACTTGGAGATGAAGGTAAAAAAATAGAGATATTCATAGGTATGTTCTAATGATGTTAAGTAGTTGATGTTGCATATTATGAATTTATGGACTATGTGATTATCTCGTGACTAATCTTATCCTAATTTTTATGTATCTGACTGTTATATAAGTTGATTTGACTACTTGGTTTCATTCTTATTATTAGGTTTGGGTGAAGGGGACAATGTTGTATCACTCACTTGTGAGTACCCTGCCACGCTGTGATTCCCTTTCACGGTGTGACTGTTTATATAAATATGTATGCATGAACTCTTTGTGTGCTACAGGTTGTAAGTACTAGGAATTGACTTCACCTAAATTAGTAGGTGTGAATGTGCCTTAAACCCAATGTAATTGTTGAATGGAGGTAGCACTCGGTCCCCTGTTTCATCCATCATACTTGAAGAGGATGAGTATCTGATTTTCACACCCTCTTAGTGTTGTCTGTATGGCTGGTTTGGTTCATCAGTGTTGTTGTGGACTTTCCTTCTAACTTCACTTTGTGGTCAAGTATTGATTGGTATTTAGTCCATTTCATTAAATTTGTTTGAGAAATGTTTTTGATGAATTGTCACATTAAAATGAAATTTAAGTAAATATAAATTATTTTAGATAATTATAGTTATGATAAAATAAAATTATAATGTAAATTTGAGCTAATAAATAAAATATTGAAAGGTGATTATTAAGTTTAAGTAAATTATAATATTTCTTATTGATAGAATAAAATAAAAATAAATATATAAATAGTTGTAGTGAACAACAAATATAAAATAAATATCTAGATAACTATATAATGGATAATAAATATAAAATAAAATCATAAATAAAAGATTAACATGCAACAACGTGCACTGAAAACAGTTAATGAAATTGGTTATTTTTGCAAAAGATAAGGGGATTTTAATAAAAGCTTGAAATAGTCTTGTTTGGTTTTCAGTGAAGATTTCCTTGTTTGGAGACTTTGTTCTTTTCTTTTTTTTGAGCTTTTGAATTGGGATTCTGCAGAGATTGTTTGGAATTTTTGAAGAGATTGGAGTTACAAACTAGGATTTGGGAGCTCAACATCAAATCTTCAACCTTGTCAAGTGAGTGAATCCAGGTTATATTGCTTTCAGAATTTTATCTTTGTTTTGAAATAAACGCTTAAATGTTTATGCTATCATGAAGCAAAGCATTTCTTTCTTTACCTAATTCTAAATTGAAGCAATTAGAAATTTGCATTTTCTGAAGATTACCAAAGCCTTTTTCTATAAATCTTATTGTGCATATTTTGCCAATTATTGCAGCTGTGAAACCCCTTTGCTTTGAGTGTTCAGTTTGTTGCATTACTTTCTCTCCACGTTTTCCAAATTTGATTTTATTGTTAATAGGGCAATGTAACTCTAATATTTGAGAAAATCTCTATTTTGTATTCAAGCGTAATCCTGTATTTTTCTTCATTGTTTTCCTTTGAAATTATATCTATAAACTGTTGCCAAATTTGTTTCCCACCATACTGTTGCCATCGTTTTGTTGCGAGATTCTTAAGCCTCTTTTGCTCATTAATCCCTTTGTTGGAATTTTTTTTCTGAGGTCATTTGTTTAATTTAGTGACTCTCTCTTGCCCCTGTGCGTTCAGTGCTTGTACAGGTCTAGGGCTCTGCCTATGTTTAGCCAATGATATATGTTAAGAGTTATTCCCTGTGTTTCTCTTTCAATACTAAAATTTACCAATTCATTTCAATGGCTAAATAATGGTAATCAATATTTGTAAGGCAAATTACATTTGATTCATTTTGGTTGGTAATCGATATTTGTAAAGCAAATTACATTTGATTCATTTTCGTTGGTATTTAATGAATATCTTGTAAGTATGGAGTTTGACGTATACACTGTATATTTGATATTCTAATTTGCATGTATTCTACGCTTGACACTGGTCTGTTGAATGACGCACAGGCCAACCACTACCCTCGGGCTGACCACCCTCCTTTCTCCTCTGTTTTCTATGGACTAGTCATTGTGCATGCGTACTTAGGGTCCATCTTATTTTGTTGAGAATACTATTGGGCCGGTTACTTCTCATGCAGAGTATAATTTGGTGGCTATGTAATGCAATGCCTTCTGGGTGCGTAGCATTGAATATTCATTTTGTGTGATGTTGCATTTGTCATACTGTGTTCGGTATACCTATTATGTGTTTAACATTCGATACTAAGTCATTCATATTTTATATGCTTGGAAGATTCGATTATATGGTTATGTGCATATATCATAGTTTGTTAACCTGTAGTGACATGCATTTGAAATTGGTATTGTTAACTATGCTGCACATTAGATACTGTGTATTGCGATGAATATGTTTAATGATTGGCATTTACTTTATATATATATATATATATATATATATATATATATATATATATATATATATATATATATATATATATATATATATATATATATATATATATATATATATATATTTGTGTGTATTTATGTATGCATGTATATATATTTGTTTCTACTCTATAATTTGATATATTGTGATATGATGTAAACAACAATTTTTTTTAATGTATATACACATTTATATATGTATGTATATATATAGGAATATATACACATATACATTTATATCAATAAATATATATGCATATTATGATTACAGTAAGAGAATATTTCTACCTATGAAAACTAATTGATTTTGTTAGTTAAGGAAATTGAATAATTAAATAGAGGAAATTGATTTAATTATAATTGGATAAATGAAGGGTTATTTAAATGAATGAATTAGATGATCTTTTTAAATGTTTTTTTCCTTCATAATCATTTAACAGTGGATTTTACTTATTGTTTAAAAGTGGAATTCTTTGTGCTAGTTGTTAAGTTGGCTTCCAAAGGCTTAGAAGGGAGTATTTTTGCATGTGTTTTTTTTAATGGTTACACTTTGCAAGTGGTCAGTCAATGTTTTTTGTTGGATGCAAGATGGTTGATGTTTTGCATTGTTTATTGACTCTTATAATTATGTTAAGTGTTGCACTGATTCTTATGATTATGTTATGTGTGCAAGAGGGTCTATGCATTTCATGGTGTTGGAGTCACATGATTATGTTTAGTGTGGAAGATGGTAATACCTTGGTTGTTATAGGGTTTACTAGTTGCACGTAGGGGGAGTAGCTCTCAATAGGGGTCAAAACCCAAAGTGGTGTCCAGGACAACCCATTGGAGAGTATCTTAATTCAATGATAACCTAAATACAAAGAATTAGGGGGATGGGTAGATTTCACATTAACACAAGATAATGAATGTCTCACCCATGCCTGCAGTGCTCGTTTAGGCTAAGGATGGGTTGACAAGGCCTAGTTGGAAAGATCAACTTCTTTTCCCTCATGAAAGGAATGTTGGTTCCGCATGTGTCACTCGATGGGGCTAGGACCTAGTGATAAGTTTACCAAGACAACCATAGATGGGGGTTGGGGTCTAGCGAGAGACAACCAAGACAACCCATGTTAGGACCAATCAATGACACTCTTCCCTATTGCAGTATAGTATTCCCTAGCTGTTGTTCTCTTTTTGTTGTATGTGTGTGCCTTTGGAAGTGTTTTTGGTGTTGTATAGCCCTTGTTTATGTTAGTATGTTGTCTTCTTGATTGGCTATTTGTGTTATAACCTTGTGTTATCTCCTAGCATAGGGGGTGGACCTTAGGGTTCCACATGGTCAGGAGGTTGGTGCTTTTTCATCCATTAGGTGCCCTTGTTGTATATTCGTGTATGAGGAGATTGCTTGTGCTGTTGTAGACTACCATACATGTTCTAGTTCAAGTGGATTATCTTTTATGTACTTGTATTGGACTATAAATTAATCATATCATATATTGTAATTCAGATGCAATCTCCCCACATGTATTCGGGGAGGCATTGTTGTAAAAGTTGTAATGTTGTAACTGATTTGATGAACTTTCTTATAATGGAAATTGTTAAGTGATGTATTTTGTATATGATAGTTATTTGGAATGATATTATATGATATTTAGCTGATGGCATGTTATGGAAGTGTTTAATGCAGGATGTTATAATGTGATGATTTAAAATGAACTCTGCTTGATAGTCAATGAAATAATTCTTGTTAGCTTGGTTGATAGATATGTTAATAGCATAGCCATGGAACCTTAGATGACTTAGGTTTAGATTACATGTTATCTTATGCTATGTAAATGTGTATTTCATTTGAAAAAAAAAATTTGTTCCATTATTAAGTCATGTTGTGTTTTTTCCTTTCGGGTTTCATGGCAAGGCATTACACATGGGATCAAATCCCAAGTTCTAATGCTAGTTACTCTGGTTTTATAGGATCATGTTATGTTGTTCTAGTTTCCAAACTCATAAGATTATGTGTTTTTCCCTTTTGTCACTCTCGCTTAGAAACCTGAGATTTGTCCTTTGGTGGTGTTTTTCCAATGGTGCAAAGGACTAGTGGAAATGATAGGATTCATGGTGTAGTGTGCAATGCACTGATATTATTTCTATCTGGGATGCATTATGGACCCTTGTGTAGCCTTGTGATGTGATTTTTGGTGATGTGAATTTGTTTGTGTATGCGAAGAATGTATGTTAAATCATGAATATAGTACTTATAAAATGATAAATTGTGTTTTCATGCTTTTAAAAGGTGTAAAAAAATGATCTTGTGTGGAATATGTTATGGTATTTAACTTGTATAAAAAATAAAGTGGAATGTCTTGTTTGTAAATGATGGATATTCAATGAAAAATGTGTGCTTTGTGTGTATAATTATGTTGCATTTTATGGAAGTGTAGCATTCTGATATAATGAATCAGGTTTGATGTTGGTACTAATACATTGTGTTTCCACCCTAGTTTGTGACTTCTAGGAGTAATTCAAGATTTAGGGGGGGGATGTAGTGCCCCTCCATTGTCACTGTGGATGTGTAGGCAGGTTGGCTTTGTAAATTGGAGATGAAGGTAAAAGAATAGAGATATTCATATGTATGTGCTAACAATGTTAAGCAGTTGATGTTGCATATTATGAATTTATGAAGTATGTTATTATCTTTATTATGTGATTATCTTGTGACTAATCTTATCTTGATTGTTACGTGTTAGAGTAAATTAAATTTACCTTAGGCTTAAGTTCTAACTTAGGCATAATTATGCATTGTTTATTCAGGTGGTTTTTTCTCATAGGGTATTTTTCACCCATCTGTGTTTTTCATGGCTTTATAAGCCTTTACATAATGTCAATTATTCATATCATATTTTTCACTCCTTATTTGGTGAAATGGCCTCATGTCTCTCTCACTTTTGTGAAGGATATTTCTGCAGTTGATATTTCTTGGCTTATTCACTCTATCATTTCGTATCTGACTATTATATAAGTTGATTTAACTACTTGGTGTCATTCTTACTATTAGGTTTGGGTGAAGGGGATAGTGTCGCATCACTCACTTGTGATTACCCTACAATGCCGCAATTCCCTTTCATAGTGTGACTATTTATATGATATGTATGCATGACCATTTTTTGTGCCACAAGTTGCATATACTAGGCATCAACTTCACATGAATTGGCAGGTTTGAGTGTGTCTTAAACCCAATGGAATTGTTGAACGGAGGTAGTACTTGGTCCCCTGTTTCATCCATCATCTTTGAAAAGGATGAGTATCCAATTTTCACACCTTGTTAGTGTTGCATGTATGGTTGGTTTGGTCTGTTAGTGTTGTTGTGATCTTTCTTTTTTACTTTGCTTCATGGTAAGGTATTGATTGGTATTTAGTCCATTTGATTAAATTTGTTTTGAGAAATGTTTCTAATGAATTATCACATTAAAATAAAATTTAAGTAAATATAAATGCTTTTAGATGATTATAGTTATGATGAAATAAAATTATAATTTAAAGTTGAGTTAATAAATAAAATATTAAAAGGTGATTATTTAAAGTTTAAGTAAATTAGAATATGTCTTGTTGATAGAATAAAATAAAAATAAATATATAAATAGTTGTAGTGAACAATAAATATAAAAATAAGTATCTAGATAATTGTAGTGGATAATAAATATAAAATAAAGTGATAAATAAAAGATTGACATGCAACAATGTGCACTCAAAATAGTTAATGAAATTGGTTATTTTTCTAAAAGAAAAGGGTATTTTAATAATAGATTGAAACAATCTTGTTTGGTTTCAAGTGAAGATTTTCTTGTTTGGAGACTTTCTTCTTATTTTTAGAGGTTTTGAATTGGGATTCTGGAGAGATTGTTGATGGTTTTTGAAGATATTGGAGTTGCAAGCTAGGATTTGGGAGCTCAACATCAAATCTTCAACCCTATCAAGCGAGTGAATCCAGGTTCCATTACTTTTAGAATTTTATCTTTGTTTTGAAATAAAAGCTTGAACGTTTATGTTGTCATGAAGAAAAATATTTCTTTATTTACTTAATTCTTAATTGAAACAATTAGAAAATTGCAATTTCTAGAGATTACCAAAGCTTTTTCTGTAAATCTTGTTGTGCATATTCTACAAATTATTGCAACTACGAAACCCCATTTCTTTGAGTGTTCAGTTTGTTGCATTACTTTCTCTCTACGTTTTTGCAATTCAATTTTATTGTTAATAGGGAAATGTAACTAGAATATTTGACAAAATCTTTATTCTGTATTCTGGCATAATCCTCTAGTTTTCTTCACTGTTTTCCTTCAAATTATGTCTATAAATTATTCCCAATCATTTTCCTTACCATAATCCTACCATCATTTTCTTGTGAGATTCTTAAGCCTCTTTTGTTTGTTAATTTCTCTATCAGCAAAATTTTTCTAAGGCCATTTGTTTGATTTAGAGCCCCTCTCTTCCCCCTACATGTTCGCTGCTTGTAGAGATCTAGGGCTCTGCCTATGTTTAGTTGATGATGAATGTTAAGAGTTATTCCCTATGTTTCTCTCTCAACAGTGAACTTTACCAATTCATTTTGATGGCTAAATAATGGTAATCAATATTTGTAAGGAAAATTACATTTGATTCATTTTGGTTGGTATTTAATGAATATCCTATAAGTATGGATTTTGATGTATACACTGTATATTTGATATTCTGATTTGCATGTCTTCTATGTTTGGCATCGGTCTATGGAATGGTGCACAGGAAACCACTACCCATAGGCCAAGTGCCCTCCTTTCTCCTCTCTTTTTTGTGGACTAGCCATTGTGCATGCATGCTTAGGGTCCATCTTATTTTGTTGAGAATACTGTTGGGGTGGTTACTGCTCATGCAAAGTATACTTTGGTGGCTATGTAATGTGATGCCTTCCAGGTGTAGAGCATTGAATATTCATTTTGTGTGATGTTGCATTTTTCATAATGTGTTTGGTGTACCTATTTTATGTTTAACATTCAATACTAAGTCATGCATATTTTATATGCTTGGTAGATTCGATTATATGGTTATATGCATATATCATAGGTTGTTAACCTCTAGTGGCATGCATTTGAAATTGGTATCATTAACTACACTGCACATTAGATACTATGTATTGCTATGAATATATTTAATGATTGGAGTCAACTTAATATGTGTGTGTGTGTTTATGTATACATGTATGTATATTTGTTGCCACTCTATAATTTGATATATTGTGATATGATGTAAAATAAAATAAAAATTAATGTATATACACATTTATATATGTATGTACATATATATATATATATATCAATAAATATATATGTATATTATGATTACAACAAAATAATATTTCTACTTATGAAAACTAATTGATTTTGTTAGTTAAGTAAATTGAGTAATTAAATAGAGGAAATTGATATAATTATTATTTGATAAATGAAGGGTTATTTAAATGAATGAATGTAGTACCCCTCCATTTTTCTTATGTTTTCTGATAGTATGTTTCACTTTGATAGACCCTGATACCTTGTTTGATGTATTGATCACTGACATTAGAGCGATGGTAGACTTATTCTGTGATATGATGATACATTGTATGGTGGTAATTATTTCTGACATGCTTTATATTAGCATAGATGTTTACTTCAGATGTTATTGCTATATATATATGCTTATGGTAGATTAATTGTTATTTATTTTGTCAGTTTGATGTGATATGTATTGGTGTGGAGAACGGAGTTGCATCACTCGCTTGCGAGTGCCCTGTGATTTCCGTGATTTTCTCCTCACGATGTGTTTGAATCATGGATATATATATATATATATATATATATATATATATATATATATATATATATATATATATATATATATATATATATATATATATATATATATATATATATATATATATATATATATATATATTATTTGTTTGATTGCAAGATTGCACGTACATGACACCGACTCCACCTAGTTTCATAGGTCTAAGCATGTCAAAACTCAACGGTAATGTTGATTGGGAGGTAGTAACAAGGTTTTTCCTAGTCTAGTCTCAAACCTAGTCATAGTATGTTGTCAGTTTGGGTTTAGTATTTTTGGTTGTTTTTTCTGTGTCTGTCTTGATTATTTGTTATGAAAGACCTTAATTTTGTTAATTTAATGGTAGATTAATGTTCTTTTAATTTAATGCTTATTTAAATTAATTTTAAATAAAGTAAATAAAAGCTTCATATTTTATTTAATTAATTAATTTAGTTCATTGGTAAAATAATTTAGTCATTTAGATTAAAATTATTTTATTAAATAAATAAATTAATTGATAGAATAGATTAAATATAAATTAAATACTTTGTGGGAATAGAATTTTAAATATGTGTTGAAATGAAATTAGTTTTTTTGAATTTTTAATTCTTTAAAATAAATTGAATTCTTGATAATTGAGGAAAGAAAAGAATCTGTGAGTTTATTAGAAGATATTTTTCTTCTTTGCCATGTGTGTTAGTTAAATTTATTGCAATTTCTTGTTGAGGATTCTCTCAGAGAAGATATTATCAAATTTGGGGAAAACAAGAAAACTCTTCACGGGACATGAAAAGTACAGAGAACTCTTGGAAAAAGATTATTGTGATTTTATTGGGTTTTTTATTTAAATTTCTAGAAGAGGTTCTTAGATAGATTTTTGTTCAATTTTTGCATTCTTCTAGAGAAAGGGTTTTGGAAGTTGCACGTAGCAGGCAACATTTTTTCTTCAACAAACAATTTTCAAGCTACAGGAAACAGGTTCCTTACTATTTATTTATTTAATTTATTTTCTTTTGAAAAGATTGCCTGTAAAAAGAATTTCTTTTGTAGAAGAATTGTTAAAATTAGTTAAATAAAAGATTTCCTGTAAAAGAATTTTTTTATTAAAGTTTTTGTTCTTCTCGGATAATTATTCTATAGAAATTTGATGTCTCTCTGTGAAAATTTCAAGAAAACAAGATTTTATAGTGAAATCAGAGAAAACAATAGAAAAGTTTCAAAAGAAATCAGAAGTATTCTCTATAGATTTATAAAATAAGTTCTCTGTGATATTTGGGGGAAAAAGTTACAAGAAAATATTTTGATAATTTGAGTTGGAAACCCTCTATGAATGAAATTGAAAATTCTTTGAGGAATTTTTTTTTTATAAATTGTCAAATTTCTCAGGAAAGAAAATCTCTATGAAATTGTTTGCCTAATTATAATATTTTATTTGTTGATCAAATGAGTATATATATATATATATATATATATATATATATATATATATATATATATATATAATATACATATATATACTTATATAAATATACATATTCAAATATTCATGTATGAGTTTATACTATGAAATTGTTCTGTAGAAAATCGTTTTCTTTTATTGAATAAAATGTCATACGCAAATTTGAAAATCATGGATTTAGACTTTGATTTTTTTTTATATTTAAAAATATAATAATAAAGAAATTTTAATGGGGCCGTGGGGGTTACTATCCCCCACAGCCGACTCCCAACAGGGAGGTGTTGTGGAGGGCAATGCATGGCACTGTCGCCCATAACCAAGCCCTGTGGGGAGAGCTGCAAAGGTAGCCCCATGCATGGTAGTCGTGGCTATGAGGCTGCGGCAGGGCAAGGGCTGTGTATTAAGCGCAAACAACCTATACTTCATTTGCAATGTTAAATATTTGTATAAATTTCAATTCACTTTAAAATATGGTTTTGGTATTAATTAATTTATATTTAATATCAATTATATATATATATATATCTGTGTAAATTTATATATTAATTTATATATATATATATTTATACATATATATATGTATGTATATATATATATATATATATATGTATATAAACATTTATGAGTATATAAATATTTATAGATTGAGAAAATAATTGTATTATTAAAATAAGATTTTATCTTAAGTAAATGCATGTAAAGCTTAAGATTAATTATTTTTAAAACAATAATATTGAAAGGGAAAATTTGATATTTATTTTTTATGTGTAATTGAGAAAATCAAAAAATTAGATTAATTGTTTCAATTTATTTTATTGTTTGAGAAAAGAACTATAATCAAGTTGTTATTTTCATGCTATTCCTAATTGACTTGATTGGATTTAGTAAATCCTAATATTAGATTCTTATTATGCCTGATTTGCTTTATGTGGTTTTCTTTTTATTGGGAAAATTGGGATTAAATTAGATTACAAGTCTTCCAGATAAGTTTGTTTAATGAGGGAGTTGTTATTTGTTTAAAGAACATCCTTTGAGTTAACTAGGGTAGTGCACATGGTTTTTGTTGGGTTTCTAGACACTTGGTTCAATGAACAGGTTGTGATGTGCATTGTGATATGTTTGATATTTGATGTTGATTTATGTGCACTTTGTCTACTTTATTTCGTGGACTTAGTTTCCTTATTTTATTTTTAGGGCAGTGGCTCTTTAAGAGGGCTAGCACACAAAGTGGTGCCAGGGTAACTCATGTAGAGTTAGTAAGTCAGTAAAAATTAAATCAACACATTAGTTAGTTTAAAATATTTAACTAGATTAATAAGCCTCACTCATGGACTCAAGCGCTAGTTCAGACTTGAGGATGAGTCGAAAAGGCCTAGAATGGAAAATCAATATCTTGTTATTTTAAAAGATATTTGATTCCACAACAGATTACATGTGGGGCCGAGTTTCGTAAGAGGTTACCAAGGTAACCCAAGATGGGGTCCGAAACCTAGGAAGAAACACCAGGGTAACCTATGCAACATTGTGATGACACTTCACCTATAATAACAGCATCCTTGTAAGCTTATTATATTTGATCATTCTATTATAGAAGCAATGTAACCAATAAGTTAAGCTTGTACTTGTATAGTTCTGTCTATGGTTTTACTTGTGTCTAGGGAACCTTTTTACTATCTCCTAGCATGGGGGGTGGACCTACGGGTACCACATGGTTGTGTGGAATGTGCACCTTACTCTGTTGGGTCCCCAATTCTTGTTCGTGGCAACTAGTATTTCTTGGATGGAGAGCTCGTATGTGGATAAATGTACTTTCTTATTTGTATCAGTGGAAACTTTATATATGTATATCTCCTCAATTGTTAATGAGGTGAACTTTTGTAATAAGTAATTGTACTTTTATATGACCTACCTCATTTGGAAAATGAGTATTGTAATGTTGTTTCAAATACAATGTAAGAAAGAATCTTTTATGTACATTATACCTTCATTGATGTAATTTAAATGTTATTCAATGTAGGCTTTTAAGTTTATGAAAATTAAATACATGTAATGTTAAATACTATTGTCATCTATGGGATTTTCAAGTAGTGTGTCGTCGCGATACTTAGGGAATGTTTGCAATTAGTAAAGTTAATGTTTAAACTTTTAAAAAAAAATATTACACTTTTGTATTCATTGCAACATTATTTAGGTTACAAGACGGGGCATTACAGATTGGTATCAGAGGAAAGGTTCTAACATTGTGTCATGCCTAAAATTTTCACGAAGAAAAAAAAATCACAACTAATTTTTTTTTTGAAACAAAGCTTATAATGTGGAAGCAATTTTTAGCCATGTGTGTGCATGGTGACACACTATATGCTTCGGGTGAAGGTGCTTGTGCAACTCCACCATTGTTTTGATGCTCAAGAGTGAGGGTGAGGAGAGAAAACATTATTAGATATACAAACTCCCCTGCATGCATCCTTAGAGCAGTAAGGAGGTGACATGAGGACTAAGTTAAGGATGTGCTAGGTTCAGAATACTTGCTAAGGACTATCAGAGACTAACCTCCACTTTTCATTCCAACTCCATTCTAACATAGCGTTATCAAGCCATCCAATATTAGCTAGAATTTGAAAGTATTACTATTATAACCCTAAAGTTATAACTTTCTTTGTGGAGGGATTAATGCCGTAGTACTTTAATATTCGTGTTAAAATTAATACAATTTATATTCACAAGAAATTTGTGAAGTTTAATTAACTATTTATTTTTAACTAAATAAAATTTATGGAGAAAACATTCTATCCTACCTCATAATTTAATTAACCCAATATATAAAAAAAAACACAAAACAAATAACAATAATTTTAAATGAATTATATATATATATATATACATATATATCTTTTTCCATTTTAATTATTTAATTCAATTAACTAACTTATAACCCCCTACCTCATCTTAAAATAAATAAATTAAATACTAGGATTCTAACTTTAAAAAAAAAAAAGAGACTAGTGAACATTTAATACAATTTCCTTAAATAGGATATACATAACTTTTAAATAGCAACTTATAAGAATAGCAATTATAAATAAATATAATAAAATTCTTTTATATGCATTTAATTATTCCCTTAAAGGAAAGGAAGAGGGGCGAATGATTAGTTGTGTTAATTTCTTTATTAAGGCCTCCTTTTGAAAAGCATGGGATGTATTCTTCTTTTTTTATTATTTAGAATTTTGTGTTCCTAAAAGTACGGGTGAGGGCTCTGTTAACATATTTGATTCTAATGAAGTGTGAAGCCTTCATTGAATAAAGATAAATTGCAATGGGAAGGGAAATAAAACAATTAAGCACAAACTTTTAACTACCCCGTTCGTTACCTTGGCTCTGTACAGTTTTAAAGCTGCGACGTGCCATGATGGCAAGAGATTAAACAAGTTGAAGGGAAAGATTTTAGAGTATGGGGATATATCCCCCACTAGATATTTACTTTTCTATGGGAATTTCTATTATTACGGTTGACAAAGATTTTAATATATTTCTTGATATCATAAATTTATTTATTTTTATTATCGTCACCAAGAAGCTCCTGCTGCTCATGATGAGAATAACGTAATTAAATTTAACTTTAAAATTGTTACTTATCGCAACATGTAATAGCATGTTACTATTTTAAGCATTATACTAACGTCACTCTAGAATCAATTACAGAAGCAAATCAAATCTGGCATTTAAATGTTTGAACAACAAGTTAATTATTCTACTGCACATTAATTGAATAAAACGTTTGTGGTTGGCAAGCAATTTTAAACAGATTTTATAAGTATTGGAGTCCATTTTGAAACTGTGCTAAGCGCCTAATCTTAAAGAGCATAAGGGAGTTGGTAAACATTGATGAGGGACAGTTGGGTTGAGTTTAAGTTGTGTTAATGCATACATCAGCTGACCTTTTATTAATAACATTGGACAACAAAGGAATGACAGTGATATCGATAAGAATGATAATAATTTTATTCTCCTGGCAGGTTTGTTTTAAATATAGTATTAACTATTTGTGACGACTTCACCTTGGCACAACCATCCACATGGATATTGCCACCAGCAGATGAGTAAAGTTGTTGAAATGGAGTAACTCACCCGAGAAATCCGGTAAACTTGATTGGGTGGCAGGGGAGGAATAAATTCGCTCAGCGTCCCAAACAAGGTATCAACCCTAAAGCACTAATCTTACTCGCTAACACTGTCTGCCCTAACTTTTGGCAACAGGGCAGCAACCATTTCTCAGCTTGAGACTCTGAAAATGCAACTCGATAAGGGTGGCGACTAGCTGTTTGAGTCTTACACAATAGGATCTGGTCTTCCAGTTGTTGTCTTTCCAGCTTAGTGTTTTGTTTTTTTTTGGTTTTTTTGTTTTCTTTTACCTAAGCTCAGAACTTTGCTAGCTTTCCTGACTTTTATGGAGGCAAGCATGGGTCCTATTGACCAACTAACTCTATGTTCCATTCAGTTATTTTACTAGAATCTTACCAACTGACTACTGCGCAGGAACAGTGAGAAGGAAGAAAGAAAACATGCAACCAAGGATTATTTACAGTCAATACCCTTACGTTTAAATAGTGATGCAATGCCTATCTACCTAGAATGATTTTTTTATTATTTTTATTCTTGCTTGTTTGATCTACTTTGCAACCTACTAACTAAATGCATAAGTAACAATATTTCAGAGAGGATAACATTAATGCCACATTCTTATTCTTTGTTACCTTCAAGTACACTGAACCACAGGAACAGGTTTAAACAATAAAGCTTACAGTATGTATAATTTTTTTTTCTTTTGCTCTTCTTTCTTTGAAACACTACTTCTGAGTAACATCACGAGATAAGAAATTAACTCTTTCAAATCAGTTCCTAACTCATTAAGGAGGAAAGAAAATCAACAGAGTACAATTTTCTTTACTAAAGCAGCAATTCATAAATTGAAATAACAGTTTTGCAAATACTTAAAACATTGTCTTTCTTTTATTTCTGAACAACCATAGTTTCAGGTATTCTAGCGGTTACCCAACATATTTCCCGTGTCTTTTAATTTTAATTTTATTTTATTTATAATATAAACAGTTTGCAATTCCCTACCTAACATGTGTCAAGATCAAATGTAACGATTTTCCATGCTACTCTTATTTTTATTGTAGAACAAAATGCCAAACCTTCAAATAGATTAAGTTCACAGATTTATTTTCAGTCTTCTGCAACAACTTTGCAACAACACACCATTTCTCTTTCATATAAAATCATGAATATGCAGTGAAATAAATATTTACACATAATAAAATAGAACTATTCAAAAGGGAGGAGAGGCTATTAACAGTTTTACTACATTACAACATCATTCCTTTCTTGCAGTGGTAAGGAGTCCATATGCTTCCAAAATATAAGCATGTATTTTCAAACTACCTGTGGGGCAGATCATACAGAGTAACAGTTCTTCTTTCCAATGCTTTTATACTCTTTACATGTCATTAAATGTCCATCCACAAACTACAACATAGCTAAACATTGAGGACCATATATCTTTCTTTCAAACTTTTTACACAGCTGCAAAGGTGATCTTTAAATCTGCAAGTTATAAATAAGACTAATTTTCTCATGGCCATTCGGGTGTTCTCACCTCCCAAACTTGGGTTGGAAAACCAACCACCCCCCGAGCTAGGAGGTAACCAAACTACCGGGTACACACAACAATAAAACAAATTCCATTTTCAACCACAATGCTCAAACAAAATACTCCCAACCAAGATTCACACATTTACTTAAGGATTCTTTATGAATCCAAAGATGGGGATAGAGGTGGACATCACTTCCATATGGGGAGACCTATTAGCAAGTAGAAATAACCAACAACACAATCCTTCTTTTTCTCCAATCCACCCATTCAATAAAGCTCTTCATATCATACATCCTCCATACAACAATCTTCCCAAAACACCATACTATCATGAAACAATTTTGGGTACTCATACCCTTTTTGTGCCTCTCCTTCTCAAAGGAGGAACAATCTCCCCATAGAGGTTCCTACACATTCCTATCCCCCACAAGGATTCTCTTCCCACATTGGGTGAGTTTATCCTATACAACCCCAAACCAACACAAGGAAATTCAAAGACATGTAAATGGACAACAACCCATATAACTCATTCTCAAACTTGCATACAAAGAGGTAAAAGAAGAAAAAAGAAAACATACATAAAGATAGAGTAAGACCTACCTCAAATCCAAGCCAACAATGAGAGAGGGTTGAAGATGAGCTCCAAATCTCTACTCCTTCAAGACCAAGCAAAATTTTCCTTCCTCCAAGCAATCCAAACACCAAGTCCCAAAAGAAGAACCCTTTCCTTTGTTTTCCAAAGGATTCAAATAGGAGTCAAGGGTTAGAAACCCTTGGAGGAGAGTGTGACACATGTCAACCTCCTATTCACTCCCATGGACAGACCCCCCCACAAGTTCTCACACATGTGTGAGAACTCTTGGGGAAGTGAAAGGCCAAAGAGTGTTCAACACTCAACAAGGTTTTTCAAATCTCATAAATGAGATTTTGGAGCCAACACTCCAATCCCATCCCCAAAATCCGTCACCCTTCTTGATGGCTAATTAAGAAGGGTGACAACTTGCAATTTTGACAAGTTATGGGTTTGATTTGACCCCTAACCCATAGGTGACTATCCTAGGGGTTAATTAAGGTCCAATTAACCCAATTTAAGGACTAATTAAACCTTTGAAAACGCTCAAAAGAGAAATTGAAATTTTAACATAATAAAATAAATCCAACATGCCCCAAAACCCTCAATAAAAGTTTGATTGACTTTAAAAACATAATCTCAAGATTCAACATTAAATTTTTTTTTTAATCACAAATTAAAATACAACACAAGAGGCTATGGTCCATTCTTCATGGACCATAGTGGCTTCACTAGGCTGACACAATTGGGTACCCTTGGTTACTTCCAATCCCATTGGCCATGGGCGTGTACCTGCACACTCAATGCCCACATGTCAAAATATCCAATGCATGATAATCAATAATTAAATCATAAATTCATATGCATATATTTAGCACAATATAACTTTGAATCAATAAATTCAGTATATATAATCATTCTTCCTCTAGCAATAACATATTTTATCAATTCATGTATAGTCATGGCATAATAAAGAAATCACATCATCACTAAATTAAATTTAGCATCCTATCAATTCCATCTCATTTTAAAACAATTGTCCATTTCAATCATGATAACCAAATCATATGAGCATATCAATAAAGGAAACATAATGTGCATATAATCATCATAGCATCATAAGCATAAAACAAGCATAATATCAAGTGTCAATGATCATCCAAAATAGTCCAAAACACATAGAGTATCATCATGATCGAATCAAAAGATAGCCAAATGGTGTATCAAATGGTAGGCCTCACACACTAGACGCTCTGGGTAATTGTGAGCCCATTAGGTTGACCTAGATGTTAGACTAGGTAGTACTAGTTTTTGTTAGCCAGTATCTGTTTTGTATTTGAGACTCATTTTTGTTTTATGTGTAGGATCATGCCTAGGCGTCATACTAGAGGTCGTGGTAGAGGTCGAGGTGGAGGCCATGGGCCAAACCCTTAGGTTACTCCCCCTCAGAGTTCGCACATGAGCAAACATGTCAAATAGTTGGGTCCTCAGTTGGAACAGACAAGTGAGGAACATATTCCAATCCAGCAAGACATTGAGGGAGCTCAGTTGCGTCCCCTATTAGAAGAGGTACTTGCTAGACTTGGTTCGAGGAAGGAAGTTGATCAGGAGGTGGTTAGGGAACGTGATAGATCTCCTAGGAGGATTGTTAGTACTGTAGAGCAGGATTGCATAGTTGCAGGACATATGAGGGATTTGTTTAGGGCACGCCCTCCTACATTTGATGGCATAGGTGGTGGTTTAGAGGCAGAGACCTAGTTATTAGACTTAGGTAGATGTTTTTCTATGCACCCATACAGTAGCAATACCTGAGCTAGATGTGCCATCATGTATCTGAGAGGTTTTGCCTCTACTTGGTGGTGTTTGGAGGAGCAGAAGCTCCATTTAGAGATTGGGTCAGTTTCTTGGGAGATGTTCTTGGAGAGGTTTAGAGCACGGTTCTTATCTGACCATTGGAGGCAATGACGAGATGATGAGTTTCATGATTTGCATAAGATGGCTCTATCTGATGAGCAGTATGAAAGCAGATTTTATGAACTCAAACAATATGCAAGGATTGGAAATGATGAGGAGATGCTGGTACAACATTTTATCAAGGGTTTGAATGCCCGCATTAGTGGAGGAGTTAGAATCTTTGAACCAAAGACTATGGAGGTTGCAGTTGAGAAAGCACGCATTGTGGAAGAGAATCTGACTCTAGCATTGGGTGGACATATAGGTGTCCAGATAGGTAGTGCACCTATAGTAGATTTTGGTCCATGAGGTGGTCAGGTACATTCAGGAGGATCCTCTAGGAACCGACAGACACCCACTAAGGGTCGACAGTAGTACCAGCATAGTCCTCAAAAGGATAAGAATACTCAGCCTTAGTAGGGTAATAGTTTTCGGTCTCAACATGATGGTGGTTGGTTTTAGAATGAGAGAGATCAGAGTTGGTAGCAAGTTCAACCTGATCGTTCTAATCAGCCTGCACAGAGTTTTCAGTCTGCAGTTAGTGGAGGTAGTTTTCCATGATCTAGTGTTCCTCCAGGTGATAGAGGATTCATAAGGAGTATAGAATGTTTTACTTGTGGCCAATAGGGTCACATTGCTCATCAGTGTCCTCAGAAGGGTACTTCTGGGTTTAGTCAGAGACTGATGGCTTCGAAGTTGACTGTAGGAGATGCAGGCAGGTCACATAGGGTGTATATCATGATGGATAAGCAACAAGTTGAGCACCAAGGTGTAGTTGGAGAGGTTCCTAGTGGAGGACTAGCATCATTCTTTGGAAACCGTGCATGTCCTTCAATGTCAAGAGTTGATCCTCAGGCATCGAGACGTTGACCGGGTACAGATCCAGAGGGATCCTAGTGGCTAGTCTTCTATTTTTTGGGAGGACGTATTCTAGATGTGTGTGTTATTTGTTTTCTATTTCCAGGCTTCCAGGAGTAAGCCATATCCTAGGGGGGGAGGATGTAGTACCCCTCCATTTTTCTTATGTTTTCTGATAGTATATTTCACTTTGATAGACCTTGATACCTTGTTTCATGTATTGATCACTGACATTAGAGTGATGGTAGACTTATTTTCTGATATGATGATACATTGTATGGTGGTAATTATTTCTGACATGCTTTATATTAGCATAGATGTTTACTTCAGATGTTATTGCTATATATATATGCTTATGGTAGATTAATTGTTATTTATTTTGTCAGTTTGATGTGATATGTATTGGTGTGGAGAACGGAGTTGCATCAGTCGCTTGCGAGTGATGTGATTTTCGTGATTTTCTCCTCATAGTGTATTTGAATCATGGATTATATATATGTATGTTATTTGTTTGATTATAGGATTGTAGGTACATGACACCGACTCCACCTGGTTTCACAGGTCTGAGCATGTTAAGACTCAATGGTAATGTTGATTTGGAGGTAGTAACAAGGTATTTCCTAGTCTAGTCTCAAACCCAGTCACAATATGTTGTCAGTTTAGGTTTAGTATTTTTCGTTGTTTCGTCTATGTCTGTCTTGATTATTTGTTATGAAAGGTTAATTTTGTTAATTTAATGGTAGATTAATGTTCTTTTAATTTAATGCTTATTTAAATTAATTTTAAATAAAGTAAATAAAAGCTTCATATTTTATTTAATTAATTAATTTAGTTTATTGGTAAAATAATTTAGTCATTGAGATTAAAATTATTTTATTAAATAAATAAATTAATTGATTAAAGTTGTCTTTTATTGTGAGAATAGATTAAATATAAATTAAATGCTTTGTGGGAATGGAATTTTAAATATGTGTTGAAATGAAATTAGTTTTTGAATTTTTAGTTCTTTAAAATAAATTGAATTCTTGATAATTGAGGAAAGAAAAGAATTCGTGAGTTTGTTAGAAGATATTTTTCTTCTTTGCCATGTGTGTTGTTAAATTTATTGTAGTTTCTTGTTGAGGATTCTCTCAGAGAAGATATTATGAGATTTGGGGAAAACAAGAAAACTCTTCACAGGAAATGAAAAGTACAGAGAACTCTTGGAAAAAGATTATTGTGATTTTATTGGGTTTTTTATTTAAATTTCTGGAAGAGGTTCTTGAATAGATTTTTGTTTAGTTTTTGCATTCTTCTGGAAGGTGGTGATTTGAAAGGGTTTTGGAAGTTGCACGCAGCAGGCAATGTTTTTTCTTCAACAAAAAAAATTCAAGCTACAAGAGATAGGTTCCTTACTATTTATTTATTTTATTTATTTTATTTTGAAAAGATTGCCTGTAAAAAGAATTTCTTTTGTAGAAGAATTGTTAAAATGAGTTAAATAAAAGATTTCCTATAAAATAATATTTTTATTAAAGTTTTTGTTCTTCTCGGTTAATTATTCTTGTAGAAATTTGATGTCTCTATGTGAGAATTTCAAGAAAACAATATTTTATAGTGAAATCAAAGAAAACAATAAAAAAAATTCAAAAGAAATGAGAAGTATTCTCTATAGATTTATAAAATAAGTTATCTGTGATATTTGGGGGAAACGTTGCAAGAAAATATTTTGATAATTTGAGTTGGAAACCCTCTATGAATGAAATTGAAAATTCTTTGAGGAAAAAAAAATTGTATAAATTGTCAAATTTCTCAGGAAAGAAAATCTCTGTGAAATTGTTTGCCTAATTATAATATTTTATTTGTTGATCAAATGAGTATATATATATATATATATGTTTATATAATATACATACATATACTTATATAAATATACGTATTCAAATATTCATGTATGATTTTATACTATGAAATTGTTCTGTAGAAAATTATTTTCTTTTATTGAATAAAATGTCGTATGTGAATTTGAAAATCACAGATTTAGATTTAGACTTCTTTTTTATATTTAAAAAATAATAATAAAGAAATTTTAATGAGGTCGCGGGGGTTACTGTCACCCACAACCGACTCCCAACAAGGAGGCACTATGGAGGGAAATGCCCTGAGTTACCTTTGCAGGCAGCGCATGGCGTTGCTGCCCACAATCGAGCCCTGTGGGGAGGGCTGCGGAGGTAGCCCCACGCACGACAGCTGTGGCTGTGAGGCCACAGCAGGGCAAGGGCTGTGTATTAAGCAAAAACAGCCTATACTTCATTTGCAATGTTAAATATTTGTATAAATTTTGATTCACTTTAAAATATGGTTTTGGTATTAATTAATTTATATTTAATATACATTATATATATAAATATTTATATATTTGTGTAAATATATATATTAATTTTTATATATTTTTATATATATATAAATATATATGTATATAAACATTTATGAGTATATAAATATTTATAGATTGAGAAAATAATTGTAGTATTAAAATAAGATTTTATCTTAAGTAAATCCATGTAAAGATTAAGATTAATTGTTTCAATTTCTTTTATTGTTTGAGAAAAGAACTATAATCAAGTTGTTTTATTTTCATGCTATTCCTAATTGACTTGATTGGATTTAGTAAATCCTAACATTAGATTCTTATTATGCCTGATTTGCTTTAAGTGGTTTTCTTTTTATTGGGAAAATTGGGATTATATTAGATTACAAGTCTTCCAGATAAGCTTGTTTAATGTGGGAGTTGTTATTTGTTTAAATACCATCCTTTGAGTTAACTAGGGTAGTGCACATGGTTTTTGTTGGGTTTTTAGACACCTGGTTCAATGAACAGGTTGTGATGTCCATTGTGATATGTTCGGTATTTGATGTTTATTTATGTGCACTTTGTCTACTTTATTTTGTGGACTTAGTTTCCTTGTGTTATTTTTAGGGGAGTGGCTCTTTATGAGGGCCAACACACAAAGTGGTGCCAGGGTAACTCATGTAGAGTTAGTAAGTCAGTGAAAATTAAATCAACACATTAGTTAGTTTAAAATCTTTAACTAGATTAATAAGCCTCTGATGAGGGCGCAGCCTGAGACTTAGAAAATAACCCACAAATAAGAGAATAATTTTATTATTTAGAAAATGAAGCTTCTTACATGTAGAGGATCTCAAATCCCCAAGTTCTACAACACATGCGAGTTACAGAAAGCTACAGAATCACCCTTTCACAATATGCAAACTTGTCCCCAAAGAATTACCCAAAAATTAGAAACCCACCCATAAATAGAGCTCCTATTTAGTTTGGAGCCAAAACAACATTCAAATTTTAGCTTAGGCAGTTTGGTGCCAAAAAATTACAACTTGAAGTTCAAATTTCAAAAGAACATTTGCAATTGTATCTTCTAGAAAGTGCGCCAACTTCCCGAGGCCATAACTTTTGATCCGGGACTCCGATTCACGAACCGTTTGAACCGTTGGAAAGGTCTCGAAGTCAATAACACGCTTGAAATCCGCTATGCTAATTTTAGAAAGTATTGGGGCTGATCTAGGAACACTAAGTGCCTCAAATCTAACTCAGAATATTTTCAGGTGCAAATCTAGGAAACTAAAACTTTAATATCTTTCAACCCAGGAATAGAAAAAAATAGTTAAATTTCAAGTTTATCAGTTTTTAGATATTTTTACATTTTTAGATACCCTTTTTGTCATAATGAAATTCCCAATTTATGGTTTTTATTTTCTGTTCCTGGGTTGAAAGATATTGCAGTTTTAGTTTCCCAGATTTGCACCTGAAAATCTTCTGAATTAGATTTGAGGCACTTAGAGTTTCCAAATCGGCCTTGAAACTTGCTGAAATCGACATACCCAATTTCAAGCACATTATTGACTTTGTGACCTTTCCAACAGTTTAAACGGTTCGCGAATTAGAGTTTCGGATCAAAAGTTATGGCCTCGGGAAGTTGGCGCACTTTCTAGAAGATACAATTGCAAATGCTCTTTTGAAATTTGAACTTCATGTTGTAAATTTTTGGCACCAAACCGCCTAAACTCAAATTTGAATCTTGTTTTGGCTCCAAACTATAGAGGAACTCTATTTATGGGTGGGTTTCTAATTTTTGGGTAACTTTTTTAGGGACAAGCTCGCATATTGCGAAAGGGTGATTCAGTAGCTGTCTGTAACTTGCATGTGTTGTAGAACTTGGGGATTTGAGATCCTCTGCATGTAAGAAGCTCCATTTTGTGAATAATAAAATTATTCTCTTGTTTGTGGGTTATTTTCTAAGTCTCGGGCTGCACCCTCATCAAGTGGTATCTTTCAACCCAGGAATAGAAAATAAAAACCATAAATTGAGAATTTCATTATGATGAAAAGGGTATCCAAAAATGTAAAAACATCTAAAAATTGAAAACTTGAATTTTAACTATTTTTGGATGATGCAAGATTGCCCTTACACCACTGGATGCTCCTGCATCAGACACCCAGGGTAATTTGAGAAGTGACCCCATCACATCTCAGATGGTGGAGGAAAACCCAAACGGTCGACCTCTGCCTTAGGAAACTAGGATGAATCTTCAATAAGCTTTCCTTTCCATTTCACCAGATATTCTTCATATTGTCTGTTCCTGGTACTCCTTCCCACATGACTATCCAAGACTTCTTCAATCTCCTCCTTTTCTGAAGTAGCTACTGGAATCTCACACTGTTCCATCATTGGTACTTCCTCTACGCCACCTTCATGATACTCTGTCAAATTTGAAATGTTGAACATAGGGGAAATGTTGAATCCATCTAGTAACTCTACCTCATATGCATTCCCTAAATCATGCCTCTTCAAAATTTTATAGGGATCGAACTTCTTCATCTTCAATTTGTTATATGTTCCCACTGAAAACCTTTCTTTCCTCAAGTGGACCATCACTTCATCACCAACCTGAAACTCCTTATACCTCCTCTTCTGATCTGCCTTAGCCTTATATTGCATATTCATCTTGTTAATATGTTCTCTTACTTTCTCATGTATATCCTTGATGTGTTTTGCAAAATCTTCAGCTTTAGCACTTATTTTCTTCTCTCGGTCCATCTTCCTCAATTCTGGAGCTGTTCTAGGGCTACTTCCATACACAATCTGGAATGGTGATCTACTAGTGCTTCTATTAACAGAATTTTTGTAAGAAAATTTTTCCTAGGGTAAGATCAAGTCCCATCCCTTGGGTTTATCTCCTACCAAACATCTCAGTAGGTTACCCAGACTCCTGTTAACAACCTTTGTCTACCCATCTATTTGTGGATGGTGTGCAAAATTGAACTTCAACTCTGTCTTCAGCTTCTTCCACAAGGTCCTCCAAAAGTACCCCACAAATTTGGTGTCACGATCTGAAACAATACTCTTTGGCAGACCATGTAGCTTCACCACCTCTTTGAAGAACAAGTCAGCAATGTGGTATACATCATGGGTCTTCTGACATGGAATGAAATGTGCCATATTCAAAAACCTATCAACCACCACAAAGACTGAATCATTTCCTCGTTGTGTCCTTGGAAAACCAAGAACAAAATCCATACTTATATTCTCCCATGGCCTCTCTGGTATAGGTAACGGCCGATATAAGTCTGTATTCTGAATCACTCCTTTAGCCATCTGACATACCCTACAGCCTTGTACAAACTTCTTCACATCTTGTGACAACTGAGGCCAATAATAATGCTCACTGATAATGGCAATGGTCTTATCTCGACCAAAATGTCCTACCATTCCTCCACTATGCTTCTCCTTTATCAGGTTCTCTCTCATGGAACTCTTTGGGATACACAATTGACTTCCCTTAAATAACATGCCATCCTGGATTATGAAATCCAGCCACCTTGTCCTGTCCACTGTAACAGGTTCCTTGCAAGCTTTCCAAGCCTCTACAAAATCAGGATCTTCTGCATATAGTGCCTTGAGTTCATTGAATCCAACCACTTCAATTTGCATCTTTGTCATCAATGTATTCCTCCTACTTAAGGCATCTGCAACCCTATTTGACTTCCCACTCCTATGTTTCAAAATAATCGTATAACTCTACAAAAACTCTACCCATTTCATATGCCTCTGATTTAATTTTCCCTGACTATTTAGGTACTACAAGGCATAATGATCAGTATATAGAACAAATTTATTTGGCAACAAATAATGTCTCCATTTCTTTAATACTTGAACTATTGCATAAAATTTATGATCATATATAGAATACTTTCTCTTGGCATCATTTAACTTTTCACTAAAATAGGCAATGGGATTACCTTCTTGGCTCAACACTGCTCCAATGGCACAACCACTGGCATCACAATTCACCTAAAACACTTTGTTGAAATCTGAGAGGGCTAGAATAGGTTGCTCTATCACCTTCTGCTTCAACAGTTCAAAAATTTTTTGCCGCTCCACTGCTCCGCTTGAATTCTTTTCTATCCCCTCTCATTGTTTCAGTTAGGGGTCCACAAATACTACTGAAGTTTCCAATGAACTTTCTATAAAAACTAGCCAAACCATGGAAAGATCTCACCTCGATAGCAGTTCTTGGGGTAGGCCATTCCAAAATAGCCTTCACCTTCTCTGGGTCTATCTTGAGACCTTCTGCTAAGACAACAAACTCCAAGTACACTAACTCCCTCTTCAAAAAACTACACTTCTTCAGATTAATAAATAGTTTCTCTTCTCTTAAATTCTCAAAGGCTCTTCGAATATGCATCAGATGCATATCCAACATCTTACTGAAAATCAAAATATCATCTAAATACATAATAACAAAACTTCCCATAAATTATTTTAGTACCTCGTTCATGAGCCGCATGAATGTGTTCGGTGCATTGGTTAGCCCAAAAGGCATGACTAACCACTCGTATAGGCCCTCTTTGGTCTTGAAGGCAGTCTTCCATTCATCTCCCTCTCGAATTCGGATCTGCTGATATCCACTCTTTAGATCAATCTTTTTGAAGTACTGAGCTCCACTCAAACAATCCATCAGGTCATCCATCCTTGGCAGGGGAAATATGTACTTGATTGTTATCTTGTTTATGGCTCGGGAATCTATACACATCCTCCACTCCCCATCCTTCTTTGGTGCTAGTACTGCAGGTACTGCACATGGACTCAAACTCTCCCATATCAAACCCTTTCTCAACAACTCTTGAACTTATCTGTTCAACTCTTCATTTTCTCGGAGTTATTCTATGAGCTACCTTATTTGGCAAACTAGCTCCACGAATCAAGTCAATCGATGATGATCTTCCTTATTGGTGGTAAACCCTGGTACATTATCAGAAACAATATCCTGAAACTCATCCAACATCTAGAAACTTTTCTGGAACCTTCTCACTATCCTCCTTACTCACTCTAGGAATCAATGCATAACACACGCTCATGCTTCATACCTTCTAAAAAATTTCTTCCATCTACATAACAAATTCTAGCACTACTGCATACCTTTTCTTCCGTCTCCTTCAGGGTTTCAACTTGTGACGAACCCTATCCTTTGTCAAGGAATAAGTGTTTGCATGGCCATCATGTATAGCTTCGCCTATTTAACTACCACGGCCTCCCCAACAACATGTGACATGCATCCATGGGGATGATATCACAGAGTACCTCATCATGGTAGCTCCCGATCTTGAACTTTACTAGGCACTACTCATTGACCAAAACTTTGTGGTCTTTTTGCAACCAGGCAATCTGATATGGATGCGGGAGCCTTTCCCTCTTTAGCTTCAACTTTATGACCATCTCTGCTGACACTAGATTATCGGTGCTCCCACCGTTAATAATGACATTACAACATTTTCCTTCACACTTACACCTTATGTGAAACAGATTCTTCCTCTATTCTGATTCCTTTTCCTCAGTCACCAGGGCTCTCCTAATCACTAGGGCTTCTCCCCTTTCAGCATCATCTGAATGTTTAGATTGGGCCTCCTCATCTACATGTGCAACCCTTCCACGACCTTCTGGCCTTTTGTCTGCCTTTCCTTGGTGTTGTGGACATTCATAGGCTCGTTGCCCTTCTTCACCACACTGGAAACACGTTCCTTTGAAACCACCTCTTCCGGATCCTTGTCCATATCTCCCTCATCCTCTACCTCTTTGATCACCACTATTTTGATCACAAGGGCGGTAGAAGTTGTCATTCCTTTGGCTTTGGCTGGTACCCACATCTTCACTTTTCTTTTCATCATCATTTCGGCTTCCTGAAGGTCTTCCATTGCCCCTTCTACTTTTACCTCCTCATCCTTTTTGCTTGCCATCAAATCTTTTGTTCAGCTTCTCTTCCACCTTCAGAGCAAACTGATACACATCCTCAATGGTGGTCATTCTGACTAGGCTTAACTCCTCCTGAATGCTCGGTCGTAACCCATTAAGATATCAAGCTACCTTCTCCTTATTGGCCTCTATGTGTCCCGTTCTGATGATTATCTTGTGAAAATCTTCAGTATATTCTTTCATAGATCTGCTTCCTTGCTTCAACCCTTGCAATTTCTTCAACAAATATAACTCGTAGTCCACTAGTATGAACTGCTTCTTCAGTTTCTCTACCATGTGATCCCATCTGGTGATATTTCCTTTTCCTCTTCGATTTCTTTCCAACTAGACCTCTTTCCACCAAATACCGGCATGGCCCTTCAGCTTCATTTTTGCAAGCTTAACCCGATCTGGGTCCTCTATTTGTTCATACTCAAAATATTCTTTTAGCTGGTTGATCCAGTCGATCAACTCTTCCGGGTTTAGAATTTTAGAATAACTAGGGACTTCTACTCTAGGTCTTTTCCTGATCTTCGAAATGGCCCTTATTAGCCGCATTTGGTCTTGATCAATTGCTTCTTCTTCCTCTTCTACATTTGAACCTTCTTCCTCTCTTTCATCCTCACTTTCCTCCCTCGGGTTTAACCCTCTTCTCAACTGCTCTTGTAATGCATCAATCTATCTTTGGAGGGCTGCCAGTGCATCTCTTCCACTAGCATTTCTGCCACCTTGACCACCTATGGCACCACCACGCCTACCAGGCATCACTCTTGGAGGCATCTTTCTTGACCTGAACTGCCTCATGATCAGCAATTTGTCCACATGCTCAAGAAAACCCGGTGCGATACACTTGATGAGGGCGCAGCCCGAGACTTAGAAAATAACCCACAAACAAGAGAATAATTTTATTATTCAGAAAATGGAGCTTCTTACATGTAGAGGATCTCAAATTCCCAAGTTCTACAACACATGCGAGTTACAGAAAGCTACAGAATCACCCTTTCGCAATATGCAAGCTTGTCCCCAAAAAGTTACCCAAAAATTAGAAACCCACCCATAAATAGAGCTCCTCTTTAGTTTGGAGCCAAAACAACATTCAAATTTAAGCTTAGGTGGTTTGGCACCGAGAAATTACAAATTGAAGTTCATATTTTTTTATGCTGATTTGGGCAAGTTTCGGGGCCATTCTAGGAAATCTAAGTGCCTCAAATCTAACTCAGAAGATTTTTAGGTGCAAATCTGGGAAACTAAAACTGCAATATCTTTCAACCCAGGAATAGAAAATAAAAGTCATAAATTGAGAATTTCATTATGATGAAAAGGGTATCAAAAAATGTAAAAATATCTAAAAAATGAGAAACTTGAAATTTAACTATTTTTGGGTGATGCAAGATTGCCCTTACACCACTAGATGCTCCTACATCAGCCTCACTCATGGACTCAAGGGCTAGTTCAAACTTGAGGATGAGTCGAGAAGGCCTAGAATGGAAAATCAATATCTCTTTATTTTAAAAGATATTCGATTCCGCAACAGATTGCATGTGGGGGTGGGTTTCAAAAGAGGTTACCAGGGTAACCCAAGATGGGGGCCGGAACCTAGGAAGAAACACCAGGGCGACCTATGAAACATTGTGATGAAACTCCACCTATAATAACAGTATCCTTGTGAGCTTAGTGTATTTGATCATTATGTTCTAGAAGCAATGTAACTAATAAGTTAAACTTGTACTTGTATAGTTTTGTCTATGGTTTTACTTGTGTCTAGGTTTTGTTGGTTATTTTTAGGGAACCTTTTTACTATCTCCTAGCATGGGGGTGGACCTATAGGTACCACATGGTTGGGTGGAATGTGCACCTTACTCCGTTGGGTCCCTAGTTCTTGTTCATGGAAACGAGTATTTCTTGGATGGAGAGCTCATATGTGGATAAATGTACTTTCTTATTTGTATCAGTGGAAACTTTATATATGTATATCTCCTCAATTTTTAACAAGGTGAACTTTTTTAATAAGTAATTGTACTTTTATATGACCTACCTCATTTGGAAAATGAGTATTGTAATGTTATTTCAAATACAATGTAAGAAAGAATCTTTTATGTACATTATACCTTCATTGATGTAATTTAAATGTTATTCAATGTATGCTTTTAAGTTTACGAAAGTTAAATACATGTAATGTTAAATACTATTGTCATCTATGGGATTTTCAAGTAGTGTGTCATCATGATACTTAGGGAATGTTTGCAATTAGTAAAGTTAATTTTTACACTTTTTAAAAAAAATTATTACACTTTTGTAGTCATTGCAGCATTCTTTAGGTTACAAGACGGGGCATTACAATGAATTAGATGATATTTTTAAATGTTTTTTTCCTTTATTATCATTTATCAATTGATTTTGGTTATTGTTTAAAAGTGGGATTCTTTGTGCTAGTTGTTAAGTTGACTTCTAGAGGCTTAGGAGGGAGTATTTTGGATGTGTGGTTTTTTTTATGGTTACACTTTGCAAGTGGTTATTCAATGTTTTGTGTTGCATGCAATATGGTTGATGCTTTGCATTATGTATTGACTCTTATAATTATGTTAAGTTTTTCACTGATTCTTATGATTATGTTATGTGTGAAAGAGTGTCTATTCCTTGCATGGTTTTGGAGTCATATGATTATGTTTAGCATGCAAGATGGTAATACCTTTCCTATTATAGGGTTTACTTGTTGTATGTAGGGGGAGTGGCTCTCAATGGGGCCCAGAAACCAACATGGTGTCCAAGACAACCCATTGGATAGTTTCTTAATCTAGAGATAACTTTAAAAAAAAAATTAGGGGGATGGGTAGATTTCACATTAACACAAGATAATGCATGCCTCACCCATACCTGTAGTGCTCATTTATACTAAGGATGGTTTGAGAAGGTTTGGTTGGAAAGATCAACTTCCTTGTCCTCACAAAAGGAATATTGGTTCTACATGTGTCACCCTATGGGGTTGGGATCTAGTGAGAGGTTTACCAAGACAACCATAAATGGGGGCAGGGGTCTACTGAGAGAATACCAAGACAAATCATGTTAGGACCATGTGGTGACACTCTTCCCTAATGTAGTCTAGCATTCCCTAGGTGTTGTTCTCCTTTTGTTGTATGTGTGTGCCTCTGGAAGTGTTGTCAGTGTTGTATAGCCCTTGTTTATGTTAGCATCTTGTATTCTTGATTGAATTTTTATGGTGGAACCTTGTGTTATCTCCTAGCATGGGGGGTGGACCTTAGGGTTCCACATGGTCAGGAGGTTGATGCTTTTTCCTCCATTGGGTTCCCTTGTTGTTTGTTTGTGTATGAGGATATTTCTCATACTATTGTAGACTACAATACCTATTTCACTTTGAGTGGATTATCTTTCATGTACTTATATTGGACTATAAATCAGTCATATCATATATTGTAATTCAGACATAATCTCCCCACATGTATTTGGGGAGGCATTGTTGTAAAAGATGTAATGTTGTAACTGATTTGATGAACTCTCTTACAATGGAAATTGTTAAGTGATGTAGTTTGTATATGATAGTTATTTGAAATGATATTATATTATGATATTTATCTGATGGCATGTTATGGAAGTGTTTAATGCAAGATCTTATAATGTGATGATTTAAAATGAACTTTTCTTCATAGTTAACTCATGTTATCATTGTAGTCAATGAAGCAATTCTGTTCGCTTGGTTGATAGATATTTTAGTCGCCTAGTCATGGAACTTTAGAGGACTTAGGCTTATATTACATGTTATCTTATGTCATGCAAATGTGTATTTCATTTTTTTTTTTTTAAATCTTTGTTATATATCATGTTGCCTGTTGTCCTCTAGGGTTTCGTGACGGGGAGTTATAGATGAAACATCCCTAGCCTTGAAGGTAGGAAAAAGTTATAGGATTTTGTTCTTGTAGTCTTAGGACCTAGCATAACCCTCACTTGAATGGAGTTACAAAAAACATAGGATGGCATTGATAGATAGGTCTAGGAGTACACTTAATGGAGTTAGCTTAAAATAAAAGTTCTAAGGAGAAGTTGTTTGTATAAATTGCTACCTGATTAACATGTCTCTTATATTAGCACTTGTGGATAAAATTCTTATGAAGGATTGGTCTGGTGCAAATCCATCATTACAATATCTTTCTATTTTTGGTTTTTAGGAACATCTGCACATGCCTATGGAGAAGCGAAAAAAATTGGAGAATAAATTATTCAAGTGTACCTTCATCAATTATTATTTTCACATGAAAGAGTACAGGATTTGAGATCAAGTTTTTGAGGGAGTTCTATTTATTTCAAATCACCAACCATATTTCTTGCATACCCATTTCATATCACTTCTACAATTAATTCCCTCCCAAAATTCAAGTTTCTCCACTTGCACCTACCAATTCAAATTTGATCAACCTAGTTATTTATACAAGAGACCTCAATTGTGTGATGTAAGCTACCTATTCACAATTTGAAATATGTGAGTTTCTGCTTAAGACACTTGATTGACGTTGAGCTCCTCCAAAGTGATGTTGTCACCTCCTTTAGCTTCTAGGATATGTCTAAAACCTGCCTTTATCAGTTGTACTTATGTATTCATGTATGAATTTTTGTTTCATATGCCTTGTCCATTTACATTTAAATGAATCAAAATTGGTGTTTCATATGCCATGTTCATTTTCATTTTCATTTACATGATATTAGTTTATAGGTTTCTATGATATGTTCTCTATTATTGTTGTCACACTCTATACCCACAACACAACCCCAATCCAATATCAACCACTCTCCCTTACAACTAATTGTGATATTTGTATATAGCTTCAAAAAATAGTATGGTACAAATATTTCCAACCCTTTCTAATACAACATTATGATACATACATACATACATATACATATACATATATGTACATATATATACATATACATATACATATATACATATATATATACATATACATACATATACATACATATACATATACATACATATACATACATATACATATACATATATATGAGTATATACATATATATATATATATATATATATATATTGCAGAGATACATAGATATGTAACTTTCCTATAGCCTTCTTTATTTACATTCAACTTATGTGTATATATATATATATATATATATATATTGACGCAGTCAAGATCAGAGGACCTTATCAGGTCATCACAATCTCGTATCCAACTCAGACCACACACACATAGATTGACACACACAAGTCAACACTCTCTTTTATTCATGAAAGCAACATTACAAAATTATAATGTCACCATATGGGCTTTCTTTACATCATTTGCAAATCTGAAAAAAAAATTCCTTAGACTCTCACTAGTCTAACCTCTCCTCTCCTCTCTTGTTCTAGTTGGCTCACTCTTCTCACCAACCTACCTTGCGAGCTCTTGGGTGCTCATCACCACCTCTCCTTTCCTATTGGCTTCTATGCTAGTACCTCTCTACTCTTCCCATCATTGGCTATCCTTTTATACTTTTCATCTTCATCATGTCGGCCTTGGCATTCACCTCACCTCATGTCATAGTATCATCATTATGTTACCTCACTATTAGTAGCTTCCATCGAGTTGGCCAATGAAATTGTATTTCACAACAACGATGTGAAATACACCAATGTTGCTCTACCATGTGTTGTGATCTAACTCGTCATTCACCGCTATTGACCATCATCTCAATCATTCATCTCAAGCTATCCCATATCCTTCATCTTATCATCCTATCGGAGGAACCATCTCAAGAGTCCTATTGATGAAAGTACGTCACACTGATCACATGTTATCATGATATGAGTCCACCCTGTCGCCATGACATACATCATAATCCACAACGAGGATGTGGATTCCCCAATCCCATCATGCCATACATTTTCTCATCTTCATTATATCCTACATCATCATGACTAGATCCCACCATGGTCATTAATGTATCGTTGAGACCATAAATCATCTCCTATTGATACACTCACTTCTTACTGATGTTCACCTTACACTTTTTCCATCATTCCATCAGAGAGACCCCAACTTGAGTCCCATTGATAACACATCATGATGCCCATATCGCCCTGTCATTGGGAGAAAGACTGAAGTCCCACTAATATGGAACACTTTCATCAACGAGACTCCAATGCAACCTGTTACACAATTGCTTCCACCATCAGATCATCGCTAGGACGTGGAACATGGTCCCAAAAAAATCCAAATCTACCACCAATGAACTCCACAACGAACTTATCACTACCAACACCATCATTATGTCACTAGAACAAGAAGCAACCTCCTGCCAATAAGCCAAAATTTTGTTGACGAGGGAGCAATGCTGGCCAAAGGGGGGGTGGAGCATGATGCTCCTGCATTAGAATCTCCAAGTGATTAAAAAAATCATGTACTCCTGCACATGGTGTCTATCAGGCCATCCTTCTTTTTCCTCCTCTTCTAGCATCTTGCGAAAACAAGCAACCTTCTCTAAAAAAAGTTCTCTGCACTCCACCTCCTCGATGTGGAATCAATTCCACCAAAACATGACCACCTCCTCTGAATGCATCTCTTATTCACCTCTAATCTTGTGGGAATCAACCCACCATAGTTCATCCACCTCCACCGATCTACACTTAACTCTACAACATGATGAAAATCCTTCTTTGCATACCAATCATCCCGAATCACTTCATACACATTCACTAACTCATCAACATTATGCATTACCTCATTCATTGGTAACACTACATCCACTCATTCATCATCACCTTTGGGTATGACATTGTACTCCTCCTTGTCATTCATGACAATATCCTCACGCTTTATTGCTACACCCACAATCACATCTTTTGTACTTTTGACAACCTCCACCTCTGATGCCTCACTGAACATTGCCTCTATTTTCACAATCTCTTTTGCAAACACTAAATCTTCCTCATCAAGCTCCTTTTCAAATACAAGACCTCCACTAATGTCTACACTTTCCATTTGTACATTTTCAACTCCTTCAATTGATGTTGCAAAAAATTATCCATCTTCATTCTTTTCCACCACGCCTTCTTCAAAGCATACTTTTACAATATTCTCTCCATCTTGTTCACCTACATACATAACTACAATTTTTTTTTTATCTTTCTTCTTTGTCATTTTGTCAAACACTGGCCATGCACTCTCAAACTTCAACCTCTTAGGTTTGACAGATGTAAACTACCTCCAATTCGGTGATCTATTTACAAATCTTCAATACCTTTAGAGACTCACAAGTCCCTCTGTAGTCACAAGTACTCTTTGCAACAATAACTCCCTCTTCAATCACGGATCCTTCCTACAACAAATCTCTTTAGGGTTCAAGTCCTCTATTGTTACAAGTCTCCTCTCACCTGAAACTAACTCCTCTAGAACTCAAATCCTCTGCAACTATCCTATACCCAACAAAGATCCTAGAAGATGCTTCCTCTACCCACTCTCTCCTAGTGAAGGAACTCTACACCTTCTACCCAACTTTATCTCTACTAGAGGATAGTAGTTATAGACCCTCTTTCATGCCTACAACAAACATGCTTTCCCACAACTCTTCTCAACTCTTCACCCACAAATATTTTGGCTTCAACCCACACTCACGAGTCCTACTACAACTGAATCACATTCAACACTCTATTATAGACTCAAGACAACTAGCTCTGATACCAATTGATGTAGTCGAGATCAGAGGACCTTATCAAGCCATCACAATCTCGCATCCAACTTAGACCACACACACCCAGGTCAACACTCTCTTTTATTCATGAAAAAAACATTACAAAATTATAATGCCACCATATGGGCTTTCTTTACATCATCTATAAATCTAAAACATATTTTACATAGACTCTCACTAGTCTAGCCTCTCCTCTCTTCTCTAGTTCTGGTCAACTCGCTCTTCTCACCAACCTACCCTGCGAGCTCCTAGGTGCTCGTCACCACCTCTCCTTTTCTACTGGCTTCTCTGCCAGTACCTCTTTTCTCTTCCCAGCATTGGCTATCCTTTTATACTATGCACCTTCATCATGTTGGCCTTGGCATTCACCTCACCTCATGTCGTAGTATCACAACTCACTTACCTCACTATTAGTAGCTTCCACCAAGTTGGCCAATGAAATCGTATTTAACAAAAATGATGTGAAATACACCAATATCTCTCTACCATGTGTTGTGATCTAACTCATCATCCACCGTTGTTGACCATCATCTCAACCATTCATCTCAAGCTATTCCATATCCTTCATCTTATCATCCTATTAGAGGAACCATCTCAAGATTCCCCAATCCCATCATGCCATGTGTCTACTCGTCTTCATTGTCTCCCACATCATCATGACTGGGTCCCATCATGGTCATCACCATATCACTGAGACGGGAAATAATCTCTCGTTGATACACACACTTCTTGCTAATTTTCAACTTACACTTTATCCATCGTTCCATCAAAGAGACCCCAACTTGAGTCCAACTAATAACACATCATTATGTCGATATCACCCCATTGTTGGGACAAAGACTAAAGTCCCACCGATATGGAACACTTTCACCGATGAGACTCCAATGCAACCCAATGCACAATTGCTTTTACCATCAGGTCATTGCTGGGATGTGGAACATGGTCCCGCCAAAATCCAAATCTCTCGCTAATGAACTCCATCATGACCTTATGACTACCAACACCGTCATTCTATCATTGGAATATGTAGCAACTTCATGTCGATAAGTGAAAGTTATGTTGATGAGGAAGCAACACCGACCAAAGAGGGCATGGAGCACAATGATCCTGCACCATATTATTATATATATATATATGATTCCTATTACTAAAAAACATACTGATATATATGAATTTATATTTATATTTATGTATATGCACATATACACACAGCTGGCCATAATATAGGTGCAATATTGCTACAAATAACATTTCTTTATAGTCTTTGTGTGTATATATATGTATATAGATATATATACATATATATGCATATAGATATACATATACATAGATATACATACACATACATAGATACATGCATGCATGCATGCATACATAGATACATAGATACATATATATATATATATATATATATATATATATATATATATATATATATATATATATATATATATATATATATATATATATATATATATATATATATATATATATATATATATATATATATATATTCAAGATTTGAGCATATCATAACTTGCTTCAAAAGCTATTTATTAAAGAAAAAAATGCAAGTAAATTAGAAAAAAAATATTGCAATAGACAGAATTTTCCATTGTGAGGTTGCAACACAGCCTCACTTGCCTTAACACAAGTTACAAGTTTTTCCTTTTGGCAATGAAAGTGTCGAAAAAAATAAAAAAATGAAGTGAGTATCACCACCACTCATCCATACCCTCACCACCATTGACCTTGAGTTGTACCAGCACTGGTCCTACAAGTAACAATGTAAAGTGTAGAACATTAGCATGAATGGCATAGCGTTGAAGCTAATGCAAGAGATAGTAAATGAAACACATGCCGAGGTGGTAGGGAAAAGGTTGATGGTGAAGGAATGTTGGGAATTAAATGTTCATTTGCTAGGAGTTAAGTGACCGAGTTCTAGGTGTTGGGATACTATGAAGTGAATAACAAGTGTCCACCATTGGTCGATGCCAAATTTGGGCTTGAATTTTATGGATTTTGAAAAATGGTCTAAAAAAGTTGGGAAATGTGTGCAAAGTTCTCCCTATTAATTTCTTTTGGGTTATTAGGTGGATTGTTAAGGGATTGGTTAAGAAAAAAATTAGCCGATATGAATGTTGCTGATGTACACCCCTCACTCAACATCACCCTACATGAAGATGATGAAAACTAATATCTTTTTCCTAATTGCTCGAGATAGTAAGAAATAATTAGGAAAACAAGAATATCAAACTAATGGTACAATCATGGCTGATATTAATAATACATATCTTTTTGGTGGAGTAAAGTTTGTCTGGCTAATATTTTAGGAAGCTGTCATGATGCAAGGAATATTTAGAGTGATCGAGTATATTAATATCTATAATATTAAATAATACACTTAAGTTGGTTTTCAAATTTATTAAATAATTTATTGTGTATAATTTCATTGAGGTAAATTATATGTTTGATAGAAAGATACATTTTTTAATTATGAAATTAAACTTGTTATTTTTTAATTTATGTTGGTTTGGTATTGTCAAATGATTATGGTGTAACAAATAGCAAAGTTTTATTAAATTTCTACTAGTGTTGATTTTTCAAGTTTTGAATAAGCTAATTACAATCATGAATCTATTATAGTGTGACATGCAATATTTTGTCCTAAAAAATGTACGAATATTTCCAAACAACATGATGATTGTGTTCAAAATATAATAGAATCTTGGATATTAATTAATTGAAAAATGTAGTTAAATATACATCTAGAATACTTAAAGATGTTATGAACTATTATATATTGTAAAAGGAAAAAATATTATAAGAAAAATAATGTTCTATAACTATTCATTATGATTCAACTATTTATCGCATGTCTATGAGGTATAGTTCCAAGAGAATCTTATGTCGCAGAACCATCAAACCTCTCACATATTTCAATTGAACCATCCTTTCATGCAAATTAATATTTAATTTTTCATACCTAAAATTTTTACAAAATATGCACACTCATTGAGGGGATTTTCTAGTGTATGTCTCAATTATTTTGGTTCATAAGAAGATAGCTTCTACTTTCATGTGGAAGAAATTGAAGTTATCAATGTCTATTTCCTATGATTGGAAGAAATTACTCTAGTCTTTTCGTATCCACTATTAATTTTTATTTAGGTGAAGATTATTTATTATTTATACAAGTCTTTTGTCTCATTTGAGTGTCCTCACACGTGTGAGGATGACTCATTTTTATCTCTTCTCTGGAGGAATATTAAGGCCTAGATGTAGCCTCCTCTTTATGAGGATCTTGACATCCTACACACACATAGGAAAAAGGGTAGCATACATAGAAATGAGAGTTACTTGTGCAACTCTTTTTCCATCTCTATTTATTGAGTTACTAGGGGAGAGGGGTCCATAGTGGAGTACCCTAACTTTGTATTTCTCAAAATCCTTCATGGAATTTCAAATCAGTCCCAATTTTGTATAGCAGTTTATTTGGCAACTCGCCTATTTAAAAATAAAATAAATTAGGGTCACATCATCAAATATGATGCCGCATCGGCATGCTTTTTGTTAAGGTATTAGAAAAGGCTAAAAAAAAAAGTGAGATCGATAGTGATGCACTAAGTCATGTTTTATTGGTGCCCCGATGTGGCATCACATGATTTGTCAGTTTGTGTATTTTATGGATAAAAAGTTTTTTGCAATTGAATATTAAGATGCTCCACTATGAAACCCACTCAAGACTACTTTTATCCCCACTATTGGAGCCCGCTCCACTATGAGCCCCTATTTCTTTATATTATTCTATGTTTAAGCTCTCTTACCTATCTCATTGCAATCTTCTTTATGCTTTATGCTATCTTTATAATATACACACTCACATTGAAGACACACTCTTGAGAGAAGAGTTAAAAATTTATTTTACTTAAAATTTAATATTTTTTAATAATCTAATAGTTTTTTTTTCTAACCTTATTGAATTTTATTATGCAAGAAACAAATTTTTTGAAGTTTTTGTTATAAAATTTATTTAGCATATGTAAGGACAATATGTGCAACAAATCTACATCCATCTAAAAAAAACCATTTGGTGTAGAATAAATTCTTTTTATTCCTGAAACCCCAAATAAGGGGTTTTTTAAAAATAACCATTCAAAGATTTTTTCAAATAAAGAGTTAAAAAACTGAAAAAAAATCATACTAACAAATTTCAGTCGTTGCCTGCAACTTCATCATATACATGAAAATCTGCTTGTGTTCCCTCCCTATGGTCGCATCCTGTGGAACATTGTAGTGTCTGGATAGAAGTATCTACTTCTACCCGCCATCATAGCATCCCTTCTCCTCACATCCTCAAGGCCCTTCATAATCCCCATCTCCTCTTTGTCTTTCACAGTTGGTTTGTCGGGCTCCTCCTCCACTTTCAAAGCTGGTTTCTCTTCTTCGACCTTCTCTTCGGGAACCACCAGAGGTGGTTTCTCAATGACAGCCCCAGGCCTTGCTACGCTATTCGAACTGAGATCTTAGTTTGTGCATTTTTCCTCAGAAGCCTCCAGAAAATCTTTACCTTCCTCCACTGAAACCCTAGCAGCACCCAAACACTTATCAATCGTCATCGCCACTCGCTCAGAATTGCACCAACAAAGGGTTTGAACCATTAGGTGTTTTCATCGATCTTCAAACCCATTAGACTAAATCAATGTTTGTTGTTCAGATTCCCTCGTAAGCTTGCTATAGCTCAATAAGTTGAATCGATTCACTAAGAAATCTCTAAAAGCTTAAAAAAAACACTAACCCTAATATGTAAATCGTATTTTTCTTTTCATAGGTAAGCTCATTTTGTTTTTTACATATAGTTGTTTTATTTATAAAGAATAAATTTAAAAAGTTAATATATTTTTAAGGAGGCTATTAATAATTTTAAATTTTAAATTTTCTAAAGCTTAAGAAATTTTGTAACTAAATGGGTTAATATTTTTTTCCAAGCTTAAGTTTCAAGGGCTCATTTTTTAATTATTTGCATATCTTCTCTCACAGTGGTCTCGTTCTCAAATCTATTCCTAAGCAGATTGTTTACCAATATTGTGAAGTCTTGGGAAGGTTGAACCCTTCAATTTTTATTGTTTTTTGTGTTCTCAACATTCCTTATAGGTCAAAGGGTGTTATGCATTATTATTATTTTGCTTATGCAATGTAACGTTGTGATCAAATGTCTTGTGCTTTACTAATGTACCTAGTTACACTAATGTTTTATAGGTGTTGTTCCTAATGTTTAAAATAAAATCCCTATCTTTTTGAGTTAATTTTCATCCATGCCGCATGGGATGTAATAATGTGGTTCATATTTGGTTTGTCATTCCATAAAATTAAATAAATAGCTTAAAGGTAAATAGAATTGTGCCTTTAGATAGACAAATCCTAAATGTCAATGCTATCTCAAAGGAAAGGAAAAATAATTTACAACACCTTAATGATTCTTAGGTTTGATTTTCAGACTAAACCATTGGAAATGTAAACTAATTTGTGCTTGTGTGTGTGTATTCATAAATTTTACAATATTATTTTTTCAAATCAATATCACAATTTTGATGATAGAGTTTAATTAAAAAAAAACATACTACATCAATCCTAAGACAACACTCCATTACACAAAAATGTTTTATATAGTTATCTTTTGTCATAACATCAATAAGACATGTTATAATCAAGGCCAATAACACTAACATATGATCAAATCATTATACCATAAGTGATACTTTAATTGACATAAAAATAACATAAGCTTGACTTATTATCTACAATGTCAAACTTCAATACAAAGGTTGAGCCATTAAATAAAGTTTCCATTGCATTGGTTGAATAATGGCTACAAGGCTTGTAGCATAGACATTTACACATTCAAAATAAAGAGTTGTAATGGATTAATTTATCATATCAATTTGATCTAACATGGATCATATGGCTATATAACCAACTATTTATTGTTATTGCATATCTAAGCTAATAGGCTAATTAGTATGATATTATACATTCCTCAATTGAGATGATCCAAATGGCTCTAAAATATTACACACTTTGGTCACTCTACTCTATGAATTATGTGATGGCATTATAATTATGGAATTGAATGAATTTCAACACATTAATTATATTTACTACTATTGGTCAAATCTAGAAATATTGTGAGCATAATAACAAACATATACATTTAACCTTCACAATAGGATTTAAATCCAAAATTATCTAGAGTTTACTATTAGTGCTCATAATAGGGTTTGCAACCTTAATACAATAGTAAGGCCAAAATACCATGAGATAATAAACTCACCAAAAATTGAATACAAAAGGTTGTTTATTGACATCTGTAGTGTAGGGAAATCTATCCCTTTACATTTTCACACTTGTTTGGGCCCTCCTTGTTAAATTTGGGCTTCTTTATGCCTTATTTGGTCCTATTTTACATCCACAAACCTTATTAAATGCATTTTTCCAAGATAATCTTGACATTTAATAAATAAAATCATGATTCAATGTTTGAGGTTGTGTGTTCCGGATCTAGTGATCTAGGATTCATACACCACCTTGGGCATATGGGTCACACCTAGGTCTCGAGGCTTGATTTTAAACATTGCATTAAAGAAGAAACTTCTTGAAGTTTGTGTCGCGTGTATAAGACACTTGGACTCATATGACCCAACTGGCGTACAAGTCCAGATTTAACTATGACCTATTTTGAATCAAAATATTGGTAGAATTTTATTATCCTAGATCTGATGTTGGATTGTAGTGTTGTAATTTCAAGAAATTTGACATAAAAAAGTATGAATACAAGGTTATTTCAAATAATTTAACCTAATATTTTCAAGAGATCATTCCTAAGAAAAATTTATGAGATCAAGAGCATTTAAGAGTTGATTATCAAGTATTTTAGAGCTACATTCAAGATTCAACCATCATGTCAAAGTATTCATGCATCATGTGTGTTTTTGAGCTAACATTTATGATGTAGGTTTTCATGATTCAAGAAATCATTCAAGATAAAGTTTCAAGAATTCAATCAAGAGTCAAGATCCACATTCATGCTAGCCATTTCACACAATTTTGTAGCCATTGTTTGAAGGATTGGGTGAGTTGCAATATTACATTTGTTCATTCATTATTCCTTCATGTTATTCCATTTCATTTCAAGGTTTGCTTACCAAAACGAGGTGTGAACAAGGGAAACCCCTATTCCCTAACACAACATTTTTTCCCTCTTCATGTGCTATTGCAGATTTAGGTGAATTGAAGCTTGAAGATCCTTCGAATAAAAATTGCAAAATTGAAGAAAGTTGTCAAAGTTGTCATCTTCATGAAAACTCACCTACAAACCAGAATTCAGACTTTCAAACTTGGAGATCAAACAAGATGAAAGCTATAGAAGATCACTAGAGGCTATAGAAGTTTTAATCAAACCATTATACATGGACTAAATCACCCCTCTAGGTTCATGAGTCTTAGTATACCTCCTTTTATTAGTTTTCAATATATCTTAATTTTCCAATAGAAGATTCCAGATTTTGTCTAGATTCCTGTAGCAGGACTAAATCGCCTAGCTTGGCATATAATTCCTAGTACACTTCAAAAAGAAGAACTTAAGAGTTGTAGAACTTGCTTGGAATCCATCAGTTTACCAGGTTCCTTTTTGTTTGATTTTTGTTTGTTCATTAGATTTAATTTGTTCAAGTTTCTAGGGTTTAGTGCACTAGATTTTTCATTTCTCCTTTGAAGCTTCATTTTAATGGTGAACCCCTCTTTTAATCATAGCTAAGGAAACCCCCTAGTAGATCTCCTTCCCTCAATTAAGTCACTTGGTTGAGAGAATCTCTAGGGTTTCCTAATGAACTTGAGAGTGAAATAGGTCCTAAAGTTGTCCATCTCCTAAAAGGTGGACACCCTATTTCCTTCAGTTCATTTTTGTGAACCTGATGTTTGGACCTATGGATAATGATTTTGGGTTGCCCACACTTGCTTTGCTCCTAGGGTTTTTCACCTCAAAGGAGAGAGAAATGGGGTCCAAAATACAATTTTCTATACTCAAAGTTAATGTGTATGAGATGTATTATGTCTAATTAAGATGTACTAATGCATTGATTTGAAAATGGAATGATCTAATGATGCAAAACCTAAGAAATGTGAAGTTATGGAAAACACAATGTGATATGCAGAAATGCCTAAAAATGCAAGTAAATGATGAAATAATAGAACATAGTCAGAGAGGTGCACTTGGAATCTGAAACTTGATGCTAGGAGATTCTGGAATCCTGAAAAATTGATTGAAAATGTTGACTGAGACACTTATGCCAAGCTGGGTGACTTATTCCCAGTTTCATGAAACTTTGCTAGAATAGGAATCTACCAAATGGGTATCCAAAAATTTCAAAATCACTTTTCAGGCCTGGAAGTAGGACTAATCTGCCAATAGTTGCGACTTAGTCCACCTGCAAATCTCAGGAATTTCAAGGAAGAATCTTGTAGCCTCAGGTCTACACTTTCTTTTTTGACAAATGTCCACACTTGATTTTGTAGAAAATGTAAAAGTGTCTCCAAGCTTGAATTAGGGTTGTGGGGTTGTGATGACTTGATTGACTTTGAATACTTCTTGACCACTTTTCAACACCTCTTTACTTGACAAATCTGCATAAAGAGTCTACAAACACACATGCAAAAGGCAAAAATGGTTGAGGGTTAGAGAATAGGGGTTTTCCTTGGTCAAATGCCACTTTGGTAATCAAACCATATGAAATGAAATGAAATGGAAAGAGAATGATAAATAAACAACACACAATGTCATAAACTTACCAAACCCTTCATGTGGAAATCTTAAGATATGCAATGAACTGCTCCAATGGAATGATTTGATAATGCTTGATTGCTTGAATGTTAAGTGAATGGATGCTTGAATGCTTGGTGAATTAGAATATTGCAAGAGATAGAATATGAAAAATGAGGAGAAAAGCCCTTATTTATACATAATTTTACTAAAATTTCCTGAAAATAATACATCACGGGCCAACCTCAAGGGTGAGAGGACAAAATCTCACCAGAAATTTAAAATTATTTTGAGTTTTGTGCCAAAAAGGAGTAACTCACCCCTATTGGTGACTTAGTCCCACTTAAGAAAATTAGGTAGGTTTCATGAATTAAAGGGCATTAAATGTTTTCCAACATGAATATCCTTATAAAACACACTTAAAAATGGTTAGAAAGTGTATTAAAGGGTCATTTAAACATGAGAAAGAGTTGAGTTAGTTAAGAAAAGTCTACAAAAGCATGAAAGTGGGTTATAAAAACACTTTACAACACTTTGAAATAAGACTTGGTAAGTGAAAAAAATAAGTTATTTAGGTGAATTATGATGAAAGGTTCCTAAAAAAGGGCGAAAGTGGGTTACAACACTTCACAACACCTTTACAAGACAACCTAGAAGTCTTAATGATTCACAAGGGTCCAAGACCTAATGTGAACGTGTTGACCAAATTCCAAAATTAAACCTAGGAAAAATCAAGCCAAAGTCCACCAAAAGGGCCTGAACATGAACAAGTAGGTTGGCTACTTTTTTCGTGTCCACATGACCCTTGAATTTTTTATTTGGAGAACATTAAAGTCCTAGATCTAGTTTACATTAAATTTGTAATAGATTTGGATTATTTGAATTGCATTTAGTACTTCTAAATCTTGCATTAGTGAAAAAGTGCATATAGGTTGCATTCTTGCATCTTGCATCATTAAATTTCACTGTAAATCTGTCATTGCAAATAATCAAGTCAACATACAACTTAGAAACCTTATGACCAACTCAAAATTTTCTAAATTTGGTTTAAAAACCCTAATCTAGGACTCATTTTCCCATCTAGGTGATTTAGTCCCTGTATAAGTTGTTTTTCTAGATTTATATGAGAATTTTGCATTGTTTATTTCTCAGTATTTGAGCCTTCCAAAAACCCTAATTGGGATTCATTTGCCCATCTGGGTGATTTAGTCTTGAGTCAGGTCTAAAGTTATATTTTACAACATTAAAACTTCATTTGTGTGCTTCTTCTTCTTCTTCTCAAATCTCTATTTTAGCTTGCAAAGTTTTTGTTTCATTCATTTCATTAGACCTAGTTTAGTTGGGTTCATTTCATGTATTGCTTAATTTCAATTTCATTTACACATTTTATTCTAATTCATTGCATTTCATCATGGATATGTGCTTTGGTAAGTTTTGGATGTCCTTGAAATCATTGGTGGATGTGTTAAGCTATGTTTTTGGAAATGATCCTAATGAAATTGAACTCACTCATGCTCAATAAACTCCTAATGCATGTCCTCCTTATGAAGTTAATATAATTGGAGATAGCAATAACAACTTCATAAGAAATTTCCTTAACAACCTTGAGACTAATGCATCCTTTTATCCCTCCATGAAACAACCAATGCAACTTGAGATGTTTGATCTTTTACATCCTGAAATTGAGACACAAACTAAGCCTAAGCTCCCTACAATAAGTGATCCTAGTTCCTCTAATCAAGTGCATCAATCCTATGTTAACAAAGTGACTAAAACTCCCATCAAGCTCAAAGAGACTTATGGCCAAGGCTTTAATATATTAACTAAGAAAGGATGTGATACAACAGACGAACATGAAATTCATAAACTCTTAGAGAAAATACCAACTGAAGATACCAAAGGGATAGGATATCAAGATCCTCCTCCTGACATAAGTGCCCTCCTTTCTAAAGAGAATCCAATGCCTCGTAACAATGATAAGGATGATAAGATCATCTTAGGTCCTCCACCTCAACAAATTGGCGAATCTAGCACACAATGAAAACCTTACAAACTCAAAAAAAATCCATTCTTACATACTCAAACATAAATTAAATGCAAGATGGAACATCTCCTTAAGAAATTTTGGATGAAATTTCCACCTCCTAGTAAAAGTGGCCTACCTAAGAAAAAAATGAATTATTGCACATATCATAGAACTCTTGGGCATCTTATTAATGAGTTTTGTGCATTAAAATTGATATTGAATTATTTTTACTTTGATGACAATGATTGTTACCAAGTGATCACATAGCATGCCCTTCCACTCCTTTCCATGTAATAGTTGGATCATAATATTCTCACTATTACATGCTTTACATTCATTGCAAGTCATTTTAAAATGCAACGAGCTCTTTCTCATCACCTACCTCAGCTCATTCTTGTCTTGCACATAGTGGGGGAAAGAATTCGATAGCCTTGTTCTAGTACCACACTTGTCATTTTCCCTTTGGCTAGTTGTCTTCCTTTGATATATGATGAACAAGATTGGGATGTGGATGAACTATGGTAGGTTGACTTGCATGTGCCTTACTAGTCTTTTGCATTATTTTCCTTTTCATGTTATGTGTATGATTGTACGTGTGTAATGTGAATTCCTTGTACCATTATGTTTGATATATCTCTCTTCATGGCATTCCTCTATTTGTATCTACATTCTTTTATATATTGTAAATCCTTTATCTTTTCTTTGTCTTGTGTTTTTGTTTTGTGGATGACTCAAGGCATCAAGAAATTTAGGTCTCTTCTCTATTGAGCCAAAAAAAATTCTTTGTTTTTGCTCTCTTTGTGTGATTCTTCCTGTTCCATGACTATTTGGGGGATGATGATGTTTCCAAGCTCTTTTCAAACATTATAGCATAGACATACTGACCTTGAAACCATGGATCCCTTATGTGATTTTGGGATTTCATTTTGGGGGCAACCCCTTTTCATGAAAAAGCTTCAATTAGAAACATTTCTTGGCATAGGGCTTTCCAAATAAGTTCTCATGTCCTCTTTATTGATATCATTTATCATTTCCTACTTTAAAGTAATTTCTCACAACACGGTGTTTAGCAATTTCTTTAAAGTGGGAGCATGCATTGGTTCATTCTTCTTTTGTAACTCATGTTTCATTGTGTGGTCTCCTTACTTCATGTGATGCATCTTTCTCTTGGTGATGACATTGGGTGTGATGTCCTTCAAGAGCGTGGTCTCTCTTAGCATATTATATTCCTCTTAGTGGCTTGATGTGATACACTACATCCCCTAAGTTGTAAATCTTCTATTCTTCAATTGGTCCTCTCTTGGAGACATTAGGCATGATGTTCCCTATGTTAAAACCTTACATGAACTAAGAAAAACCCCTTTGAATGTACCTTACACTACTTTTTCATTTACAATAACTATTATATGGCCACCTTGCATAACACACTTTGCTTGCCTATGGAGCCATCTTATTTTTTCATGGGTGCTAGCATACAAAGTTTTTCTTTCCTGATGGATCCTATTGTTCATGTTGTGTGGTGACTTATCAAATGTATCAGGAGGTATAGCTTTGATATGGTTAACATATGGGAAGAAAAACTTAGGCATGACTTTACCATAGCCACTTGCTTGTCTATGTGGGCGTATACTGACCGCATGTGTATGTATCTCACTAGAGGCTCACCTAGTGTATGGCCTAAGGTTCCACTAGCCCATGTGATCATGTATTTCATTTGCATAGTGGAAATTGTGTTCCACTTATAAATTTTTTTGGACAAACAACTTAGACCTAGTCCACATCATTTTGGATAGACTCTCAAGGCTTGATCCACCCTCTTTTCCTTTTCCTTCTTCTTTATGTCTTTGTCAATGTATGCTTGTACCTTGTTGTTGCTTCATACATCATTTACATGTGTGTTATTTTGTTCCTATGTTGGTTTTCCATAGGATCTTGATCCTAGGGGCTTGATCATCCCTTTATATCATTGTTGTCCTCTCACTAGCATTGGAACACTTGGACCCTTCTTGATGTGAGTTTGAAGCAAGTTCCTCCTCTCACTAAAGTGGGGGCTAAATGTAGAGTAGGAAAATGTATCCCTTTACATTTTCACACTTGTTTGGGCTCTCCTTGTTAAATTTGGACTTCTTTATGCCTTCTTTGGTCCTATTTTGCATCCATAAGTCTTATTAAATGCATTTTTCCTAGGATAATGATAACATTTAATAAATGAAAAATCATGATTCAATGTTTGAGGTTGTGTGTTCTGGATCTAATGATCTAGGACTCATATGCCACCTTGGGCATATGGGTCCCACCTAGGTCTCGAGGACTAATTTTAAACATTGCATTAAATAAGACACTGGGACTGATACACCCCAACTAGCATATGAGTCCTGCTTTAACCAAGACCTATTTTGAATCAATATCTTGATGAGATTTTATTATCCTAGATTTGATGTCATCTTGTAGTGTTGCAATTTTAGGAAATTTCGCATAAACAAGTATAAATACAAGGTTATTTCACATAATTTAACCTAAGATTTTCAAGAGAGAATTCCTAAAGTAAGTTAATGAGATCAAGAGCATTCCCGAGCTTATTATCAAGAATTTTAGAACTACATTCAAGATTCAAGCATCATGTCAAAGTCTTCACACATCATGTGTGTTTTTGATCTAACATTTGTGATGATGGTGTTCATGATTCAAGCAATCAGTCAAGATAAAGTTTCAAGCATCCAATCAAGATTCAAGATCCACATTCATGCTAGCCATTTCACACAAGTTTGCATCCTTTGTTTCAAGGATTGGGTGGGTTTCAATGTTACATTTGTTCATTCATCATTCCTTCATGTTATTTCATTTCATTTCAAGCTTTTACTACCAAAATGGGGTTTGACCAAGGAAAACCCCTATTCCCTACCACACCAATATTTTTTCCTTCTTCATGTGTGATTATTGATTTTGGTGAATTGAAGCTTGAAGATCATTTGAAGAAAAATTTGTAAGGTTTCAGAAAGTTGTCAAAGTTGTCAAGAAGTTGTCATCTTCACAAAAACTTGCCTATAGACCAAAATTTAGACATTCAAACTTGGAGATCAGACAAGATGAAAGCTATAGAAGATCACTAGAGGTTATAGAAGTTTCAGTCAAACCCTAATACTGGGAATAAATCACCCCTTTAGGTGTAGGAGTCCTAGTATACCTCTTTTTAGTAGTTTTCTATAGATCTTGATTCGCCAATAGAAGATTCTTGATTCTGCCTAGATTCCTGTAGTAGGAATAAATCACCTAGCCTAGTGTATGAGACCTAGTAAACTTCAAAAAGTATAATTTTATAGCTGCATACCTTACATGGAATCCATCATCTTTCTAGGTTCCTTTCTATATAATTTCTATTTGTTCATTAGATTTAATGCTTTCAAGTTTCTAGGGTTTAGTGCATTAGAGTTTGTATTTTTCCTTTGAAGATTCATTTTAATGGTGAACCACTTATTTAGTCACACCTAAGGAAACCCCCTAGTATTTCTCCTTCCCTCAATTGAGTCACTTGGTTAAGAGAATCTATATGGTTTCCTAATGAACTTGAGAGTGAATTAGGTCCCAAAGTTGTCCATCTTGTAAAAGGTGTACACCCTATTTCCTTTGGTTCAACACCAATATCATATGTCTAGGCCATAAGGCTAAGTGTTAACTCAATTATAAAACATAAGACCAAAATGCTTTAAAATAATGATTGTTATCACATTGAAAGCTTGAAAGGTGAAACAAATGGTTCAAGTATGAGAAGATTGGTTTTGTCATTAATGTTAACAAGATTGTGTTGTAAATGGTGTCAACTATATGAGGAGGAAGAAGACTACTAGCATATATATCTTAAATTTAAGCTATATAAATTATGCTGTGAGATATATTGAGGCATTTAATTTTTCATCATTCAACTTTAATATATTATTTTATTATATTATTAGATATATAATAATATTAAGATAAATAATAATATAATATAATAATAATATATTATATTATATGAATTAATATAATAATATAACAATAATATTATATAATTATAATATTATATAATAATATTATTATATAATATAATATAATATAATAATATAAATTAAGCCGAGATATATTAAAATAATAATATTTTAGTTTATTTAATATAAAAATTTAATATAAGTTATGGTTAGGGGTCAAGCATATATAGGTTAAAACTTTTATTAGGGTTGAGGTTGATGTTTAATTAGGGTTTGGGTAAAGGTTAAAATAGGGTTTTATTAGGGAAAAACCTTTGAGTTAGTGTTAGGGTTAAACTATGGTTAACATTCAAATAACGTAAGGATGAGTGTTTAATTAGGGTTAGTCTTAGGCTTAAATTTTAAATAAGGTTAGGGTTAGTCTTAAAATAGGATTATGAATTATAGAATATGGTTATGGTTAATGTTATAAATAGAATTAGGGTTAGGGTTATAATTAGAATTAAAGACATGGTTATGAGTAGGGTTAAAATAGGGCTTGGTTTTAATTAGGGTGAGTGTTCAATTATAGTAAGGGTTCAATTTGGCTATGATTTTATAAATGATAAAATTTGGTTAGGGTTAGAGTTAAAATTGGGATTAGGGTTGGGGTTATCATCATGAATAGGTTTATCATCACAAATAGGGATTAGGGTTAGGATTAGTGTTAGGGTTAGGGTTAGGGTTAGTGTTAGGGTTAGGATTAATGTTAGGGTTAGGATTAAGGTTAAGGTTATGGTAAGGGTTAGGGTTAGAGTTATCATCACAAATAGGTTTTTCTTCACGAATAGGATTATGGTTAGGGTTAGGATTAGGTTTAGGGTTAGGGTTAGGGTTAGGGTTATGGTTATGGTTAGTGTTAGGTTTATAATCATGAATAGGTTTATCATCACAAATTTATATTAGGGTTATCATCATGAATAGGGATTAGGGTTAGGGTTAGAGTTAAGGTTAGAGTTAGGATTAGGGTTAGGGTTAGGGCTATAGTTATGGTTATGGTTATGGTTAGGTCCTAATCATAATATTAATCTTAATCCTAACCCTAATTATAATACTAACCCTGATCATAACCCTAACCCTAACTCTAACCCTAACCCTACCACTAACCCTAACCCTAATCCCTATTCATGATGATAACCCTAACCCTAATATTAATCATGATGATAATCATATTCCTAGTGATAAACCTAACCATAATCCTAACCCTAACCCTAACTCTAATCCTATTCATGATGATAACCCTAACCCTAACCATAACCATAACCATAACCCTTACCCTAACCCTAACCCTAACCATAGCCATAACCCTAATAGTAACCCTAACCATAACCATAACACTAACCCTAACCCTAATCCTAACCCTAACCGTAACACCAATCCCTATTTGTGATGATAACCCCAACCCTAATCCCAATTTTAACTCTAACACTAACCAAATTACTATATTTATCATTTATAAACATATCCCTAACCATAACCATACTTTAACCCTAACCCTAACCCTAACCCTAACCCTCACCCTAACCCTAACCCTAATCCCTATTCATGATGATAAACCTATTCGTGATGATAACCCTAACCCTAACCATAACCATAACCATAACCATAAACCTAACCCTAATCCAAACCCTAACCCTAATCCTAACCCTAGCACTAACCCTAACCCTAATCCTATTCATGATGATAACACTAACCCTAACCCTAACAAAAAACATAACCATAACCCTAACCTTAACCCTGCCACTAATTGTAATCCCTATTCATGATGATAAACTGATTTGTGATGATAACCCTTACCCTAACCATAACCATAACCCTAACCCTAACCCTAATCCTATTCGTGATGATAAAGCTAACCCTAATCCTAACCCTAACACTAACCCTAACCCTAATCCTAACCCTAATCCTATTTGTGATGATAATCCTATTCGTGATGATAAACCTATTCACGATGATAATCTTAACCATAACCATAACCATAACCCTAGCCCTAACCATAACCCTAACCCTTACATTAACCATAACCCTAACCCTAACCCTAACCCTAATCCTAACACTAACCCTAACCCTAATTATAACCCTAACCCTTTCCCTTTCCCTAACCCAAATACCTATTCATGATGATAACCCCTTGAACCCTAATCCCAATTTTAACTCTAACCATAAACAAATTACTATTATTTATCATTTATAAACCTATCCCTACCCATAACCATAAACTTAACCTTAACCCTAATCCCTATTCATCATGATAACCCCAACCCTAACCCTAACCCTAACCCTAACCCTAATCCTATTTGTGGATGATAAACCTAACCATAATCCTAACCCTAACACAAACCTTAACCCTAATCCTATATGTGATTGTAATACTCTTTGTGATAATAACCTTAACCCTAACCATAACCATAACCATAACCCTAACTCTAACCCTTACCCTAACCCTAACCCTAACCGTAATCCATATTTGTGATGATAAACCTATTCGTGATGATAACCCTAACCCTAACCATAACCATAACCCTAACCCTATCCCTAACCATAATCCTAACCCTAACCCTAATCTTATTCGTGATGATAAACCTATTCATGATAATAAACCTAACCCTAATCCTATTTGTGATGATAAACATATTTGTGATAATAAACCTAACCCTAATCTTAACCCTAACACTAGCCCTAACCCTAATCCTATTCATGATGATAACCCTAACCCTAACCCTAACCCTAACCCTAACCCTAACTATAGTCCTAACCCTAATTAAACTCTAACCATAGTCCTAATTAAATTCTAACCTTACTTTTACCCTAACCCTAAGCCTAATTGAACTCTAACCCTAAATTTTCACTAATTTAATCTTAAACCTAACATTAACGCTTACACTAATTTAATCCTAACCCTAACACTAACAGGCTAATCTTCACCCTAACATTAGCCCTATTTCAACAATAACCCTAACCCTAACCCTAACCCCAAGCTTTATCATAGAAACCTCACCCTAACCCTAATTGCATGCTAATGTACATTAGCCTTAATTAAATCTTAACCCTAGTTGTACCTTAGCCTTGAATGAATCCTAACCATAAACTTGATCCTTATTAAACCCTGACCAAATACATCCATAATTGAACCCTAATACTAACCCTCATTGAACAATATCCATAATTACAATTAAAATCTAACCCTAATTGTAAAGAATTTTTTAATCCTAACCATAATTGGATCCTAACCCTAACACTTACCTTACACTAATTGAACCCTAACAATAATTCTAACTTAAATTTAATTCTAATTGAATCCTAACCCTAATTGAATCTTACATTAATATTCTTACTTTTGTTGGATTCATTGAAGAATATTGCATGGTGGACATGAATGAAGACACTAATTGAAACCTGTTTATATCTCTCGACATTTTTTTCAATATTGTTCATATCAACAAATATGATATCAAATATGAATCTTACACCTAACCTTGATCATAACCCTAACACTAACCTTACACTAATTCAACCCTATTTATATCTCTCTATGTTTTTCTCAATATTGTTCATATCAAAAAACATGGCATCAAATATGAATCTTACACCTAACCTTGATCATAAACCTAACACTAACCTTACACTAATTGAACCCTACTTATATATCTCATCATTTTTCTCAATATTGTTCATATCAACAAATATGACATCAAATATGAATCTTACACCTAACCTTGATCATAACCCTATTTTAAACCCAACTGTAACCCTAACCCCAAGATTTATAATAGAATCCTAGTCTTAACCCTTACCCTAACTCTAAGCCTAATTGCACCCTAACCCTAACACTAATCCTAATGCTATTTGAACCCTAACCTTAATTGAACCCTAACCATAATTGAATCCTAACACTTACCATAGTTAAACTCTAATGGAACAATAACACTTTATAACCCTTGGTATAACCCTAATTGAATCCTAGTTGTAACCCTAATTCAACCTTAATTAAACTCTAATTGTACCCAAACCCTAATACTAATCCTAATTGAACCTTAATAAGACTTACCATAGTTAAACTCTAATTCAACAATAAGACTTTTTAACCTTAGTCATAACACTAATTGTATCCTAGTTGAATCCCTATACTTGAACCTGACTTATATTTTAACCTTTGATTTATTTGTTTGATTTTTTAATTTATTTATACTAAACATTTTGAAATCTTTGTGATTTATCTTTGATTTCTTTTTATGATCAAATATCTTTGATTTGATTTTTTTTGTTGTTTCATCAAATATTTTTTATTTTGATTTTTTTGTTTGTTTCAGATTTTTTTGTTTCATGAAATCTCCTTAGAATATTTTTTTATACTTAATTTTTTAAATTTTAGAAACTTCTTTTTATGTTTTTACGGATTTTAGAATATTTTTAAAAAATATAGAATATTTATTTTATACTTAATTTTTTTAATTTTAGAAACTTCTCTTTATGTTCTTATGATTTTAGAATTTTTTTTTATACTTAGTTTTTATATTTTAGAAACTTCTTTTTATGTTCTTATGAATTTTAGAATATTTGTTTTATACTTAATTTTTTTAATTTTAGAAACTTTTGTTTATGTTCTATGGATTTTAGAATATTTGTTTTTTACTTGGTTTTTTAAATTTAAGCTAGCTTTCAACCTTTTTAAAATTCATAAGAACATTGAAAAATATTCAAAGATGATAAAAAAACTACCTACACAATTACAAATTGTTTGAAAAGATAATATCATCTATTTCAATTTTTTTGCATCAAATTAGGCATTTCTAAAGTAGACACATTAAATGTAAAAGATGAGAATATCAATTGATACATTCGCAGATTGACTTTAAAAGAATAACGACATTTCAAAATGAACAGTGAAAAATTATTATAATGACTATAAAATATTGTAAATACGGTGTTTACAAAAAACATTTTTTGATTCTATCCATATTTATGGAACTGTGTTTGTAATGAATATTATTGATGTGTTTATAGAATCTTTTTTCCAGATAGAAGAACCAAGGGTTTCTGTTCGTTTTGTCCAAGCCCTCGTGTCTCCTCTCCACGAATTGTCCCCTGAGTGAAATAATTTTGTCTACACTTTGTATCCCTGCAGACTAAATAGAGATGTATCATATGTCGAGACTTCCAAAGAAATGTTTTATGATGTATCTGATATGTCCAAATTTCCAAAGAAATGTTTTATAGATTCCCCTTTTAAAATTCAAGGAAGTATGGTACGTAGGGCATACCTTTCTATCTTAGCTCTGAATATCTCCAAAGTGAAATAACAACCCACACTCCACACACTGTTTCTATCTTTATATTCTTTGTTTTAGCTTTTGCTCATGCTGCCAGGACTAATAATGTGTATCTTCTATTTTTTAAAATCTGGAAGCATGCACAAAGCATATGGACAACTCAAAATGGCATGAATTTAAAAATATGAACAAATATTGAGAATCGTTGCTTACCAAGGATATCGTCCAGCAACTGCTGCAAGAGACCTCATGTATTCCTTTGGCCAGTGAAGTCAATCACTGTAGCATAATACTTCTTAGCTAGCTTCAAAGAATAATATGCAAGTAAAACATAATAGAGGAGTCTTCACTGGAGAGGAGTTGAGGCCGGTCAAGGCACTTCCTTTTAGCTTTTGATGCACTCGACTTGCTCAATAGAACTCATCATTCGAACATCCATTCTCTTCCTATGTTTCTGCTCGAAGGCTTGAACTAGTAGTCTGCATGCAGATTTGGATTTCACTTCCTTCTTGAAGGAGATATCGATGTTCAAAAGCAACATTCACTAGCGATTAAACTGCATCGAGGAAGTAAAGAATACTGAATTGAAACAAAACAAACATGCAATCTTCAAAATTCTTGTTCTTTATAATTTCAAACATGCTCGCTCTTCAAATCTCATTGTGGCTCTTCCACTCACATCTGTTACGAGTTGATGCACGGAAATGGCTGCATGCTATAGGTAATTGGGGAGGGGTGGTGGTGAGGAAAGCGTGTTTTAGTTATAGAATGCCAACGGTTTCTTGTTAGTCGTAATCTTCTAGCTTCTTCCACCTCCATAAATGTCACCTTCCACATTCATCAGATTTCAAATCCCTCCACTATTGACCCTTCATTTTCTCTAATTTGTAATTGACACCATTTATTTTTTATGTACTCAGGTCCTTAAACTCTTATGCTAGTGTAGAATGCCTCTTGGCATGATTATTGGGGGAGATTGTTGCAAGGTTGTTTTGGTGTTTTCTTTGCTTTGATTAATTGCATTATGTTGTCATTAGTAAACTACTCATTTCAACCTCTAGTGTTGCTTTGATAAGATTTTGTCTATGGTTGACAAAATAATGGGGATGATGAGGATAAGTGTTCTTGGTGCTTGGTTTTCAAGTGCTTTTGAGAAAATTTGATAAAAAGAGAAAATAGTGAGTTGTAGTGTGTTTGGGATTGAAGAGTAGTGTTTTGGTGTTGATCTGCATGTGTTCTAGGTTGAAGATCTACCTATGTGTTTCATATATGTTTATTAGAGGTGTTCAAAGGTGTTCTATCATGAATTTGGTGTGTTGGATTACTGTGTAGAAGAAATTGTGTTCACCTATGTGTGGACAATGTATTACAAAGGTTTATAAGAGAAATGTTTTTGCTCTGAATTTATCTGTAGTATGGTTTTAGGTCTTATAGATCTAAAGATGTGTTGATAGTGTTTGTATCTTACTTCTATTGAAGTGGTTCATGCTTTGGTGCTTTAGAAGCTCGTCTCTTAAGTTGCAATGTATGATAGAGTTGTTAGAGTATAATGGGTGTGTGCATTCTTTAGGTGAAATTTTTTGCAAAGGAGTTTGTTGAATTTCATTGTGTTTTTGGAATATTCCAAATTGTGTTTAGGTGACATTTATTGTTCACAAGTTGTTGATCAAAGGAAGCATGTACTTGAAATTTTAATGGCATTTACACAGGTAATGAACAACCTTGGTGTTTACACTAACTGCGATGGATTTTTATTGTTTGTAGAAGCATGTTATACCATGGTGTTATAGATTTGGGTCCTAGATAAGGAGTGTTGTGGTCTTCCTTCACTTCTATCTACCACAAAAGTGTTTTAGCACCAACTTAATTTTAATTTACATGTTTGAGGTCCATAATTGACCTTGGAGAGTGGTTTCATGGTTGAAGAAGGTATAAATAAGAGTTGAAGTGTTGAAGGATGATGAGATAGAAAAGGGATATGCAAATGAAGTGAATTGTAAAGTGTTAGAGTGTGAATTTGAGAAGTACAGTGCACAATTTCATGTATTAGTTTACTAGATCTAATGAGCATAAGGTATGTATAATTCTCCAGAGAGGTTATGAAGGTGTTGGAGTAATTATGGTGGATCTTCTTGTTGCATCGAGATGGATTTATCTGTGTAACATTCTTCTTTATCTTCTTTTTTGTTCTGGCAGTGAGCCTTTGGTGGTGAGCCTTTCTTTCTTTGGGTAGTGAGCCCTTTGTATTTGATGTTGAAATTACTTTATATTTTGAGTTAATCCACACCATGGTTTTTCCCAGCTTGGGCTTTCCATGTAAATTTGGTGTCCTCTTGTGCATGGTGTTGATTTATTTTAGTTTCTCTTATTTTCCTTTCATATTAAATCATTTTAACAAAGTAAGGGTTAATTGAATGAATGTGGATCTAAATGTTTGTGAGGGTTTCAAAGTTTTAAGGAAAAAATGATTCACTCCCCCTCTCAGTTGTCTTGTGCATTCAATAATTAGTATCAAAGAAAGTTTCCTTGGAAGAAAGCTTAACTATTTGAGGTAGATCTGGGACGGTGCAAAAGAAAGAGATCACTATATTTGATGGAATGGATTATATATTATGGAAGAAAAGAATGAAAGGTTTTCTAGTTTATCTTGGATTTGATGTTTGGAAGTATGTTAAGACTAGATACATTGAACCTACAAATGGTCCAACTACTACTAATGATAACAAAGCATATGAAAGCAATAGTAAAGAAAGGTATGCTATCTTAAATAGTCTTACTAATATTGAATTAGTGAAAGTGATGAGTCTAAAAACTGCCTAAGCAATTTTAGATAAATTAGAAAGCATTTATGAAGGAGATGATAAGGTCAAAGAAGCTAAGATGTAGAATCTAAAGATCATGTTTGAGAACCTATGAATTTCTAAAGAACAAAATATCACAAGCTATATGCAAAGGGTAGATGAAGTTGTTAGCTGCATCAAAGGTCTTGGTAGTGAAATAAAAGAACCCGAAGTGGTAACTTAGAAAATTCTTAGAAATCTTCCTAAGTCTTATAGGCATAAAGGTTTTTTTATTCAGGAATTTGAAAATTTGAATCAATATACTAGAGATCAGTTGTATGGTTCCTTAACTTCTTTTGAGATGAGAGAATTTGGTATAAATAGTGGTTCAAAAGTTGAGATTTCTTTTAAGGATGCTAAATCAAAAGAGAACAAGGAATTAGATTAGGAGGATCTTGATGATGTAGAAGCCAACTTTGTAAGGAGAATGAAGAAGGGTACTAGTAAGTATAGTGGTAAAGTGCCTTTTAGATGTTTTAGTTGTGGAAAGATAGGTCACTATGCTTCAAGATGTCCAAATAGAGATTTGAATAACAAAAATAAGGTGAACAAAGGTAAAATGATTAATAAAAGTTATTATGTTAGAGAATATGCAAGTATTTATGATGATGAATCCGATTATGGAGATGATGATGATGGTGAATGCTTGTTCATGGATTTAAAAGATGAATATTTTTCTACTAACTCTGAGAGATGTGTGAAGGATAGCACTCTAGAGAAAAAGGATAAGACTGAAGGTATTTTGGTATACACTTTTCATGCTAGACAAGAGAATAACTAAGTATAGATCATTGATAGTGGATGCTCTAATTATATGACTGGTGACAAGAGTAAGTTTGTTAAACTGGAAAAATATGATGGAGGATGCATTAGATTTGTTGATGATACATCTGCTAAGATATGTTGAAAATGTTCTATTAGTTTTGATGGAAAGCATAATATTGATAATGTTTATTATGTTAAGAGTTTAAGGCATAACCTCTTGACTGTTTAACAAATGTGTAGCAAAGGATACAATCTTATGGTTTAGGATGATTAATGTGAGATCAAAAAAGGATCTAGAACTGTTGTTTCTACTGGAAGAAGGACAAATAGAAATATTTATCAGTTGAAGGGGGTTGATTTTTATTGCTTTATGAACTAGATTAATGAAATTTGGTTATGGCATAGAAACATGTGTCACATCAATTTTGATAGCATAGTAAGAGTTAGTTAAGTTCAAGTTGTAAGAGATTTTCCAAAGATTACAAATCCTATCAATGATGTTTGTAAAGACTATCAAATTGGAAAGCAAGGAAGAAGAAGCTCGAAAGTCAAATAATAATCTACTACCAGACTAATGATTAATGTCACAGGCAATATGCAAAGGGTAGATGAATTTGTTAGCTACATTAAAGGTCTTGGTGGTGAACTGAAAGAACTTGAAGTGGTAACTTAGAATATTCTCATAAATATTCCTAAGTCTTATAGTCATAAAGGTTTTTCTATTGAAGAATTTGAAAATTTGAATCAATATACTAGAGATCAATTGTATGGTTCCTTAACTTCTTTTGAGATGAGAGAATTTGGTATAAATAGTGGTGCAAAATTTCAGATTGCTAATAAGGATGCTAAATCAAAGGAGATCAAGGAAGTAGATCAAGAGGATCTTGATGATGTAGAAGCCAACTTTGTAAGGAGAATGATGAAGGGTACTAGTAAGTATAGTGGTAAAGTGACTTTCAAATGTTTCAGTTGTGGAAAGATGGGTCACTATGCTTCAAGATGTCCAAATAGAGATTTGAATCAAAAAAATAAGGTGAACAAAGGTAAAATGATTAAGAAAAGTTATTATGTTAGATAATATGCAAGTATTTATGATGATGAATCTGATTATGGACATGATGATGATGGTGAATGCTTGCTCATGGATTTAAAAGATGAATATTTTTCTACTAACTCTGAGAGATGTGTGAAGGATAGCACTCTAGAGAAAAAGGATAAGACTGAAGGTATTTTGGTAAACACTTTTCATGCTAGACAAGAGAAGAACTAAGTATAGATCATTGATAGTGGATGCTCTAATTATATGACTGGTGACAAGAGTAAGTTTGTTAAACTGGAAAAATATGATGGAGGATGTGTTAGATTTGTTGATGATACATCTGCTAAGAAATGTTGAAAATGTTCTATTAGTTTTGATGGAAAGCATAATATTGATAATGTTTATTATGTTAAGAGTTTAAGGCATAACCTCTTGACTGTTTAACAAATGTGTAGCAAAGGATACAATCTTATGGTTTAGGATGATTAATGTGAGATCAAAAAAGGATCTAGAACTATTGTTTCTATTGGAAGAAGGACAAATAGAAATATTTATCAGTTGAAGGGGGTTGATTTTTATTGCTTTATGAATTAGATTAATGAAATTTGGTTATGGCATAGAAACATGTGTCACATCAATTTTGATAGCATAGTAAGAGTTATTTAAGTTCAAGTTGTAAGAGATTTTCCAAAGATTACAAATCCTATCAATGATGTTTGTAAAGACTATCAAATTGGAAAGCAAGGAAGAAGAAGCTCGAAAGTCAAATAATAATCTACTACCAGACTAATGATTAATGTCAGAGGCAATATGCAAAGGGTAGATGAAGTTGTTAGCTACATTAAAGGTCTTGGTGGTGAACTGAAAGAACTTGAAGTGGTAACTTAGAATATTCTCAGAAATATTCCTAAGTCTTATAGTCATAAAGGTTTTTCTATTGAAGAATTTGAAAATTTGAATCAATATACTAGAGATTAATTGTATGGTTCCTTAACTTCTTTTGAGATGAGAGAATTTGGTATAAATAGTGGTGCAAAAGTTGAGATTGCTAATAAGGATGCTAAATCAAAGGAGATCAAGGAAGTAGATCAAGAGGATCTTGATGATGTAGAAGCCAACTTTGTAAGGAGAATGATGAAGGGTACTAGTAAGTATAGTGGTAAAGTAACTTTCAAATGTTTCAGTTGTGGAAAGATAGGTCACTATGCTTCAAGATGTCCAAATAGAGATTTGAATCAAAAAAATAAGGTGAACAAAGGTAAAATGATTAAGAAAAGTTATTATGTTAGATAATATGCAAGTATTTATGATGATGAATCTGATTATGGACATGATGATGATGGTGAATGCTTGCTCATGGATTTAAAAGATGAATATTTTTCTACTAACTCTGAGAGATGTGTGAAGGATAGCACTCTAGAGAAAAAGGATAAGATTGAAGGTATTTTGGTATATAATTTCAATGCTAGACAAGAGAAGAACTACTAGATCATTGACAGTGGATGCTCTAATTATATGACTGGTGAAAGGAGTAAGTTTGTTAAACTAGAAAAATATGATGGAGGATGTGTTAGATTTGGTGATGATACATCTGTTGAGATATGTTGAAAAGGTTCTATTAGTTTTGATGGAGAGTATAATATTAATGATGTTTACTATGTTAAGAGTTTAAGGCATAACCTCTTGACTGTTTAACAAATGTGTAGCAAAGGATACAATCTTATGTTTTAGGATGATTAATGTGAGATCAAAAAAGGATCCAGAACTATGGTTGCTACTAGAAGAACAAAAAATAGAAATATTTATCAGTTGAAGGATGTTGATTTTTATTGCTTTATGAATTAGATTAATGAAAGTTGGTTATGGCATAGAAGGATGTGTCACATCAATTTTGATAGCATAGTAAGAGTTAGTTCAGTTTAATCTGTAAGATATTTTCCAAAGATTACAAATCCTATGAATGATGTTTGTAAAGACTGTTAAATTGGAAAGCAAGCAAGAAGAAGCTTCAAAGTCAAAGAATAATCTACTACCATACTATTGGAATTAGTGAATACACATATTTTTTGTCCTACAAGGGTAAGAAGTCTTCAAGGTGATAGTTTTTCATGCTTTTGATTGATGATATTTTTGGAATGACATGGGTTACTTTTCTCAAATAAAAATCAAAAGCCCTAAAAAAATTTTAAGAATTCAAAGTTATGGTTGAGAATGAAATGGATATGAAAATCAAATTTTTGAGGTCTAAAAGAGGTGGAGAGTGCACGTCTATTGAGTTTAACAGCTTTTATGAGAGTCATGGAATAAAGAGCTACTTGTCTCCCCTAGGACTCCTCAATAGAATGGTGTGGTTTAAAGAAAGAATAAGAGTACTCAAGAAGCTGCAAGGACAATGATGAAAGAGGAAAATATACCAGAAGTCTATTGGATACAAGCAATTCATACTACTATTTATATACTTAACAAAATTTAAGCAAAAGAAAATAGTAGAAAGACTCCCTATGAGTTGTGGTATGGAACGATTCCTATTGTCAAGTACTTCAGAGAGATTGGAAGAAAATGTTATATCACAAAAGATGAACATAACTTAGGAAAGTTCGATGCAAGATATAATGAGGGTATCTTCCTTGATATCATACTAGAAGAAAAGCTTACCAATACTATAATAAGAAATTAAGAAATATTTTTGAGAGTGCAAGTGTCATAGTTGATGACAATTTACAAAAAAAATCAATGATGATAGATCGATATGAATAAGATGATTCTTCTTGCATAGAAGAATTAAAAGAAAAGGAAGTGCAAATTGAAGAGGAAGAATCTCTGGAAAAGATTCCTAAAACTCCTAAGTATGTATAGAATATTCATTCCAAAGATCAAATCATTAGAGATAAGAGAAGAGATATATTGACAATAAGCAAAGATGTTGAAGAATAGGTATATCTATGTTTAATTTTTGAAGTTGAACCTAAAACAATAATTGAGGCATGAAAGCTTTAATATTGGATCAAATCTATGGAATAAGAACTATTGCAAATTGATAAGAATAATACTTGGGAACTTGTCCCAAGACCAACAAACAAGAATGTAATTGGAACTAAGTGGGTATTTAGCAAAAAACTAAATGAGAATCTAGAGAAGTGGTGAGGAACAAGGAAAGGCTTGTGTGCAAAGGCTACTCACAAGTTGAAGGAATAGATTTTGAGGAGACATTTTTCCTCAGTGGAAAGAATGGAAGCTATTATGATGCCTTTCAATTTTCCAACACATAAGGATTTAAAAGTTTATCAAATGGATATGAAGTCTACTTTCTTGAATGGAGAATTAGAAGAATAGGTATACACAGAACAACCAAAAGGATTTTAGTTATTAGACAAACCGGATATGATTTGTAGATTAAAAAAGGGATTGTATAGACTGAAGCAAGCTCCTAGAGCTTGGTATTCAAGGTTGGATAAGTATTTGATACAGCAAGGATTCAATAAGGGTAATATAAAAATAAATAGTTACTTTAAAGTTGAAAAAGATCAAATCTTGATTGTGGTTGTATATGTTGATAATATAATTTTTTTGAGGAAATAAATCTATGTACATGAATTTTGCATAGGAAATATAAAAAGAATTTGAAATGTCTATGTTTGGGGAGATGAATTTCTTCCTTGGATTAAAAATCAATCAAACAAATAAAGGTATTTTTATTTCACAATCAAAGTAAGTCAAAGAAATGTTGAAAAAGTTTGGAATCAAAGATTCTGAACCAGTATGTACTCCTAGGATTACGAGTTGCAAGTTGAGCAAGAATGATGAATCTCCTAAGGCTAATCAAAGAAAATATAGATTAATGATTGGTGGACTACTATATCTAACTTCTACTAGACTAGATATCATGCATGTAGTTTGTCTTGTGGCTAGATTTCAAGAAGATCCTAAAGAGTCACATGTTGCAGTAGTGAAGATGATATTCAAATACTTGAAGGACACTCCAAATTATGGCTTGTGGTACCCAAAGGATATTGATTTTACCTTGAGTGCCTACATAGATGTACGTTGGGTTGGTTGTGTAGATGACAAAATAGGTAACAGTCATGATGCATTCTTTCTTGGATGCAGATTGGTGTCATGGCTAAGAAAAAAAGCAAGATTCAGTGTGTTTATGTACTATAGAAGCATAATACATTACAATAGCATTTTGTTGCACACAAGTGTTATGAATGAGGAAAACATTGAAGGATTTCTGGGTGGTATATGAGGAACCAATTTCTATCTTTTATGATAATAAAAGTGTTATCAATATTTTAAAGAATCTGGTAATGCATTCAAGGATAAAACATATTTCAATCCAGTACTTTTTTATGATAGAAAAAATTGTAGAGAATGCAGTAAAGCTTGAGTATGTGCCTACAAAGGATCAAGTTGCTAATACATTCACAAAGGATTTTCTTAAGGATACTTTTGAGTATCTTTGAGAGAAGTTGGGGGCTATTTCCGCTCCTTTGAACTAGATGCATAAGGAGATACATTAGTGATGAAAATCCTTTTTCCTTTGTCATTGATTTCAAAGGGAGAGAGTCATGTCAAAAAGAATATAGTTAAGGGAGAGAGAATCATATGAAAAGGATAAGTTCAAAAAGGGATAGTGAGTAATATGAAAGAGAAACGGAAATAGGTATGGAGTAGAGTTGGTGTGTTTGTTGTTGGTGGTTTTTAACATCATGTGTTTCCATCAACGAAAAAGGGGGAGATTGTGGCAAGTATGAGAATATTGGTGTTTTCATTGATGTCAACAAGCTCAAGTGTTGTCATTGGTGCTAACTATATGAGGAGGAAGAAAACCATTATTGAGGGAGATTGTTATGAGAGTATGTTGGTGTTATCTATGATTTATTTATTTGTAGTAAATTATCATTAGTAAACTATTGCTTTGATAAGATTCTATCCATGGTTGAGGAAGTAATGGTGAAGATGAGGATGTGTTCCTGGTGTTTTTTTTTCAAGTTCTTTTGAGAAAATTTGATAAAAAGAGGAAACAATGAGTTGAAGTGTGTTATGGGTCAAAGATTAGTGTTCTGGTGTTGCTCTACATTTCTTCTAGGTTGAAGATCTGACTATGCTTTTTAGATATGCTGATTAGTGGTGTTGTATCTAAAATTTGGTGTGTTGGATTGTTGTGTAGAAGTTGTGTTCACCATTATGTGAATAGTGTATTGTAGAGCTGTTTGAGAGAAATGTTTTTACTCAGTATTTCTTCATAGTATAGTTTCAGGTCTTGCAGATCTAAAGGTGTGTTGATGGTGTTGGTATCTTACTTCAATTGAATTGGTTCATGTTTTGGTGCTTCAAAATCTCATTTTTTAAGTTGTGGTGTATGGTAGAGTTATCTGAGTGTACTTGGCATGTACATTCTTTAGGTGGGTATGTGGAGGATCATCATGGACAAAACAGGCCCTTAAGTGGATAAAAATTCATAAAAATCAGTGTTAGGCAACTTGACGTAAAAATTTGAATAAGTTATCTATATTATTTCAAAAATATGTAACAATAGAATTTGTACAAAATTTAATTTAGTTTCTAAACTACAAGGTTTATTTAAAAATAAATAAAATCTATTTGGTGAAAATTTGAAATTTCAATGCAGTAGTACTTAAATTTCAGGAAAAATAAGAAGTATGTGTCTGTCTGACCACCCTAACCATAATAAAATGATAATATTTTTTTATAATATTTTATATATAAGTAGAGGACTCATGTCTACATGTGATGCATATTTTTTTGTAATTTTTTTCCAAGTAAATAATTAATTATGATTTTTTTATTACAAATTTTAAAAAATATAAAAACTTCTATGTCTGACCACCTTAACTTAGTCAAAACTTTATAAAATTTAATTTTTCTTTTTTTAATCCTATAGTATGTGAAGCATAGAATATGACATATGTTTTGGATTCAAAAAATATGATACCGTTTGAAAGTTATAGATGTTTTTCAATCAGCCTATCGATCAGGACTTTAGTTGTAATTCTAATAGAAAATGAATAATTATTATTTATTAAATTCAAATTAAAGCATAATTTATATTGGTGGAAATATGAGAATCTCCTCTAAAAACCTTTTTTGTTTCATCAATTTTGGGTAAAAAAAAGTCGTCAGCCACATACCCTACAATTACCCATAATATTGCCACTTTTTGGCCAATCATGATTCTACACATACCCAAGTGAAATTTGTTGTGAAGTAGTCTGTTGAATTTTAGGGTGTTTGTAGAATATTCTAGATTGTGTTCAAACGACATTTGTTGTTTGTGAGTTGTTTTTGATCAAAGGAAGCATGTACTTAAAATATTTTTGGTGTTTAGATGATTAACGACCAACCTTGGTGTTTACACTAATTATGATCATTGTTAATTGTTTTTAGAAGTGTGTTGTAGTGTGGTGTTATAGATTTGAGTCCTAGATAGGAAGTGGCATGGTATTCCTTCACTCCTATCCACCACGAAAGTGTTTTGGAACTAAACTAATTTAAATTTGCACGTTTGAGGTGCATAGCTAACCTTGGAGAATGGTTTCAAGGTTGAAGATGATATAAATAAGAGTTCAAGCATTGAAAGATGATTACATAGACAAGTGAGATGTGAATGATGCAAATTTCAAAGTTTTAGAGTGCAAATTTGAGAAGTTTAGTGCAATATTTTAGGTGTTAGTTTACTAGATGAAGTGAGTAGAAGGTATCTAGAATTCTTCAAAGAGGTTATGAAGGTGTTGGAGACATTGTGGTGGATATTCTTGTTGCATTGAGATGGATTTCTCTATTTAACATTATTCTTAATCTTCATTTTTGTTTTGGTAATGAGCCTTTCTTTCTTTGGGTAGTGAGCCCTTTGTATTTGATGTTGAAATTACTTTATATTGTGAGTTAATCCTCATTGTCATTTTTCCTATCTTGGTTATTCCATGTAAATTTGGTGTCCTCTTATGCATGGTGTTGATTTATTTCAGTTTATGTTATTTTCCTTTCTAATAAACCATTCTAACAGATTAAGGGTTAATTGAATGAATGTGGATTTGAATGTTTGTGAGGGTTTTGAAGTTTTAAGGAATTGTTGATCTTGAAAGCTTGCACTTCTCCTAAATAGCCTTATGAGAAATTTAGTGAATGGGGGACTTGATTGCACCTCACTGAATAACCTATGATATTTTCAAAGAATCCAAATCTTCCTTGAGTTTGGGGAAAAGGGAGAAGGAAATGTAGAAATAAAACCTAATTATGGCGATGCACCAACACTTTTACAACATTTCAAGACCCCTAACAAGTTCTTATTTTTTATAAAGTAAATATAGAATATCATAGACGCTTCATTGTTGGAAGGAGAATGAGCGACTAAGGCCTATGCATGCACAAAGTAGTCATTCAAATTTATCTATGGGAAGCACCCATTAAGGTTCAAATAGAAAAAAGAAAACTCAAATTCAAACAAGATATTTTAGATCCTTACTGAGCTATTCCACTTGACAACATAATACGAAACCACCAAACAACTTTAATAGGAGAATGAAAGAGTATTATTTAACATGATTAAATTCCTTAAATTTTTAGGTTAGGAGATCATAAAAGCTTAGCAATTGAAAATTTAATACCAATACTTGTATATAGAAGTAAAGAGACATAGAGCATTCAATGTATAGGAGACAAAGAATATAGCATAAAAGAAAGGTCACATGAGCACAATCTGATACAACAAGTTCTTCTACTAGTTGATATTACTGAATAATGAAAATGCTAAGGTTAGATAATAAATTTGATCAATTGTCTTGATATCAATTACAAAAGAGCAATCAAATCTCTGTAAAAAATATGCTATATCCTATTCTAGTACTACTAATAATAAACCTATCAATTGATCAATATCTCTTTTCTAATCACTTTTTAGAGGCTCTTAGAAAATTCTATTTTATAGGAATGTAGTGTCGAAAAATGTCGTCGGGGACATTTTCACACTTGTTTGGGCCCTCCTTGCTGAATTGAGCTTAATATCACTTTGATTTAGTGTTGTAATGTGGTTGACACATGCACATTAGGTCTTGGGACCTTGTGAACTAATGGATTTAAATGGTATCTTGCTAAAGTGTTGTGAAGTTTTGTAACACACTTTCACACTTTTCTAAGGGATTATTAATTAATTTCACATAATAAACCTTTTTTTAATTAGAATAAACATTAATCTTGCTTTATTTGAAGTGTTGTAATGTGTTGTGACCCACTTTTACACTTTCCTAGGCTTTTCATTAATAATTGGGATTTCTTATGCTTTAAATGGCCCTATTTTGTATCCACAAGCCTCATTTATTACATCTTTTTGAGGATAATCCTGATACCAACCATTACCCAATCATAATTCTGATGTTTTTGGTTTGTGTAGCCTATATTTAGTGATCTGGGAGTCATTCGCCACCTTGGGTGAATGAGTCCCACCTGTATTTTTGGGTCTCAAACCTATTTTTACACCTTTCTAAGCACTTTTAATTTTTGGTCCCATACATTATGTCAAATGGGAATCATTTGCCATCTTCGGCGAATGAGTCCTGTGTGGCCCAAATTAAAATAAATTCAAATTTCTTGTGGGATTTTATTCTCCTAGATCTTATGTCGGCTTGTAGTATTGTAATTTTGGGAATTCTTGCATAATTGAGTATAAATACAAGGTTCTTTCACTCATATTTTCACCTAGAAATCTAATAAGTAATCAAGTGTTCACAAGAGTATTCAAGAGCATTCAAGTGTCTTCAAGAGTATATTTTTAAGATTTTTAGAGTAGCATTCAAGCACCCATCATCATGTCAAATATTTCATGCATCATGTTGTTTTAGAGCTAACAATTGTGGTGTAGGATGTTGTGATTCAAGCAAGTGTTTCAGTCAAGATCAACATCATTCAAGTTGCAAGAATCAAAGTTGACATCCATTGCAACCATTACAAGCCTATTTACAACACCTTATTGCTAGGGTTTGGTGAGTTGCAACATTCTTATTTGTTCATCCATCATTCTCCATTCTTATTTCATTTCATTTCAAGGATTGATTTCCAAAATGGGGTTTGACCAAGAAAAACCCCTATCCACTAACCCTACAACATTTTCCCCTCTCCTTTACATGTGATTTGCAAGTCTAGGTTGTAGATTTCCTAAGGAGAAAGATTGGAGAAAAGTTGTAAGTCGTTCAAAGTTGTCAAACTTGTCATCAAGCCTTAGAGAACCTTGGAGAAAACCTATAGGTTACAATTCAAATATTTGGATCCGGAAATCACTTAGGAAGGATAGAGTAGATAGAGAAGAGTAGGATCAGATTTTGAAGTTGCAAAAAAATCCCAATTGGACTGATTCACCACTTCTGGTGAGTGAGTCCTAATTCTAGTCAATTTTTACGATTTTGTAGATTCACATACACTTTTGTCCAAAACTTGTTCCTACATAGTTTTCCAAAAATTGGACTTATTTTCCCATCTTATTGAATGAGTCCTAGTCAATTTTCAAAGTAGAATTTCTTGTGATTCAAACCTCCATTTTCCAAGGTGCACACCTTGCTACCTTTAGTTTTCTATTTCATTTCATTCACTTTTCTAGGTCATTTAGGGTTATTTTACATTCAATTAAGGTTAAGTGTTGCATCTTGCATTTCATTATCTTTTACAAGTCTAAACTTGGTGGTGAACCCCCTATTAGATCATATTCAACCCCTAGGAAAACCCTCTTGCAAGATCTCTTTCTCTTTTACATTGAGATCTCAAGGGTTTGTTCTTGAGTGAAAGTGAAATTTTCCCCTTTACGTCCTAAACTCTAAAAGGAAAGAAAAACAATTTTTTCACCTTTCAAACACAAGGGGAGTGAGCAAGCATGGAGCACTTTGTGATACCAAAGCTAGAAACCCTAATAGGTGTCACCACCAGAAGACCTGAACATTTGATCAAACATTGGATTTGATATGACAATAAAATTTGAGCTACTTCAATAATGGCGAGGGGTATAACAACTCAGCAACCCAGATCACCACCAGACCTTTGTGTAGGTATCCCTGTTAGAAGGAAGATATGACTATAAATTTTCAACTAAATTCAATCAAATCCAATATAGTTGATAATTGTAATGTCAAAAGAGGTTGACTTCAAAAACGATGAGGGAACAAAAGGCATTTCCATCTGACAACATTCATGAAAGTATTGCTTTGATGGTGAAGAGTCTTGCCTGACCAAAGATGAGTAATGTGACAGGCTTGTGGTTATTCTTCAAAAAATATTAAAGCAACTTGAGGGAAATTTCCATAAGATGACCACATGTACAACTTCAAGCTTGAAGAGAAGGAAAATCCTAAAAATGTTGTGTAGCCACTACGTCGTCCAATTGTGAACCTTTTCACCAAAAACATCTCGTGACCTCCAAAAAGACATACTGAAGTGACATGTGGTGGGATGAAAGCAAAAGCTGAAAGAGTGAGGGCCTCAAGGCTGAAAAGAACAAAGTGAGGAAAACAACATACTAAAAGAGCATAAATGCTACACAATTCTAGTGACTCATAGGGGGCCTTTCTCTGTGGAGGCATGAACACATAGAAACAAAACAACATAAAAGATATCTAAAAAATCTACGATTCCTCAGAGCTTGAGGAATGTAAAATACAGATACTCCTAGTATTTGTCGGAAGGTAGAACCAATGTGTGTAGCATCTCAAAATCCTAATTGAGGTCAATTATCTCCTTGAAGGATATCACTCCCCATTTTTCTTAGGCACTCTGATGAGGGAAAAGAGTCAAGCCAAGCGGAGAAGCACACCCTTGATCTCTTTGACTGTAGGTGGTGATCTCAATTTTTGGAACTCTGACTAGTCTTGCTACTTGTCCTCTAAGGCCTGTTTGAGTTGTTCTTTACTGATTACTACTCCATTAGGAAAAAATGGAGAGGGAAAACCTAAATGACCAAAGGCTCCAAAATCATCTCTTATTTTGTTGATCTTCTTGGTTAGTGCCAACTGATAGTTCTTACCCCTCTGGGTGGCCTGGCTACACATGATGAATTCATTTTCCTTCCTGGAAACTTCTCTTCATTCTAGAGTCCCAGTGCTCAATAGAGTCCCATAAATTTCCTTATACAACTTGGCTATCAAATTACCTAACTTGGTAGATTGGGGGGCAATTGTATTCAAGATTTGGTCAACGATTGGGCCAACCTTTGTGTTTAGATCTTATTCATCAGGTACAAAACTTAGAGTTGGCCTCAGGGTTGTCATTACAACTTTAATTCTTTTCCAATGGTAAAATAACAAACTTTGTACTATTGGGAGGAGTTCAAACCTTCTTTCCATAGTCAATTCCTATTGTAATTAAGACTTTGTAATTTTCATTTCAGGCTCCTTCAATTGATTGACCCCTCCCTAAGCCCATTGAAGCTCTTCTACTACCTGAGACCGAGCACTAATTAGCTCACCTTGCATCTGGTTCTTCTCTTTCTTGAATTGCTTGCATAGCTGCTTAACTCAATCCACTACTTTAGACCATTTCTCCTACATTTCTTGTAGTTGTCTTTGCAATTCTATACATATATTTTTTTGTCAACCCAAGTGAACTCTTTCTACTTCTACTACCATTCCTCTATAGCCTTCTACATTTGGTCTTTTACATCCTCTATCATTTCATGCTCGATCTTGACCTCATGCATCATCTTTTCCACCTTAGCTAAAAGATGATCCTTTTCAATTTGAGCAGCATAAAGTGATGTGGTCGCTTCTCCTTACATTTCTTGTGCTTGCCTAAGGCTATCAATCTCCATATATTTTTTCTTTTATCTTCACCCGATGTCTGTTGATTTTAGCCTTTAAATTGTCCAAATCTTCCTCTCATTTCTTCAATTTCTTCTCCAACCTTGTGTAATCAACATACACCACCTTCTATGTGGCTTGGACTAGGTCTATTTTGTCATGGGGAAGTACCTCACTCATCTTCATACCTATGATCAGGATCTCATAATCTTCATACCACATATCCCCCTCTATCTTGGAGAACAATGGCTTCATATCTAAAATCATCAAGGACATTCACTCTTCATCAAAATATGTCTCTATTTTTATAGTAGTCAAAGCCAACACAACCTTTGCCAATTACTACTATTTTCTCTCCTTCCAAGCCTATTTGGTTAACTCTACTTGAGTCCAAAAATTATGTGGAGACTCAATACTTTGTGTAGAAATGGAGACACTAGTTGGTAGGCCATGAACGATGGTGCGAGGTGTGGTTCACAATGCTTGGGATTTGGGGGAGGCAAAGGGGAAAGATATCAGTGAAAAGGGTTGGATACCTCACAAATCTCATGTCGAGTGTGGAGTACTCATTAGGGTAAGAGGTGCAATGGTTGAAAATAGTGGCATAGGCCTAGAAATATGAAATCATGATGAAACCTATAGCATGGGTGGCTCCAAAAATGAAATCTAGGCCTCAGATAAATAAATTAAAGTGTCTACCATAGTTGTATTGTAAGATACATGTTCAACACTTGAGGGTTCCATATGAGGCTCATCGACAAACATGAGAGGGGGTATGTCAAGGATAAGTAGGTTGAAATTGATAGATGGGGGATTCTGCTCTTAGGATGAGGGGCTTGTAGCTACTAATTATGCAATAGAAGAGAGAATAGTGGGTGTGAAACTTACCTGGATTGCAAGGGCTGAAGACACTTATGGAATGAAGTTCACCTCTTCACCTTCCTTATTCGAGGATCCTTGTCTGCCCAAGTCTTGGATTCTCTATTTCTTTATAGAGTACATATTGGTTGCTCTAGACCCTTCGATGGCTAACCCTGGCGAACCTTGGGCTCTTTGAGATGTTGAAGACTTCTTTTTAGATCATCAAGTTTTTTTCCTTAGTTGGAATATTGGCAGAAGATGATACTTGTGGCTCCTTTTGCCATGATCTACTTCTTTTTCTTTCCCTTTTGTAACTTTAGCCACCAAAGGTGGTGATTTAGCACCCTAGACATTGTCTTGTTTTGTGTCTCGATCAGATTCTTTGTTTGAATCAGACCCAACCTCTCTATCATAAATGTCTTCAAATTATTTGCTAGTGAGAATGGCATTGTACATGGGGGCTGTCTGCTTGATCTCGTGCTGATATCTCCAAAAATTGATTGATTTCCTTTCAAACCACCCCTTCATCCTTAGTTATGTCTTGAAATACTTATTCATTGAAAGTCCTAGGTTGAATTCCACTATGATTTGGTAGAAAGTGATCCACAAAGATCACACAATTATTATAGCATTCAAGTCAACATAGGAAACTTTATTTTCCATGGCTTGATTCCTCCCAATATGGTTACGACTCATGTCAAAAAAGTAGGTGCCCTTCTAGATTATACTTCCATTTATCATAGATACACTTGAGGCTAAGATAGGCCAATTTTCTAGTCAATACATACTACTCCTCTCTCTTCATGAGCGCCACTTTGCTCTTGCAAACAGTAAGAAGGATTTTATAAAGGAACTTATTTTTCTTTTCAATTTCACAGTCATAATATACAATTGAAAAATGGTGATATATTTCTAGGGTGAGCATCCTAGCTACTACAAATTTTGGCAGCCAAAAATGCTCTCCTATAAACCCATTACACCTGATAAAATTGAAATTGAATCCCATGAACCAGTTGAGTGGGGTCATGTGCTTTCTCATCCACTTTAGATACCTAGGAGTAAAAATTTGTAGAGGCTATTGGGATAAATCTTGAAGCATCAGGTTCAAAAAATATTCGAGGAAAAAAAAATTTCCGCATATGCTTGAAAGCATGTGAGTCCATACTAAAAGTAGTTTGAACAACCCTGACCCACTCTAGTATATTTAGGGTGCACAATATCAAGCAAGAGATGGCTGAATTTTAAAGCAAGGGCTTTGGCTATAATTCATTCATATATCTATAAATTTTCAAATGAGTTTCAAGTTACTTCCTAAAATCATTAACTAGTAATTAATCTTTGTATAAGATAGCAGAACTAGAAAATATTATGATTTTCAAATTAATATATTAGATGTGTTATACAGTGATTATTACTTGCCAAATATTAGGCATAATTTAGTGTGAATTTGCATAAATTTATAATATTCTCTTGTTTAAATCTATTTGCAATGTTATTTTATTGTCAATATATAGTATAAAAACAAAACTCATTGTTAAAGAGAAATTTCATCTTAATTTTTCTCCTCTTTCTCTTCAACTTACATTGAGTGTCAAAGTGATATGTATGGACATGTTTAATGAATTTTCTATGTTGAGTAGAATTTTACTAACTTTCCCCTTGTGTAGTAAAATCCCTTGTGTATGTTCTTGCAATGAACAATTAAAAGATGATCAAAAGGTGAAATGGAAGGTGTTGGATGTAGATGTGCCCCTAATTTTAAAAGCTCCTTAACTAATCTTCACTACTTGAAATATTTGTGAATAATTATCTTTATGATGATGTTATGAGATGTTTTAATGATGTTTTAAGGTTTGAATTTTTTTTGTTTTATCTAATTAATATCAGACACATTTGAGAATGCTTGGAAAACTTGAAAATTGAAGAGATATTAGATAATCAAAATGCGTAGTTAGTTCATTTATTAATTATGATATCTTATTAGTTATATTATTTCATCTTGACATTTAATGTTGTAAAATATTCCCCTTAATCTAATTGGTTTTAGATAGACTTTTGACAATTATTAACGGATTACTAAAGGAGAGAATTTGAATCAACCTTGATACCAACAGAAGAATTCACTATAACTTTTGATAGCTCAAGTTTCTTAAGAAGGATATATTACTCTCTTCGGCATCACCAAAGTGCATTCTTGACTCTACAACAATTCAATGTAAAATAAATCTTTTTCCAATGCAGTTGTGGGTTCTCATACAAAGCTAGTTTGGGAAACAAAGGTAAGTATTTCTTTTTTGTTTGTTTTTGCTATGAGTTAGTAGCTGGGTAATTAAATGAATCGCAAATTTTCTCTTATAATCTTCCCTTGTTAGGTTAACCATTAGTTAGAATCAGAATCTACCAGATATTTCTACCCCAACTTTTGTTATGGTATGGTGTTTGAGTGATAAGTTTACATTCATCGTTTTCTTTTCTCTTGTTGTCTTGGTACCCAAGGTATGGGTTGTTGGGCAACTGGGCTAAGTCCTGAGAACACCCCTGCCATGGACCTAGCCTCTATGCCCATGCAACACTATTAATGCAAGTTCAACTCACCCCAAGAGGTTGCAAGGAACACACATTACAGAATACACCTCTTCAACAACACACATAAATACTAATGCAAAGAATTGCACAACCCAGAGAACACACGAGCAGAATAGAAAGAATTTACAATGCAAAAGTTAAACCCACAAGAATACAACACACATAATTGGATCTAAATGCTTTCCATATTATTCCAACTACAACAATTAGACAAAAATACAAAGCATACAACTTGGCTTGAACTTTGTCAAAAATCACTGAGCATAAAGAATTACTCACATAATGATCTAAGGAAAACGGGTCCACTCTCAAAGCCCACAAAGACTTCTCATGTGGAATGCACTGAAAACCAACCCTACTACAAGAACCAGTCAGTTAAAATTCCATCCAACCCAATACACTTGCGTTGATCAAACCCTTATAAATGGATTTGCAGATCCAGGTTTCAGCTCAATGCAAAACAACACATCCAATGTAAATAATGCTAAGATTACAAATCCAACCCAGAATAAATACAGCCCAACCCAATGTCTATATACAATCCCACAACTCAAATAAGATATCCAGGGATTAACCTCACTCAGCAATGCAAAACACCCAACAAACTACATTTACAAAGAACTCGTAGAATTATAATTCTACTCACACAAAATTACACCACAATAAATTCCAAACCCATTCTTTATGTTTAACTCGCTATGTCGAGCTCTTAATATAGAATCAAGCCACCAACTCAACAATCACTCCTCTCAAGTCAATCTTGAGATGTGTCACATGCCATCCAATCAAATCATGCCAACACTCATCCAAATGTAATTAACGCATGTCTGTTGGGTCCCAATGTAGCCACAAGCGCACTACTAGGCTCATTGTAACCAACCCACATCAACAAGGAACACATCGATTGGAAAATAGTTAGCACCCAAGTCAACCTAAATACACATGTCACACCAACACACATCTGAGCTCAAGCCTTCACATCCAACTCAATAAGGAATCAACCTTCATTGATCATGGACTCACAAAAAAACCCAAGTTCGAGCCCCACTACAGAATCCAACAACTCTGGCAACAAAAGAGAATTTTTGGGAATCGATCTCAGACTGACTCAACATCACTGTATACATTGGACCAACTTAGCTACAATCTAACTCATGCACAATAGCCCTCACATACTCCCCTACTTAATTCAGGTGGTGCCCTCGATGTCGACACAACCTTCATGGCCACACGGGAGTCAACATTGTAATTACGTCAACTAGAAGGAGTAGAACACCTAGTAGAGAGTTCTTCCACAATTTCCTATTCATTCTGCCACTTCACCTCAACCCAGATCAAGGAAACAACATGACAACAAGGCTTGATCATCCAAGCCAGATTTAAATTCAACCCCCAAGGAACATATGTGACTAAAAGCAAACAAAGCTTCCTTTCCATCTCATCAGATGGATTGCTCCACACAACAGTCTATATCTAACCTTGGCCAAACTTCAAGATCTCCAGCATCAAGACAGCCAACTCGGAGTACCAAGAAACAAACCCACAGTAGTAGCTAATTACCACAAGAAATTTTTGCATCTTCTCTACCCATAAGAACAAGAACTCAAAAACAAGCTCAACCATTTCACGACCATTAACCAACACACAATAAGTTGAACCTCCAAGCATGCATCAAAGCACTCTTTCAACATGGTAGTTCATTCAAGACTTACATCAAGAATCCTATACCAAAAAACTAGATAATTGAGGTACACCCAGAAACTCATGCTCCATAAAAAATCCATGCCGGAGAAAATTTCATCTCTTCCCAACACAAAGTTACCTCCTAAACAATTTGTGCTCAAATCAACAATAGGGAGGTATTGACCCATCACTGTGCCTTCAAAAGTGCCAACCCAACAAGATCTCGAACACCCATCTAAAATTAGGCACTCTTCCATAGCTCGATGATCCAAACACCATTGCAACATTGCATCCTTCACATGGACAACAAACCAAGATGTAGCATCCAAACACCCAAAAAATTATGTGCTTGCATCTTCTTTCACCAAGCAATCTATAGTTGCATCTGCTTGAAACAAATGAGATCATCATTTCTGAAGCTCCTACATTCTCTCTCATAGAAAATCCCTAGATCTCAGGACTCACAAGCAATGCCCAAAATTTTTCCATTCAAACCCTCATCACCTCGCTCTTCTACATCAAAGCATTGCACACAAGAATCCAAGATGACCTAGATCCTCAAAGTTGCTCCACTAGAACAAGATCTCACAGCTCTAAAAAAGTCCCTAACTAAGCTTTTTTCTCAAAATTCCTAGACTCCATTCCACATCGCCAAAAACTAGCTCTAATATCAACTTGGCCAACACAAGACTTGCTCTAATACCAACTCATTTGGTTTTGGGGAGTCCCTGACTCCATGCAATCTGCTACCCACAAGCTTTGATACCAACTATCGAGGGGTCAATAGATCGAATCCCCATGACACTAACTTGGCTCGACTCATTGCTCAAGAAGCCGACAAGTAAACCCAAAAATACTATGCCTTCCTCTACAATGTTACTGCAACAATGAAAATATACAAGTACTCAAGCATACAATGAAAGGAACGTAACATAGAATTGCATTGTAAAAATTATCAATGCACATAATTCGGACAAAATGCTTTCTCAATTTATTCCATCTACAACAACTGTAAAGAATATACAAAGCAAAAACTACACTACCTAGATCGGGCTCAACCAAAAATGTCTGAGTAAAATAATATTACTTACAAGGCATCCATAGGACAAAAAGGGTTTGCTCTCTGAGCTTGGAAGAACTCTTCATGCAGGATGCACCAAAAACCCAACTTGCTATGAGTACTCAGTAAGCTCCAATTCCATCTGCAATGCTACAATGAAATTATGTACAACAATGTACAAACCCTCAAAAAGACTCACAAGTCTTAGGATTTCAATGCTACACAAGTCTTTGGATTTCAATGCTACACTAGAATTATCAAACTCCTACTCATTTGCAAAGAACTCGGACTATGCATTCCTAACTCTACAAGAAAAACAACACAAATGAATTCCATTTCTTGTCTTTTCCTGAGCAGCACCCCTTCTTATAGAATTTTGGGGTCGAGGTAGGAAATCCAAGCGGGCCAATCAAATGGCACCCAATTGCATCACATGGATTGTAATACAGCTATCCAATGAGTGGAATTGGAAATCTGAGCTCAGCAAATGAGAAACTTGTAATGCAACACTTGGGAACAATCAATGTTAAGGTTTCTACAAAACCTTATCACCTTATCGGCTTGAAGCATCCAAAACATCCAACTCACCTTAGCCCCATTGAAATATGGAGTGCATCCAAAATAAGACAGATTTTCTTAGCCCCACTTTGCTAACTAGCATCATATCGAACTTGGGCTTAGATCGAGCTGGTAACACTATGCTTTCAAAACCAACTTGGCTAGCACAAAACTAGTGCTCAAAATGCACAAAATTCTCCCCTACTTTAATTAGGTGATGCCCTCGACGCCGGCATGAACTCCACAACCATGTGGGAGAACCACTTCACTTGCTTGTTTCTTGGATAGGGAAGAGTGCCTCTTGAGGAACTCTACCACTTTCTCCTCAGCTTGCCATAATGCCTCACCTCTTTCCCAGGTGGCATCTTGGCGTGGCCTATTCTTCCAAACCACAAGGAACTTTTGCAACTTATGGTTGCCAATTCCCCGCTCTCTCATGTTGATGATCTCCTCAACATCATATTTTGGTTTGTCAATCACATTGGTAAGAACCTAGGTTAGGATATTATGCAGGAGATCTTCCTCATTGACATGATGGGGTCTCCACTGACTAACATGCAAAACCAAGTGCACCTTCAAGTGCAAAGTTAGCCTCAGCCTATATGCAACTTTACAAACTTGCCAAATGACTTCAAAAGGCCCATCATACCTTCGAACTAGGGCATGGCTCATACCCTTCTATGACTTGAACTGTTGAGGACCCATCCAAAGTAAAAACATATCGCCAATATGGAATTCAACTTCCTTTCATTTAGAATTTTCACCTTTCTTCATCCTGTCGCTTGCTTTAGTCAAGTAGTACCTCACAAGGCTACTCACTTATTCCACTCCTTTAGATAATCAGTAGCATCCATGCTACTAGATCCATGGTAAGCACTCAACACCATGTGCGAGGTCAAGGGCTATTGTCTTGTAGCCAACTGAAAAGGAGAAAGATGACTTGAACCTGACTTTTGCAAGTTGTAGTTGAACTAGGCCACGTCCAACAACATTGGCTAATTATTTTGATCTAAATTGACATAGTTCCTTAGGTAATCCTCTAGAATTGCATTGATTCACTCAGTCTACCCATTCATCTATAGATGGTAGCTTGTAGACATTAAGATCTTCGTACCCATCAGCTTAAAGAGCTCACTCCAGAACCTGGTAGTAAACCTAGGATCTCGGTCAAAAACAATGTTAAGGGGAACACCCCAATACTTTACCACAAATATGAAGAAATAGTTCATTGCATCCTCAAATCTGCAACCTTGCTGACAAGCAACAAAGATTCCATACTTGGAGAATTGGTCGAAAACCACCATAATGCTTGTGAACTCTTCCACTTCAAGGAGTTGGGTGATAAAATCCATACTCAAAATTTCCCAAGGATGGACTGGGACTAGTAGAGGTTGCAACAACCCTCCTGGTAACTAGCTCATAGATTTATCTTGCTGACTGATCAAGCAGGTCTTTACATATTCTTCGACGTCCTCTTTGAGCTTTGGCCAAAAGAGACCCCACTCGAGAAGAGAAATTGTCCTCCTCTGACCTAGATGACCCACCAAAATAGAGTCATGACATTCCCTTATCAAATCACGCTTGAGATCTTTCCACTTCAGGACATAAACTCGATCACTAGTGAACATCAGATCCCATTCTCTAAATGAAACCTTTGAGTCCTACCCTACTTTACCTGATTCACCAACTAGTAAGCCTATGAGTCCATCTCAAGCCCTTCTTTAATCTTATCAAGGATCTCATCCAACAAACCCACTCTGCTTTCCAAATTGTTCACACCTTGTTGCATCTAGATAGATTCCAACTAAGCCTTTTTGCATGCATCGACCACAACATTGTGCCTCCTTGGTGTGTGAACCAAGTCCATATCAAACTCAACAAGAAACTCCTGTCATCTAGCCTACTTTAGAGTGATCTTAGTCTGAGTCTTGAAATAAGTTGAGCTGATGTTATCCATTTTGACAGTGAAAGGAACTCATAGCAAGTAATGCCTCCATACCCACAAACAATGGACAATGGCTTTCATTTCCTTCTCATGGGCTGGATAACAAAGCTCTCTATTATTAAGCTTTTGAGACTCATATGCGACTGGGTGTCCATCTTGGATGAGTACGCCACCAACTACAAAGTCTGAGGCCTTTGTCTGCACTTCAAAAATTTTACCAAAGTCTAGCAAGACCATCACTGGTTCTAAAAATAACTACTCCTTTAGCTCTTCAAACACTTTCACTTGCTTATCAGTCCATGTCCAAGCTCGATCGTTCTTTAACAAGTCCATCAGGGGTGCAACAATCTTTGAATATTTACCTTGGCATGAACTTTTTGTAGTAGTTTGCCAAACCAAGAAACTGCCTGACTTCATCCTCAAATTGCAAAGGCTCCCACTCTCAAATAGCCTATACCTTCTCAAGATCTAATCTGATGTAACCTCCAATAACGTGCCCCAAAAATAGGACTTCGGTCTATGAAAAGGAGCACTTCTCTTTCTTGACAAAGAGATTAGTCTCCCTCAATAATTAGAACACATTAGCTAAGTGCTCGCAATTCTCTTCTAAAGTCTTAATGTAAACTAGTATACCATCTGTATACACTACTACACACTTATCCAAGAGCGATCTGAATACATCATTCATGAGAGTACAAAATGTAGCTAGGGTGTTGCAAATCCCAAACAACATCACAAGGAATTCAAAAGAACCATACCTTGTTGTCATTACAGTGTTTTCTTCATCGCCTGTAATGATTCTCACTTGATAGTACCCCTACTTCAGATCCAGCTTGGTGAAATAGGTCACCCTAGTCATACCATCAAAATAGTCTACAATCAAGGGGAGTGGGTACTTATTCTTTATATTGAGCTTGTTCAGAGCTCGGTAGTCCACGCACAATCTAAGACTCCCATCTTTCTTTTTTCTAAAAGAGGGTCAGAGACACATATGGGAAACAAGAGGTCTGAATATATCTTGCTTCAACTAGCTTCGCCAATTATTTCTTCAGCTCGACCAACTCAGGACCGGAAATTCAATATGATGCTCAGGCCAGTGGTCTAGCTCCAACCTCTAGCTCAATCCAATGATGAACTGCTCATTGGGGCAGCAACTCAGCAGGCAACTTGTCAGACATAACATCAAAATATTGTGCAAGCACCTCAGCCACCACTCTAGGGTGTGTAGGACTTGAGCTTTCACCTTCATCCCAATTCCCTATCAGTGTGGCTAAGTGTGTAGAGTATTCGTCCTTGCAAACAGCTCAATCAAAGCTGAGAGTAGATAATTCCCTTGAAGCTGCAAAAGACTTCACTACTTTCACCAATGTAGATATGATGAACTTCCAAGAAAATAAGGCACCCTAGATGAGGAATCATCACCACCTTAGCCTTCTTCAAAAATTCCTGGCCTAGAATAAGCTCAAAGTATTCCATTTCAATTACCACTAGGTTCATAGTACCCTGCCATGCACTGACTCGCATCTTCACATCCTTAACATTCCAAATGCACTTTTGAGTCATTGGCGTTCACAACTTTAAAATATGAGCTCGCTTCTTGAATCACCATACTATAGCTTCAAGCTTTTCTATGTGAGATATAATTATCACTCACCCCAGTATCATCTTTGGGCCTGTATTCTCACCCAAAAGTATCTTAAAGTTGTTAATGTGTTTGATGTTCCTTGCTTTCCTTTGGTGGGAAGTGGTTCAATGATCTAGAACACTTTGAAGTTGAGGGCATAGTTGGTTAAGAATGGTCTCTTTTGGATCTGTCATTCAAGATCTCAAGCTCATTTTTGGCTAGATTCCTGGGATGGTCATCCTTCTATCCTTTCTACTCATCCCCATCTTCAGTCCCTTTGAATGACCATTATAAGATTTCCCATAATTGTGGGCCAGTTGTTTTTTTTCACTAGAAACATACTTTTGAATGGTCCCCAGGAGGCTCTAACGAAGATAGGGAAGAGCTAGCTCAACTTCTAGAGTCTCATGAGTGCACTAGCTTGGTCGGGACTGATATTTTGGCATGGGCAAGTAGTGATTTGTCTAGAAATTTTTCTATTTCTGTTGGTTATGGTGAGTTGGTGTGGCAAACTTTTAGGGACAAACAAGTTTCTTGGTAGAAGAATGTTTGGTACAAGTTCTCATGGCTCAAGTGCAATTTTTTTTTGTGGTTGGTGGTCTACAATCAATGTCTTACATGGGATAATTTATGCAAACGTGCTTTTTAGGACCCCTCGATGTGTGTGTTGTATTGTGATAGTGAAGAGAGTGTTTCTCATATCTTTTTTCAATGTTTCTTCGCTAGACATATTTGGCACTTTTGGTGGGAGGTTTGGAATCAAGCTTGTTGGCATGTCTCTTCTTTGGCTGATTTTTTTGTTTGATGGGGCAAGACCTGGTCAAAACCTCTTTTCTTCAAGTTGCTTGGACTCATGGCCATTCTTTTATTCTTTGGCATCTATGGTTGGAGAGGAATCACCAGATCTTTCAAGATGTCCTATTGGGGGCCCACCACTTGTTGTGGAAAATTCTCCACTCTTTAGGAGAAATTGTTTCGGCCAACTATGACTTGACTGAGGCTGTGATCCTGGTGATGTTATTTGCTTCAACTATCTCCATCTTCCTCCTGCACAAGGCCAACTCTTGAGGAAGAGATGTAGACATCCTATTTGGAAGATAAATAGAGAGGGCAGATGGAGTCCTCCTCTGCAAGGTAGTCTGAAAATCAACATGGATGGGTCTTCATGGGGAAACCCTGGTCCTCCTAGCATTGGTGGAATTTGTAGAGATAGCTCCGGGACTATTCAGTTTATTTTTTTTGTTTATAAAGGTCATCATACTAATAATTTGATGTAGGCTTTGGCTATTTTATATGTTGTGGCTCATTTGTGTATTAGATTTGCAGGTGGTGGTGCATTTGTTGACTTCGCAGCATTCTGAGGATGTTAGTTGGAAGTTTGTCTTGGTGGTTAATTAGATTCTTAATTTGGACGATACTTTGGATTCTGTTACTTTCACTCATATCTCTAGGGAGTGGAACAGTGTTGTGGATTGCCTAGCCAAATGGGCTTCTGATCAAATGCAAAGGTGGAATATTATGGATAAGTGTCAATTACCTCTGAGTTTGTCTCAACAGTTAGATCATTTACTGGATCTTGATAAGGCTGTTTGATGCCCTTATTTTGTATTTCTTCTTGTTTGAATAAATTTTAACCCCTCCTTTATTCAAATAATATATAAAATATACAAATTTGAAAAAAAAAATGATGCCCTTTAGCTTCTTCAAAATACTTGCCTTAAAAAGAACGAAAGAATTATAATTAACTCTCTATCAAAGATGATGGTTATTCATTTGTCTTACTGGAATCTTACTTGTTATTGCTTAGTAGCAGAATAGATCGTACTATTCGTTAAAAACGGAAAGCAACAGCTTTATTAGCAGAAAACAATTAGCATAAACCAGCACGAAGATAACGAAAACTAATATGTTGTTTCTAAACAGGCAGCGATGATTTATACGTTTGAAATACCTAGCTCGTTGTGAACAAGGCTCATTTCTTGTCACAAAAGAAACTGGCATGTCCCAAGGCATGTACCTGTGTGACAGCCTGTTCTTTTGTCATATTATCATCCATTAAAACAGTCTCATCAGCTTGTACGCATGAACGAATTGAAATTCGAGACGACTGAATGATGTCAAAAGATATCTGATTGCTTGAGATGGTAAGAAATAATTGGAAACCGAGAAAGATCGAACTACAGGTACAGTAGTGGCCAGTATTAATAATACCGGATCTTTTGGCGGGGTCAAATTTGTGAGGTTTGATATTTAGGAAACCGATAATAATACATTTTTGCTGTTCAAATTTATTGAATATATTTTTTAGTTTAGGAATTGGATAGTCTTTTTAATAAACTGCAGTACATTTGATAAAAATAAATTCACCTGAGTGTTGAGCTGGTCTGACACGTTCTTTCATACTACAGGCATGAGGGGAGAGTGTACATTCCTTTTTATAAACTGTAGTACATCTGGTAAAAAAAATTCACATAACTGGTGAACTGACTTAACACGTCCTTGAGGGTAGCTTTCTTGCTTGCAACAAAATGTTTTATCCTATCAAACTACAGCCCCATCCCAAGTTTATTGAATAATTTATTGTGTATTAATTGAGGTAAGTTATTTGTTTGATAAAAAGATTAGTTAATTTAATTAGGAAAGAAATCTCATTATTTTTAATTTTATTATTGGGTTTCTATTGTATGGCATGACAAACAGTCATTTTTTTCTAAATTTCTGATGGTATTGATTTTTTAAAGTTTTTAATAAGCTAACTATAATCATGGATATATTATAGTGTGACATGTAACATTTCGTACTTGAAAAAATAATATGATTTTGAATAGTTATAAATTAAAAGTATAATCAAATGTACATTTAGAATATTGAATTATTATATATTCAATTCACTGCATTAATATTTTTTAATATATATTTCCATGGCATTAATAATAGAGATTACTAGTTTACTAGAATAAAATAAAATATATTGAAAAATGTTTTCATTTTTATTATCATAAATCAAATTTTCATTGTATATGCGATGAATTATCTATAACAATGAATTGCTGGTGGTGAATTTTCCACGAGATGAATTAGTCATGGCAATGAAATGTTTGACTGTGAATTGTTGAGGGTGAATTTTGAGACAGTAAATTGTTGACGGTGAATTTTCTTAGAACCATAAAAAATCTATATTTTAACTATAAACTTTGTTTGGTAACTATTCATTATGATGATATCTTGTAATCTTATTCAACTATACATTTATAAACTTATTTGTCACTTTGATGTAACACCTCCATGGAGTATAACTCCATCTTCAAAAATCTGAATTAGATACTAGTTAAGTATGACCAACCATCTTTGTAGGAATTCAAAAGAATCTTATATAACAAAACCATAAATCTCTCTGAAGCATCCTTTCCTATATTTACTTAGGCATATCTGAATTATATATGAGACCTCTTGTGCTCATTGAAGGGATTTTCTAGAATAAAAGTGAGGTATCGCCGTCTCTTTTCCATGATTTAAAAAATTACTTTAGTCCTTTTGTATCTACCGCTTACTTAGTTTCCAACGAATACATTATTCCTCCCTTTTTACATTGAATGCAATCCAATCTCCGTTGTTAAAGTTTACATGCTTTCTGTACTTTTTTATTATTATTAGTGCTTTCCCTATTCCTTTAGATATCTTTGATACTTATGCACCCATCGCCCATTAGCGGCCTAGAGCTTCTATTCAGCATTGACTTCTTTGTGGTCTTCTTGCTCTGCTTTACAATTGTTTATTTTCTTTGTATCTAAAGATATGATGTTGTACTGTGATATTATTATTATTATTATTATTATAATAGTGGGTAGTTATAGGACAATGCATACCTAAAGCACCAACCATTAGTACAGCTTGATTAGTCTGATCTGTAAACTCTTCTATCTCAAGATATGCAGAATTGCAGATTCATACAACCATAGAATGTGGAACGTGAAGAATGTATCGAATTGCTGTCAAGGAAATAGTTCATTATTGAAATATAGATATTAAAAGTTTACAATCAAGCTCCCCAATGGGTAAAATCTCTTTATAATTTCCCTCTCCAATAAGTTCGTTTGATTAGTAGATAGCCATCTCCCTCCTCTTCATCTGCTAATGCTGATTCTCATGCGATTGAACAGAGCATGATTGTGTGAGGAGGTTGTACCCTCTATATAAGTTGTTAATTATTGATTAATGAGAGTGAATCAATCTTGATCAGTAATAACATGTTTCACTTTGGCCAGTTTGACATTATTTGAGGCGTTCACCTCCACTATATGGATAGGCAGATCAAATCCATCATCTATCATTTTCGTTTCAGGAAGTTTATGAATTTCAGTAGATAGAGGTAAAACAGACTCTGAGCTTCTGTAAACAAAGTAGACAACGAGCTGAGTTATTCCTAAAAGGAAACCAATTCCATTGGGCACCTGCAATAAAGAAATAATTTAATCACAAAAAAGGTGCAAAGTCCTTGTCAAAAATTACTTGAAAGCTATACGGGAAAATGGCACTAGGAAAAGAGAATCTTACAGCTATAAAGATATCCCTGGGCATTACAGAGCATGCAAACCAGACAAGGGCATTTAGGGTGCTGAAAAGGGAGACTAAAAATGGCATGTACTTAACACTCTTGGTTCTTATAACATCTCCCCGCAAAGAAAAATACAAACTTGTCAACATTCATGAAGGACGAATACATCTGCTAATTAAACTATTTTAGGGGTTTTTTTTGTTTTTGGTAGGGACAAGATTTTTTTAATTTTTAATATTCCGGTATAGATTATATTATAGATAATTTATTGTTTTTGGGTAGAGATCATATTTTTTCTTTTGTACACTTCTCATAGAAATGTAGGAACATAAGATTCAAAACACACCATGACAGATAATGGGGAGGAATACATAATGATGGTGTTGGGAAAAGGTCCCAATTATAGTGGGTCAAAAATGAAAACACACACAGAAACAACAAAACAACAAAGGAGACAAAACAAGAGAAGGAGGAAAAATAATCTTTTCTATTTTCTTCATCCACAAAAAGATTACATTAAAAAATGATTATAGACAAAACTCAGAGCTATGGCTCTGTATTCCCTTCATACAAAAAGCTACGCATATTCTAGCGCACTGGAGCTTTCTATGTGTTGCATGTTGGTGATATTCCAAAGCACTCAAGCATTGCTTTCTATCAAAGTCTTCTATTGTTGCAGGTTCTCTTGAACATTCCCTTCTTTCTATTCTATGTTTTGTTGAACATTCCTCCTTGTTCTTCTCTACTATCTCTAAGTGAAAAACTATTCTATTCTTTCTTTTGTCTTTCTTTCCTTTTTCCAAAGCCGCTACCCAATTTCAAATTCACCTACTAGAATTAATTTGCTATTAGAAAGCACATTAATTGGGACAACAAATATATGACAAGGAAAATGGGGGGAACGATCCAAAACAGATCTCATCTGACTATGCCTTAAACTTTGGCACAATGGAGCAAAAGTTCCAGAGCATGGGAGCAAAGTTTATGGAGCAAACCTGTTTGCACCTATTTTGCATTCTGGAGCTATCTTGCCTGGACTTGTCTAGATTTTTGGTGCTTTTTTGAACTAAAGTTTTGCACGTTACTGCTTTTTGGGTTTTCCTGAACTAAAGTTCCAACACATTCCTTTATACCAAGTCTATCTCTCAAGCGTTCAAAAGAGTCTTCTGAAAATTTGTTTGTGAAAATATCAATGACCTACTACTTAGATCTACAATACTGAAGTTCAATCTCTCCATGCTCCATCAACTCCCTTATGAAATGGTAGTGAATTTCAATGTGCTTGCTTCATCCATGAAAGATGAGATTCTTAGTCAATGCAATAAAATACATGTCACAAAATATGGTTGTACCATCTTCTTACTACTCATTCAAATTGTAAAGATTCTTCTAAGCCAAATAGTCTGACATGATGTTGCATTTGTTGCTATGTACTTTGCTTTAGTTGTGGAATATGAAACTATGGGTTTCTTCTTTGATTCCCATGATATTGCTCCTAAACCTATGTGGAACAAATATCCCATTGTGCTCTTCCTGTCATCTATATTTCCTTCCCAATCACTATTTGTGTACCCAACTAGTTGAAACTCATGGGAGGTAGTATACATGATGCCATAGCCTTCCATGCCATTGACATACCTTAGAATTATTTTTCCTGCTTGCCAATGTGTGTCCTTAGGTTGCTCCATGAACCTAGAAATCAGGCTTACGACATACATCAAATTAGGTCTTGTTGTTGTCAAATACATGAGGCTTCCAACCATGCTCTTGTAGAGGGTTGGGTTAACATCACTACTGCTATCCTCTTTGCCTAATTTTAGACCTATAGCTATTGGCGTTGGGGTTGGTTTGTTGTCCAACATTCTAAATCTTTTCAAGATTTGTTTGACATAACTTGTTTGTGAAATAAATATTTCATGCTCTATTTGTTGGACCTCTATGTCTAGAAAATATTTTAGCAAACCTAGATCTATCATTTCAAGCTCATTTTTCCTTACCTCTTTGAAATCAACAATGAAAGATTACTATTCCCTGTGAAAATTAAATCATCTAAATACAAAACAACAATAAGAATCAAACCATTGGTTTCCTTGATGTAGAGTGTGGGCTCACTATCGCTTTTGCATTGCCATTGCTTAGAAGATACAAATCAATTCTATTGTACTATGCTTGTGGTGCTTGCTTTAGCCCATAAAAATATTTCCAAAGTCTATAGACTTTGTCTTCTTTCCCTAGGACTTCATAGCTAGGTGGTTACTCCACATACATCTCTTCTGTCAACACTCCATTCAAGAAGGCTAATTTCATTTTCATTTGAAGTACTTTCCATTTGTGTTGGGCTGCAATTGCTAGGACTACATACAATGTTTATAGCCTTGCAACTAGTGTAGCTATGTTTTATCATAGTCTTTTCTATGTTGTTGTTTGTATTCCTTAATAACCAGCCTTGCTTTATGCCTCTCAACTTTACCATCAACAATATAATTGGTCTTATAGATCCACTTAACACCAATGTCTGATTTCCCTTTAGGTAAATCAGTGAGATCTTATGTCTTGTTTCTCACTATAGCATTGAACTCTTCATCCATGGTCTTACACCATTCATTTTCTTTCATGACTTCTTCAAAGTACATTGGAACACTTATATAAGAAAACATAGCAAAATTTAAATTCTCATCAAAATTAGCATACCTTGAGCTGTCATAAATTTCCCTCACTCTTCTAGTCTTCTATGGCATCAATGATGCAAATTTAGGTCAAAATTTTTGGAGCTACTTGACTACTAGACTGATGAAGAAGACTGTTGTAAATTTCTAGTGCAACTGCCTTGCTGAAAGATTTTGGGGCTACTACTACTATTTTTTGAACTATTTTCTTGTTGTAAAGTTTAGATGCATCTTCCTTCTACAACTTCTTCATCCTCAAAGGGTATTGAGACAAAAATACCTATGTTGCTATCAACCGTTCTATCCCATGACTCATTTTCAATGAATTCAACATTTTTGTTGATCACCACTATCTTTGTGATGGGATTGTATAATCTGTAGGCTTTGAATTCTTCACTATAGTCAATAAAAACATTTTTTTCCTTTGTCATCATATTTTTTCCTTTCTCTTTTGGAACGATTGCATATGCCACACATCCAAATATTATCAAATGCTCAACACTCCATTTGCATTTTGTCCATGCTTCTTGTGGAATCCTATCAAAAATGGTCTTTGTGGGGAACTTATTCAAAATGTAGACCGTTGTTGCTACAACATCACCTCAATATTCATTAGACAAACCTTTTTCCTTCAACATGATTGCTACCATCTTTATGATGGTTTTGTTCTTTCTTTCAGCCACTCCATTTTTCTTTGGAGTATACCGGGTTGTGAGTTGTCTCAAAATACCTTGAGACTTGCAAAAATTTATAAACTCTTGAGAGATGTACTCTCCCCCTCTATCCATTTTAAGGAATTCGATATAGTGGCCACTTTTCTTTTTAGTCAAGGCCTTAAATTCCTTGAACTTCTCAAATGCATCTGATCTGTTCTTAAGAAATACACCTAGATTTTTTTACTATAATTATCTATGAGTGTCATGAAATAAACATTTCCACTTAGGGTTGGGGTCTTTATGGGATCACAAACATCTGAATGTACAAAGTCTAATGGTGCTCTTGCTCTCTTAGAATGCCTTGAATGAAAGAGATTCCTATCCTATTTACGTAGGGTGCATGCTTCACACTTTCTATTAGTCTCTACAATTTCTAGTAGGCCCTTAACTATATCTATTTTAGCTAAAATATTTAAACTAGAATAACTTAGATGCCCATACCTCAAATGCCAATGCTTGGATGGGTTTTGGATGACTGTTTTGAAAGTTGACTAATGCAAGCCTATTGGTTGTGCTAAGATTTATATTTTGAGGGGAACATCCAATTTTTTTATCATTTGAACCATTGTCATAACTTTCTTGCTTCCATACTTGTCATACATGATGCATTCCCCTTTCTCCATTAGCACTCTATAACCATTTTAGACCTTTTTTCGAATGCTCAAGAGATTGTGTTTCATGCCTGGGGCATAAAAGGCGTCATGTATTTGTCTTTCTTTACAATGCTTGTGTCTATGCTTGGTTTGTAGACACATTATGCCTTTGCCCATGACTTGAACCTTCTCATTATTGCCCATTTTGATTTCAGACTTAATGCTATTTTCTATGGAGGAAAATAAATTTCTATTACCACTCATGTGGTTGCTACAGCCGTTGTCCAAATACTAAACTTCAATGTTTTCTCATTCTCTAAGGTTGCATGTAATAAATACTTGTGATTGTTTTTCATTTTCAGCCTTGTTCTCATTTGCCACATTTGCATTTTGATTCCCTTGGTCATGTTGTTTCTTCCTACATTCACTTTCATAGTGACCATACTTGTGATAGTAGTAACACTCCACTTTGCTCTTATCAAATATCTGATTTGATTTGCTATTATTCTTTGTGTTTTGGAAGTTCAATTGGGAAGTGCTAGCCTCCTCTTAACTATTTGAGCCTCCTCTTCCGGAGTTGCTTCTAACTCTACCTCTTTGACCTCTTCCTCTTTCCCTACCTCTTACATTAGCTTGAAATTTGAAAGCTTGGTCCTAGGAAGAATTTGTAGACTTGTTTAGGTGTCGCTCATGGATTTGAAGTGAACCCATTATCTCATTAACTCAAATTTGTGAGAGGTCCTTTGCCTCTTCTATGCTGATAACCACTAGATCAAATTTTGTGGGTAAACTTTTGAGAATCTTCTCCACAATATTCTGCTCTTCCATGGTTTCTCCATTTATCCTCAAATAGTTAACTAAGACCCGGAAGCCCTTATATGAAAATCTAAAATTGACTCGTTGTCCTTCATCTGCATGGTCTCAAATTCTCTCCTTTGCAACTAGAGTTTAACTACCCTAATTTTCTTAATCCCTTTGTAGGTGGTTTGAAGTATTTTCCATGCTTCTTTTGCATAATTAGTTGCTACTATTTGAGGAAAAATAGCCTCTGTCAAGGTTGCCTCAATCAAATTAAATGCTTTAGCATCATTTTTTCTTGTCTCATTCAACTGATTCTTTTGAGCATTTCTCAATGCTATAAATGCATTTGGGTAAGTTACATTTGTGAACCCATTTGCTACTAACTCCCAAAAATTATTTGCAACTAAAATAGTTTTCACTTTCTTTGCTTAGACATCATAATTTTTATCAAATATGGGTGGCTGCTACCAACTCTTATTATCTTCTCAAGCAATTTTTCTAAATGGGGAAACTACAAATACCTAGAACAAAAAAATAGGGATTTTCTTCTCTACCTATAAAAACTTAATACCCAGAAGCTAGGGTTCTATCACTGCATGCCTAGGAACAAAGCTTGAGCTTTGAAAAACTAAATTCTTAGAAAAAATTAGGGCTCTGATACCAATCTATTGGGAAAAGGTCCCAACTATAGTGGTCAAAGAATGAGAACACACACAAACACATCAAAGTAGACAAAACAAGACAAGGAGGTAGAATAATATTTTCTATTTCATTCATTCACAAAAATATTACATTAAAAAATTATTATAGACAAAACTCAAAGCTATGACTCTATATTCCCTTCATACAAAAAAATTGCACATATTATGGCACAATGGAGCTTTCTATGTGTTGTTGCGTGCTGGTAATATTCGAGAGCATTGAAGCACTGCTCTCTATCAAAGTCTTTTACTACTGTAGGTTCTCTTGAACATTCCATTCTTGTTTTTTTGTGTTCTATTGAAAATTTCTCCTTGTTCTTCTTTGTTGTCTCTAACTAAAACAACATTCTATGCTTGCTATTGTCTTTCTTTCCCTTTTCCAAAACTACCACCCAATTTAAAATTCACCTACTAGAATTAATTTTCTACCAAAAAGCACATTAATTAGGACAACAAATATCTGACAAGGCAAATGGGGGAACGATTCAAAATGGATCTTATCTAACTGTGCATTAAATGCACTTTCCCATTGTTGCTCAAGATTAGATATTCCAACAAATGGAAAGGATCACACCTAAAGTGTAAGCCACTAACAATCTAGCACTATATGTGTGCAATGCATAGATCATAACTTTAACAACCATGACAAAAGCAACTGTCATTGCAATGACTAATTGCACTATTTTCACCTGCAAAGTATATTGAAGGAATCTGTGTCAGAAAAATTACAACTATATATTAAAGACCTTTCTTAAAAAATTTGGGGAGACAAAGAGATTATGCTAACTTCCCTTATGGTTACCTAGCCCTAGTCTAGGAATGGAAAAGCTTGGATGGCCTTCCTATTCCTCACAATGAGGCTCTTTAGCTAATGGAAGCTATTAAGAATAGGAAACTAGATTTTTGAAGAGGAAAAGATGTATTAATAAGGGCAACCTCCAAACATGGTCAGTATAATGCTAAAGAAGGATATAAATTATTAGCAAGTCATGATGAGAATAGGGGTATGGGGATATTTTCTAAGCTTTCTTGGAGCAACAAAATTATACCAAAAGGAGGAGTATTTTGCTTGTTAGTGACAAAAAATAAAATTTTAACATTTGAAAGGTTTAGGAAAATGGGCTTTGAAGGCCCTTCAAGATGCACATTATGCAAAGCGCAAGAGGAAAAGACTAATCATCTTCTTTTAACCTATCCTTTCTTAGTGAAATGTTGGAGATGGCTTTGCACAAAGCTAGGTTGGATTTCAGCCTTCCCAAATGACATTATATCTTTACTTCAGGGTTGGCCAATTAGACCTAAGGATGATCTTCTGAGTTGCATTTGGGAAATCAATCCTTCAGTCTTGTTATGGGAAATTTGGAAAGAAAGAAATAGAAGAACTTTTGATAATAAAACTCATTTTGTAGAATTGGTGCTTAATTTGGTAGAAAGCTCCATAGTGGAGAACATAAATAGTAAGTTGGCATTGAAACTTAACACTAAGAGGATTTTTACAAAATGGGATGGCAGAATGAGATTCAACTAGTCAGGTCTCAAAATTCCCCCTTTCTCAAGAAATTGTGATGATTACTTTATTTGGAGAAAATAGGAAGTTTGGTTTCCACCACAAGAAAGTTGGCTGAAATTAAATTTTGATGGGGCTTCCAAAGGAAATCCTGGCCCTTTGAGAGCAGGTTGCATAATCAGAGATCATAAGGGGTTAACCATTGGTAAGATAGAAGTTCCTCTTCCAAAAGATACTAATAATATTGTAGAATTCAATTATATCTCAAAGTAATTGAATGTAAAAAGAGGAAAGTTATGAAACTTGAGATTGAAGGAGACTCGGCCATATTAATCAATGTAGTAAGATTAGCAACGACTCCAAATTGGAGATTAAAATATCTTCTGGATAGAATAATGACAATATTAGTTTATTTTGAGTGCTACATAATCAACCATATCATAGGGAAGCAAACAAGGAGGCCAATGAGTTATCTAAGTTAGCAGTGGAAGGCTTCGAAGAAAATTGATGGTTAGAAAATGCTAGAAAATATGGTTATTCTTAAATCCCCTTGAGATTCACGTCACTTGAAGTCTGCTAGGTAACAGGAAGAAGTAAATGGTTGACGGTTTATGTTTTTGTTATTCTTTTATAGGTTGTTTAATATCTTTATGTTGAAGATAGATTTAGGTCTTTATGGAAAGAATGTTCAGAAACTGTTTATAAGTGCAACATTTGAAAGATTCATATAAATTGCATATTATATGTTTCCAAATGCATTAATCTTGATTTATAAATAATTTTGGCCTTGGCCTGTTATTTAAAAAAAAAAATTACAACTATAAATTCTTGCATCAAATCTAGTCAAGCATTGACACTATTTAGAAGGCTTATATAATCTAGTAGCCACCAAATGGCTTTCAATTACAAACGTATAGCTTGCATAATCAGTTATCTTCTTCTCCTTGGGGTAAAATCTTAGAAAGGATAGCAGATAAAATATCTCCAAAACAAAGCCTGCACCAATGATCATGAGCAGCAAAGTGCTGTGGGGTTTAACAAATGGAGCTCCGTAAAGTAGCCAAAGGCAACAGTTGAACAAGTTACACACATATGGAAGTCCTGAATACTCTTGGGTATACTTAAGCTTGCATATCCCCTAGAATGTTGTCCTATGATTTCCAAATGCAATTATATTTATATATAAGCTCCTTACCTTGATCAATAGTGAAAGTTCGCATGTTAGTGCAGTCCTTACATAGGTGAGAGGAAAAGTTTTAGGAATAATAAATAAACTAGCACACATCACTTAGTTGACTAGGCCACATATCACAATTGTGTTGTAAGATCCACTATTCTAGGAGTTCGTTTAGGGATTTGTTGAGTTATTTGTGGATTGTTAACTCAACATCTTATTATAAATTGTAATACCTCCAGTTTATTATGTATAACATATCAATTGTATTTTCAATTCATTGTTTTTATCATGGTATCAAAGCTGGATTGGGCCTTACTCCCTCACGGGAGGGCTCGGGATTATGATGTAGTGTGTCTGTGAGAGAAAGCTAGGTTTGATGGTTGTCAAATGAAAAGAGTCATCAAAGAAAAGTGTGTTAGTGTATTAGATTGTGGGCTAGTTTGGAAATCAAATAAGAGTAATGTATTAGTTGTAAGCTGTTAAATTGAAGTCTTTGCAGAAGGATATGGGCTGCTAAAATATGTTGCATGGTTTCTAAGAGGCCATACCCAAGAGAAGGAAATCCTACCGCTATTGGTCAAAGAAGTTGTGGGCCATTTGAAAAGGGCTGATCACAACTGATTGAAGAAGGAAAAGCCGTAGTTGTCAAATGGAAAATAAAATACTACAATTCCTGTTGAATTGCCAGTCGGAGAATGAGGAGTGCAGCAAGTAAAAACTTTAAGAACTCAAAGCAGTCTCATTGCTTGCCTATCTTCTAACTCAGAATGGAAATATGACTCTTCTATTTATTTCAGTTTTTTATGTTTTTTAGGGTATTTTGTAATTTGTTATTGGCTATTTGGATTGTGTTTTTCATATTCTACTCAGTTGGAGTTGCATTGAAAGGTTCATGTAAAGAACCTTTGTCAACTGTTTAATATTTGCATTGTAAATGTCACAGAAATATAAGTGACTGATTGGAAGTTCCAAGGATGAGAATAAGAAACTGTGTAGAGTGTCGAGGAAAGGTATGCATAAGCCATGGTTAGGAACCATTCCATCGATCTGTGCGAGGTGATTGAAGCTGAGGTGTTATGAGATGACCTCACCCATATTTGAAAATATGGTCTGTATATGGTAGAAGTCTACATACAAGGTAGATAGTGTTGCAAGAAATGCAACATGGAATGAGAACCTTATGGCAAATTATTGGCAGCCAACAAAGAAATGGTTGTCAAGTTAAAGCCCAAGTTTGTTTAAGATTGAGGCGGGGGCCCTAGCTCGGTTGGCTAAGTAATTCCATTGCGGCTCTGTTGGTCACGAGTTCTAGTCTCCCCCCGTCCCGTGGTACCAAATGGCGTGTCGTGCCAGCGCCGCTGGTCACATTAAAAAGTTTACCAGGCGCACTGTAGTTTATAGGGGGTTGTGCTACCCGATTCCTGCAGTCTAAAAAAAAAAAAAAAAGTTTGTTTAACACTGACATAGATCCTTCGACAATGTGCAATGACAATCAGCAAGAACAATTGTGTGCAAATGAATGTTATATTGTAATCCAAATGAAAATTGGAGTATATTATTCATTAAGGAAGAGTGTTAGGAATAATAAATAAACTAGCACACATCACTCAGTTGACTAGGCCACATATCCCAGTTGTGTTGTAAGATCCACTATTCTAAGAGTTAGTTTAGGGATCTGTTGAGTTATTTGTGGATCTGTTAACTCAGCATCTTATTATAAATTGTAATACCTCTAGTTTATTATGTATAACATATCAATTATATTTTTACTTATTTTTTTTATCAAAAAGTACCAATGATGTTATATTTCCTGTACCACAGATCACCATGAAAAATTAACCATGATGTTTAATGTTTCACATTAGTTTACACTCTTATGTAAATCCAACTTAAGGAAAAGTCCTTTGCCACCCAAACAAATATCAATCTACATACAAATGAGTACCAAATCCAACAAAGACGGCACAAATCTTTTAAATCCAAATGAGTAATAAAATCCACTATTACACACTAACACCTGCACATTCAAATGAGGACGAAATTTATATAAATAATTATACATGCAAATCAAAATGGGGATTAAAAGGAGGGTAGGCTTGTTATGATACAACGTAATTTATGGAATATACATCAGAATAGAAACATATGTCGAGCTATATCAAGCCAAATCTTGATTAGAAATTAGCAATTCACTCTCCCTTTAGAATGAAACTGTATTTATGCAAAATCCTATAGCCTACGTAACTCTTCTCTGACAAACATAGAGTACGAAGAATATATGTCCTCTATATTCAATCTATATATCCGAAATATACTTCATTCTAAGACCAGCCAAAACAAGTTAAAAAATCTATTGTTGCTGTAAATAGGCCTATATTTTGAATTCGAATTAGAACAGGAAAATGATCAGAAATCTAGACGATCCAGATTATATTTACATTTCGTAAAGCAGTATGGTCTAGATGGCATACCAACGATTCCTGCCACGAGTTACATAGGAAAGGCCATTGGAAAAAACAAGAAACTGTCCTTGCAGTACTCAAATAAAAAATATCTAATGCAAATTGGAATCTGCACAATAAGAAGATGAAGTTGTGAAGAGAATAAGCAGTTTTAGGTCCTTTTATAGGCCTTCAACCTGCACAGACCAACTTGATATCATAATATACAGTGAAATGTAAGAATGATTTACTAGTATTTTAAATCCTTGACCGGCACAACACCAGTGAACATTGCGTTTTACTTTAAACATCAAAGATATTAGAAACTAGCTCAATAGAATCCTTATATTCAACTTGGGATATGGGCATGCTTTTTTTTCCAAGTTCTAGTGAGATTATCATCTCTGTGAGTTCTTTTATGAAGTTGTAAATAGCAAAATGCACTACACCAAGAGAAGTAATTCACAATATTTCAAGGATTCGTTGCCAACACCTACAGATTACCAGGGAGAACCGTACAAAAAGAGTACACCACTTTTAGGTGAAAAGGGCCATTTTCAATAGTAGATATAGAGTATGGGATACAGGTCACTCTTGAATGATTGAAAGAGATACAAAATATCCACATTTATGTATGTCATATATGTAAGTTTTATTACAAGTACCATATTTACTTCCCCATCAGATCATTCACTCAAATACACGTCGATTCCTTGTCACTAACAGTGTTTCTTACACAAACAGTATCTGCCACCCCAATTTACATATATTATGCAGACGAGTGAACAAACTACTTTTAATCACGGAAACACTTGCCCAAAAATTTCCTCCATGGTCAGTTTTGTAGGTCTAAGCTGTAAATTTGTAGCCAATAGCGTTCTTCTTCTTTGCCATTAGTACAGTTTGATTAATCTGATCTGTAAACTCCTCTGTCTTGTTATTGTTCAAGCAATAACAAATTTGATACAAATTTACAGCAATAACAAGATAGATTCTGCTTCTAAGCAATAACAAATAAGATTCCAGTAAGACAAATGAACAACCATCATCATTGATAGATAATTGATTATAAAATCTAGGGTTTAAAAGCACGTTTTGAACATAATTAACAAAATCTAAGCTTTGGGAGCAAAACAAAAGTTACCAACTTTTTTTCTCCTTGAAAGAAACATAGCTATGATTGAATGGTGCCATTGAACAGTAGCATAGAATGAGACAGGCAAGCAAAATATAAGAAAATATACGCAATTAGGAACAAAAAGAAAAAGGGTATAAAGCCAAAATGGGTGAAAGCTCAACAGAAGAAAGTTGGTCATGCTGGTCACCTTGGTTTTGTTGGGACAATGGAAGCTTCTTGGCAAAGAAGAAGAACGATATTGGCTACAAATTTACAGCTTAGAACTACAAAACTGACCATGGTGGAAATTTTTGGGCAAGTCTTTGCGTGATTAAAAGTAGTTTAACTGCGATTTGTTCACTTGTCTGCATAATATATACAAATTGGGGTGGGAGATACTGTTTTGTGTAAGAAACACTGTTAGTGACAAGGAATCTTACTTGTTATTGCTGTAAATTTTATCTGTAAACTCCTCTATCTGTAATCTGATTAGTAGCAGAATCTTATTGTTGTTCATTTGATTATTCTGAAATGTAAACTCCGCTATCTTTGCCATTAGTACAGTTGGAATCTTACTTGTTATTGCTGTAAATTTGTATACCTAAAGCACCAACCATTAGTACAGTTTGATTAATCTCATCTGTAAACTCCTCTATCTGAAGATATACAGAATTGCATATTCATACAACCATAGAACGTGGAACGTGAAGAATGTATTGAATTGCTGTCAAGGAAATAGTTCATTATTCAAATATAGGCTAGATGTTAAAAGTTTACAATCAAGCTCCCCAAGGGGTAAACTCTCTCTATATTTTCCCTCTCCGATGAGTTCGTTTGATTAGATAAATAGCCATCTCCCTCTTCTTCATCTGCTAATGCTGATTCCGAAGCGATTGAACAGAGCCTGATTGTGTGAGGAGGTTGTACCCTCTATAGACATTGTTTTTGATAGAGGAAAAAACAGGTTTTGAAGGGACCTGAAACCCTTTACAACTATAAGCAAAGCTGCTGAAAAGAAATTATTAATTATTGATTAATGAGAATGAAATTATTAATTATTGATTAATGAGAATGAAATTATTAATTATTGATTAATGAGAGTGAATCAAACTTGATCAGGAATAACATGTTTCACTGCGGCCAGTTTGACAACATTTGAGGCGTCCACCTCCACTATAGGGATAGGCAGATCAAATGCATCCTCTATCGTTTTCGTTTCAGGAAGTTTATGAATTTCAGTAGATACAGGTAAAAGAGACTCTGAGCTTCTGTAAATAAAGTAGACAACAAGCTGAGTTACTCCTAAAAGGAAACCAACTCCATTGGGCACCTGCAAGAAAGAAATAACTTAATCACAAAAAAAGTGCAAAGTTATTGTCAAAAATTACTTGAAAGCTATAGGTGAAAATGGCACTAGGAAAAGAGAAGAGCTTACAGCTATAAAGATATCCCTGGCCATTACAGAGTATACAGACCAGACAAGGGCATTTAGGGTGGTGAATAGGGAGACTAAAAATGGCATGTACTTAACACTCTTGGTTCTGATAACATCTCCCTACAAAGAAAAGCACAAACGCGTCAACATTCATGAAGTACGAATACATCTGATAATTAAATTATTTTAGGGTTTTTGTTTTTGGTAGAGACAAGATTTCTTTTAATTTTTAATATTCCTGTAGAGATTATATTTTAGATAATTTATTGTTTTGGGTAGATATCATATTTTTTCTTTTGTACAATTCTCATAGAAATCTAAAAACACAAGATTGAAAACTCACCACAACAGATAATGGGGAGGCATACATAACGATGGAAAGGATCACACCTAAAGTGCCAGCCATTAACTGTCTCGCACTGTGTGTGTGCAGCGCATAAATCGTAACTGCAACCACCATGACAAAAGCAACCGTCATTGCAATGGCTAACCGCACTGTTTTCACCTGCAAGATATATTGAAGGAATCCGTGTCAGAAAAATTACAACTATATGTTTAGCTTCTTGCATCGAATCTAGTCAAGCATTTACAATGTTTGTAAGGCTTATATAATCTAGTAGCCACCAAATGGCTTTCAATTACAAACGTATAGCTGGCATAATGAGTTACCTTCTTCTGCTTGGGGGCAAATCTCAGAAAGGACAGCAGATAAAATATCTCCAAAACAAAGCCTGCACCATTGATCGTGAGCAGCAAAGTGCTGTGGGGTTTAACAAATGGAGCTCCGTAAAGTAGCCAAACACAACAGTTGAACAAGGTACACACATATAGAAGCCCTGAATACTCTTGGGTAGACTTATTCTTGTATATCCCCCAGAATGTTCTCCTGCGATTTCAAAATGCAATTATATGTATATATAAGCTCGTTACCTTGATCGATAGTGAAAGTTCACATGTCAGTGCAGTACTTACATAGGTGAGAGATAAAGTGCCAGTGAAATTATATTTCCTGCACCACAGATCACCATGAAAAATTAATAATGATGTTTTAAATTTCACATCAGTTTGCAGTCTCATGTAAATCCAACTTAAGGCAAAGTTCTTGACCACCCAAACAAATCTCAGTCTGCATGCAAATGAGTACCAAATCCAACAAAGACGGCACAAATCTTTTAAATCCAAATGAGTAAAAAAATCCACTAATACACACTGAAACCTGCACATACAAATAAGCACTAAATTTATAGAAAAAATTGTACATGCAAATCAAAATGGGGATGATACAACGCAATCTATGGAATAAACATCAGAATAGAAACATGTGTCTAGCCATATCAAGCCAAATCTTGATTAGAACTTTAGCATTTCACTCTCCCTTGAGAATGAAACTGTATTTATTCAAAAGCCAATAGCCTCCGTAACTCTTCTCTGATCAACATAGAGTACGAAGAATATATGTTCTATATATTGAATACATCGGGAACATGCTTCGTTCTAATACCAGTCATAAAAGGTTAAAATCTCTATTGTTGCCTTAAATAGCCCTATATCTTGAATTCGAATCAGCACAGGAAAAAGATCAGAAATCTAGACGATCCAGATTATATTTATATTTCGTAAATCAGTATGGTCTAGATGGCATACCAATGATTCCCGCCACGAGTTTCATAGGAAAGGCCATTGGACAAAACAAGAAACTATCTTTGCAGTACTCAAAAGAAAAATATTTAATGCAAATTGAAATCTGCACAAGAAGAAGCTGCTGTGAAGAGCATGAGGAGTTTTAGGTCCTTTTATAGGCCTTCAACCTGCACAGACCAACTTGCTATCATCATATACAGTGAAATGTAGGAATGATTTACTAGTATTTTAACTTCTTGACCGGCACAGCACTAGTGAACAAATTGCTTTTTTTTTCCTAAGATCTGATGAGGTTATCATCTCTCTGAGTCCTTTTATGTAGTTGTAAATAGCAAAATGCACTAGTAGTCACTAGGGCTAACTTCGCGCATTCGTGTAGAGTGTCAAATAGGTCTAATTTGAATTTTTTTTTTTGCTTCTTTGTAAGCGAGTTAGGACTTTAAAAAGAAAAAAATGACTTCTGGGTATTTAAAAAGGGTGTTTTCAAACCTCTGTCCCCTACATCTTTACCACTTCGCTAGTACCCGTTCATTAGACAACCAATAAAAGCTTACAAAAATTAATGGTGTTTTCAATAGTTTTCAATGTGTTTTCAATAGTTTTCAATATGTTTTATTATTTTGGTCAACATCACAGTAGTGAACATATATTGATGTAATTTGTAATTTTTTTTGACATAATTAAAACAATATAAGGACTAAAATGTAGACAGTTACTGAGAGGTTAGGTGATTTTGGAATAAACAACAGTTGGATCATGGGTGGCAATGGGGGTTTTCCCTACACCAAGAGTAGTGATTCACAATATTTCATGGATTCGTTACCAACACGTACAGATTCCCATGATGAACCGTACAAAAATAGTACACCACCTGTAGGTGAAAAGGGCCATATTCTATAGTAGATACAAAGTGTGGGACGCAGATCACTCTTGAATGATTGAAAGAGAAACAAAATATCTACATTTATGTATGTCATATATATAAGTTTTACAAGTACCATATTTACTTCCCCATCAGATCATTCAATCAAATACACGTAGATTCCTTGTCACTAACAGTGTTTCTTATGGGATCTGCCACCCCAATTTGCATATTTATGGAGACAGGTGAACAAATCGTAGTCAAACTACTTTTAATCATGCAAACACTTGCCCAAAAATTTCCACGATGGACACTTACGTAGGTCTAAGCTGTAAATTTGTAGCCAATATCGTTCTTCTTCTTTGCCATGAAGCCTCCACTATCCCAACAAAACTAAAGGTGGCCAGCAAGACCAACTTTCTTCTGATCTGTTGGGTTTTCCCTTATTTTGGCTTAATACCTTCTCTCTCTCTTTTCTTTTCTGTTCCTAATTGCATGTAATTTATTTTATTTTGTTTTCCTGTCTCATTCTATGCTATTGTTCAAGGGCATCATTCAATCATAGCTATGTTTCTTTATAGCAAAAAAAAAGAAAAGTGGTAATTGTTTTTCTCCCAAATCTTAGATTTTGTAAATTTTGTTCAAAACGTGCTTGTAAAACCCTAGATTTAATATCTTCACTTAACACAAGGTTATTGTGGCTAGCTATGTATATTGTATTCTGTCTTTCACAAGTCACCTATTAATTCCAATTTGAAGCACATTTGCAAGCTATGCAATGCTAACTAAAATCAAATGGATTAATGTTCATTACAATTATTGATATGGATTTCTTTCTTGGATTTTTTTTTTAGCTCATATTTCCAATTATATGTTTTTGGTTATTAAGGATGTCTGAAACTTATATATTGTAATTGATTATTGTAATGTAAGAAAATGTATCTTTGGACATTTTCACTCTTATTTGGGTCTTTCTTATGGATGTTGGTTTAGTTTTTCCTAGATTTAATGTTGTAATGTGGTCAACACATTCACATTAGGTCTTGGACTCTTGTGAATCAATAAGAATTCTATGATGTCTTGTAAAAGTGTTGTGAAGTGTTGTAACCCACTTTCACACTTTTTTAGGACCTTTTTAATACAATTCACTTAAATAACCTCTTTTTATCACTTACCAAGCCTTATTTCAAAGTGTTCTAAAGTGTTGCAACAAACTTTCATGCTTTTCTAGGCTTGTCATCAATAATTTTACCTTTTCTTATGTTTAAATGACCCCTTTATACACTTACAAGCCCTACTTAAGTTTGTTTTTTGAGAATAATCCCATTAAGCATCATTTAACGCGCTTTAATTCATGACACCCAATAAAAATGGCCTAGTGGGACCAAGTCTCCACTAGGGGCGACTTAGTCCTACTTGGCTCAAAAATTAAAATTATTTCAAAACTCTGGTGGGATATTATTTTTTAAACCTTGAGATCGGCTTGTGATGTGGTATTTTTGGGAATTTTTGTATAATAATATATAAATATAGGGTTTTTTCTCTCATTTTATCCCCATTCACCTATTAATTTATTCATCAATCATTCATCATTCATTCTCCATCTCAAGTCAAACAAGCTAGGTCATCAAGATAGCTTTCTAAGGCATTTAAGGGCTTATTCTTCATCCATTGTTGCAAAAATTCAAGATCTATCATCATGGAAAGTTTATAATCCCTTCATTTCATGTTCATGTTTCATCTTATATCTTTATTTGGTTTAATTACCTAAAGGGGGTTTGACCAAGGAAAACCCCCATTCCCTATCATTTAACATTTCTTTTTCTTTCTTTGTGTGTTTACAGATTTAGGTACCTTGAAGGCTTGAAAATCATTGAATAATAGGTTAAAAAATTGTTGAATACATCTCCTATTGGCTAGGTCAAAATATCCACAAAAAGTCTCTTATAGTGTTGAAAATCAAAGTTTCCAAACTAGACACTTGTAGGAGCAGAAAGTGCAAATTGAGAGCTTTTGTTTCCACTTTCATTTTTTTAGAAAAGACAAAGTGGACTAACTCACCATCAATGGTGACTTAGTCCCATTGTACATTTATTTTAGAAATTTTTGTAGATTCATATACCCATTTGGCTGAAACGAACTACAAAATAGTTTTCCAGATCTGAGACTAAGTCGCCCAAAATGGCGTGTCTCACTAGGTCAAAATTTTAGGATCAATAGTATTTCTAGTCCTCATTCTAGTCTTCAACACATTTCCACGTGCATGCTTTCTGTTTTACTTTCCTGTTCTATTTTATTTGCATTTATATTTATCTTTCTAGGTCCTTTTGCATACAACATTATGTTTTCAAACAAGGTGCATTCCTTTAGTATTCATTTAATAATCAACATTTTTTACCAATTTTATGAATTTAGATCATTCCATTTAGACATGTTTCATTCATATTTTCATTAGTCTTGAGTGGGGACATTGCACATTTTCGGCGTAGCTCTCTCCTTTTCGGTGAAAAACCCTATAAGTGTTAGGGAGCTTGTGGTGCCAAAATCTTTGTCCTCATTTTGGTGAACCCACATTTATAATATATCTTTTTTGATTTGGAGTGCATTTATAGCTTATATTAGCATTGCATTGCATCTTTCATTGTTTAATTTGCATTCTAGGGTTTGAAAATTTTGTATTAGTGAAAGTGCATATAGGTTGCATTTTTGCATCTTAAATCATTAATTTCTTTTTTAATTTTGTGATTGCATCTTAGGTCCACATCATACAACATAGAAAACATAAAAATTAATTTTTAAAAAATTGAAAATTCTAAAAAAATTCCCTACTGGGACTAATTCCCCACCTTGGGTGACTTAGTCCCTTTTTGCCATTGAAAGTATGGTAGTGTAGACAATTAGAACAATCATACTTGTCCTTCTCTTGATACTTCTCCTATTAGTGAAAAAGGAATCTTGGTGAAGGAAGTTGCAAGCATTAAGGGTCTTGATTGTCTCTCTTGTCATTCCACTTTGGTGGATACTAGAAACCATAAGCATGAGATTATAGAAAAATTTCTAAACATCACCCTACCAAGTTTCCCTAGCCATAACAATCAAATTTCCCTCCTTCTAATGTCCCTCCTCGATCCAAAGAGGATAGGTTGGTGTTAGAAGATATACCTATTAAGATTCATGAGAATCTTATCTCTCACTTCCCTAATGCTCCTACCATTTGGGAAAATCAATTTAAAAACCATAGCGGTCCTTCTCTTGATGCCTCCCCCACTTGTGATGAAGCTACTTTACAAACTTCAACCTTGGATAAACATATTATAAGCTCTCCTACTAGGGTAGATAATATGGAACAAGAGAATGAGACCTTAGAGACAAAAGAAAACCAAATAGATCCTTCTCCTAACATACCTCTTCTTTTTAAAAAACACAATCCAACTATTAATAACTCCCTTACTTACAATGAAGTTATTTTGGAAGAACCAAGTCTTGCACATCATGAATAGTTTCCTTGTAGTTCTCATAACAACTCTCCGCTGACGGAGGATACCATTGTTAACAATGAAAATAATAATATTATGCCCTTAGAAGAAGATAAAGAGCCCATGTTATACTCTCATTCACCAAGGGATGTTAATAACATTCAACCTCAACTCATCCTTTACCCCCCTTCACACAAATCTCAAACTCAAAATGAATCTAAACTTGTCCTTTATCCACCTAAGAATAATATTTCACAACAACTGAGTCATAATACCATTGCTCATACATATAACACCAAAACTAATCTACAACCACAAAAACCAACACCAACACTCTTGCCTTTGCCTAATCCTATCCTACCTAACCTTATCTTACTAGGTCCTCAATACTCCTACTAAGATATCATTATGGGACCTTATTCAAGCCTCCCCTCACTATCACAACATGATTCAAGCATCCTTGAAAAAGGTTCATGTCCCTTCTAATGTGCAACCAAATGACATAGCAACCATGATTCAAGGAATAAATGCTAACATTGTTTTCCACCAAAGTGAACTTCCCTCTTTGGATGTGTAGAAACAAAATTATGCTTTCATGATCATATCTCAAAATAAATGTAAAGTGATAAAGAGAACTCTTTTTGATATCTGCTCTGCCCTTAATGTGTGTAGTGTGTTCCTTCTGGATAGGCTTGACATTGATCAATCAAACATTCAACTTGATTCTCTATCTCTTAAGGAATTTGAAAATGTCAAAAAGAAACCACTTGGGGTGATCATTTTAACTCTTATAGTTGGAAAGGGCACATTAGACACACTGATCCATGTTATGCCAAATGAACTTTCATGTAATCTTCTCTTAGGTAGACCATGGGTTCATGCAATGAATGGGGTGCCTTCTACTCTTCATCATAAAATGAAATACATCTACAAAAAAGTCTACACACTTGACATTGATCCTGAGCCTTATAGTGTCTTACAATTTAGAAAAGCCAAAGTTAATCCTTCAACATCAACCACACAAGTGGACCCCATGCAACAAAAATATAAAGAAAAACACATTGAAGAAGTCACAAAGCTATTAGAAGATGATTGGGGTTCCTTATAATTTTAACATACATTCATGGGTGAGTATAAGATCATAAACAAAGATTCAACTACGGGACATGAAAAAGTAGTCATGTCAACACAAAACTTGAAAGACCCTTCGAAAGTTTCCACCTCAAACAAAGAAGAAAATTACAGAACAAACTTTGACGAACATAATAATGAACAATCACTCGATCCAAAAGTGATTGAAAAGCTTTATGGAAAAGGTTATGAACTTATGAAACATCTTGGCTATAGTGGAAAAGGATGTGTTGTTAAAAAACAAGGTATTCACAACCCTATAGATCCTATCACACAACAAACAACTCATGGTATTGGTTATTGTTCCTTGGTATAAATAATCAATCCTTCAATCAATATCAACACCATCACAATAGATTCCTCTAAGCCAACCTTAATAGTAGTGCATCCTGACCTGATAAACACTACTACTAGTCTTGGTTGTTATCCTTTTCTTGAAACGAAACAAACAAATAAAACTTCGCTTAATGCCAATGTCATCTCACAAAACACTAATGAATTGACTTCATTAGGTTTTACACCCTCCTATCAAGGAGAGATCAAAATCTCACAATTTACAGAGTCTTGCATAGATAAGACAACTCATATTAAGAAAGATGTCTCTTTGTTGCAAACTATAAGAACACCTTCTACCATTGATCAAGAGGGTATCTTGTCGAGACTCCTCTAAGATTGCTTGATCTCCCTTCCTCCAAGAACTTAAAATAAATTCTATTACAAGACTTCACTTTGCGCATATAATAGAATTCACAATCATTCTACTAATGAATGCAACACTTTGAGTAGTAAAATCCAACATCTTAAGGATTTTGGTGCTCTCCCTAATTCCTCTCATTAATACTAATTTTCACTCTAGCATGCATCTTATCATTCATTTTAGGCCCATCCTTGTCCTACACTAAGTGGGGGAAAGGGTTTAGTTAACCTTGTCCTCATATGTTACTTCTCGTTGCCTCTTTTGGCTAGTTGTTAACCTTTCATGAACATAAAGAGCAAGCTTGAGATGTCGACAACATGTCTTAAGTTGGCTTACATGTGACATACTACTCTTTTCATGATGTAGTTTATTGGAAACATATGACTTGGCATAGGGATTTATGAGTAAGATTTCATGTCTTCTTCTTCTACTTTAAAGAAATTGCTCACAGTAATGGTGTTATCAACCACTTTAAAGTAGGGGCATACATTGACACTCACATTTTATTGTGTGATTTTCTTTTTCTTGTGATTCCATCTCTTGGAAACATTAGGTATAATGTTGTCCAAGATGAGACTTTGCACTTGTCCTCTCTTTGAAACAAGACGAGACCTTTCATGAACAAAGAAAAATACCCTTTAACAAATTTTTTACATGACATTTAGGTATGTGCAGGATTATCATGGAAAAAATAGGCCTTTAAGTGGCGAAAAATTCAAAAAAGTTAGGGTTATGCAACTTGATGTAAAAATTTGAATAACTTATCTATACTATTTCAAAAATATGCTAGAATAGAATCTATAGCAAATTTAATGAAGTTTCTAAACTACTTATTTAAAAAAGAAAAATATCTATTTGGTGAAAATTTGAAATTTCAATGTAGTGGTACTTAAATTTCAGAGAAAAAATAAATAGGTGTCTATCTGACCACCCTAACCACAATAAAATGATAATATTTTTTTATAAGATTATAGATATAAGTAGAGGACTCATGTCCTAATGTGATGCATAATTTTTTGTAGTATTTTTCCAAGTAAATAATTAATTATGAATTTTTTATTACAACTTTTAAAAAATATAAAAACTTGTATGTCTGACCACCTTAACTTGGTTAAAACATCATAAAATTCAATATTTTTTTAATCCTATAGTATGCGAAGCATAGAATGTGACACATTTCTTGGATTCAAAAAATGTGATACTATTTGAAATCTACAGGCATTTTTAAATTAGCCTATCAATTAGGAATTTAGCCGTAATTCAAATAGAAAATAAATAATAATAATTTATTAAATTCAAAGTAAAGCATAATTTATATTGGTGGAAAGTTGAGAATCTCATTTAAAAACCCTTTTTATATCATTAGTTTTGGGTAAAAAAAAAGTCATTAGCCACATACCCTACACATACCCATCATATCACCACTTTTTTTTCCATCATGATCCTACACATACCCATTCAAAAATATTTTTCTTTTGTGGTGCCTTAGTAAACTTATTAGGAGGTATAACTTTGGTATGGTTGAGTGGGAAGCCCATTCTGATGGATGACTTTCTCCATAGCCACTCGTGTGTCTGTGAGCACATATTGGTTGTATGTATCTCACCTCTTAGGACTTCTCACCTAACAAACAACCAAGAATTTTGTTTCCTTAGAGTGAGTATACTTTTTTGGAAAAATAGCCTAGATCTAATCCACAATGTGTTGGATAAATGATTGAAGCTTGATCCACCTTTTTACTTCTCTTCCTTCTAGTTATTGTCATTGCATGAATGTGTATCTTGTTCTACTGCAAATCAATCACCATTGTGTGTGTCCCTTTGTTCTTATGTTGGTTTGACTTAGGATCTTGGATTCTAGGGGCTTGGTTACCTCCTTCATCTTTGTTATCCTAAACCATCCACATTGGTACAATTGGACTCCTCTTCATTATCTACTTTAGTGTGAGTTTGAAGCAAGTTCATCCTCTCACTAAAGTGGGGGCTAAATGTAGCGTAAAAAATGTATCTTTGGACATTTTCATGCTCTTTTGGGTCTTATGAATTTTCGCCTAATTTTTCCTAGATTTAATGTTGTAATGTGGTCAACACATTCACATTATGTCTTGGATGCTTGTGAATCAATAAGAATTCTACGATATCTTGTAAAAGTGTTGTGAAGTGTTGTAACACACTTTCACACTTTTCTAGGACCTTTTTAATATAATTCACTTAAATAACCTCTTTTTATCACTTACCAAGCCTTATTTCAAAGTGTTGTAAAGTGTTGTAACATACTTTCATACTTTTCTAGGCTTTTCATCAATAATTTGACCCTTTCTTATGTTTAAATGACCCCTTTATACACTTATAGGCCCTACTGAAGTGTGTTTTTGAGAGTAATCCTAGTAAAAATCATTTAATACACTTTAATTTGTGACACCCATTAAAAATTCCCTAGTGGGACCAAGTCACTACTAGGGCGACTTAGTCCTACTTGGCTCAAAAATGAAAATTATTTCAAATTTCTGGCGAGATATTATTTTCTAAACCTTGAGGTTGGCCTATGATGTGGTATTTTTGGGAAATTTTGTATAACCATGTATAGATATATGGTTTTTATGATCATTTTTCCCCCACTCACCCATTAATTAATTCATAAATCATTCATCACTCATTCTCCATCTCATGTCAAACAAGCTAGGTCATCAAGATAGCTTTCTAAGGAATTCAAGGGAAAATTCTTCAGCCATTGTTGCAAAAATTCAAGATCTATAATCATGGAAATTTTCTAATCCCTTCATTTTATGTTCATGGTTCATCTTATTTCTTCATTTGGTTTAATTACCTAAAAGGGGTTTGACCAAAGCAAACCTCTGTTCCCTAACATTTAACATATCTCTTTCTTTCTTTGTGTGTTTGCAAATTTAGGTACCTTGAAGGCTTGGAAATCATTGAAGAATAGGTTTCAAAGTTTTTGAAGACATCTCCTTGTTGGCTAGGTCAAAATATCCACAAAAAGTCACTTACAGTGCTGAAAATCAGAGTTTCAGAATTGGACACTTGGAGGAGTAGAAAGTGTAGACCAAGAGTTTCTCTTTCCACTTTCGAATTTTTGGAAAAGAAATAGTGGACTAAGTCACCATCAATTTTAATTAGTCCCATTATGCATTTTTTCAAAGATTTCTATAGATTTAGATACCCATTTGGCCTAAATGGGCTCTGGAACAATTTTCCCAATCTAGGATTGAGTCGCCCAAAATGGTGTAAGTGTCCCAGTAGGTCAAAATTTTAGGATCAGTAGCATTTCTAGTCATCATTCCAATCTTCAACACGTTTCTAGGTACATACTTTCTATTTTACTTTCCTATTCTATGTTATTTGCATTTCTATTTATCTTTCTAGGTCTCTTTGCATACAACATTCTGTTTTCAACAAAATGCATTCCTTTAGTTTTCATTTAATAATCAATATTTGTTACCAATTTTTTTCATTTAAATAATTCCATTTAGACATATTTCATTCATATTTGCATTAGTCATGAGTTGGGACATTACACATTTTTGGCATACCTCTCTCCTTTTAGGTGAAAAACGCTAGAAGTGTTAGGGAGCTTGGGATGCCAAAATCTTTGTCCACAATTATTTACATTTTTTTATTAAATTAAACAAAGATAGTATTACATAATTTATAAATAAAGGATGGGTTGTATTAAGGTGCACCTTGAAATTATATAATGAAAAATTAAAGAACACTAAGTAGTTATAGAGCTTTAAAGGACACAATCATGTTTTATTTTATAATACTAGTTTGAATATTTTATAGGTTCATATTGAAAAGTGTGTTGGTTGAATGCAACAATACATTTGGATATACATAGTGTGTTATTTATGGAGTATGTTTTAACATATTCTATAATACAAGACATAAAAAGACATTGCACAAAAATACATCAAGACATCTTATAATTAGTAGTGAAAAGGGTTTAGAAAGTAGAAATTTAATTTTTAAATTTAAGGTTCATTCTCATGTACTTTAGGATTGATTTCCATAGGAAAAATCAAATCTAAGTAGAAAACAATAATCTTGATGCATAAAGTGAATGTATAGACCTATGTGTGAATGGAGTTCCATAAATGAGAGGTAAATGATAAATGTGTAGGAAAAACTCTTAGTGGGAGAAAATAGTGATGGGTAGGGATTGAAGTATCTACATTAATTATTGATCAATAAATAATTCAAACATCTAACCTAAATTTAAGAGAAAAATTCTAGCCTCTTAACATAATAGATCTTTAAAAACTATAAAAAATATATATTTTTTAATTTTTAAAAATAATTTTAAAATCAACTCAATATCTCACAAAACTTATAACTTCTCTTTCAATAAACCAAACTCTTATCAAGTATATATATTTTTTTAAAAAATTACTATCAATCCAACTCAAAAATACATTCAAGAAAGAATTCTAACAAACAATTTGACAAACTTGGAGCAGCAATGACTACTTACCAATAGACAAACCAAATACATTTCAATCACTATCGAATAAAGCTTTTTTTTATAAGTGAATAATTATTTATTATTATTTTATTATTAGTTTCTTCTTAGCTTTCACTCGTTTCGTGTGTAACTTTTTATTCAAACCGTGCTTTATACTATCAGCATTTCTTTCACGATGGGAGTAATTATTGATTTTCTTTCTATATATTATTTTATTTTGTGTTAGAATGTGGGTTCGCCTCTTTATAATGTTCTTTTAAGGAAACATTATTGTGGGCCATCTAGGAGATACATATAACATAGGCATAAGATCGAATATTTCATATTATGTTGTGGAAAGGACTAGACTGATTGTCTCGTGTAATGGTGTAGATTGTTTTAGGATGTGGCAAGATGCAATCTATTTATCTTTTGTAATAAGTTTAATAAGATATTATTTAAAGTTGGAGTTTTTAGGGTGATTGAGTTACAATTAATGAAGTAGATGTTTGGGGATGAGAATTAGTAGTCATTTATGTTAAAAAAATTTGGTGTTTTTGAGTAATAAGTAGTTTTTAATGAAAATTTTGATAAGTTTTTGTAAGTGAGTTAGGTTTTTGAAGTTATTGTTTGGGGTCTTGGAAATTAATGTTATATGAGCATCGTTACATCTTCATCAAATTATTTAAAAAATATTCAGAAAGAGTAGACAAAAATATGTGCATGAAGATATATATATTTGGCTATATATTTTTGTTAAAATATATAAATATTATGTTATTTTATGTGACTTGTGAAAATAAACAATTCTATAAAAAAAAATTATGTACAAATATAATGACTAATAATATCCAGTTCACAAATAACGCATTAAAAAGAAAAATTGCACAACATCCATAACTCTTAAAACACAATCATCCACAATTTCTCTTATTTAAATTATTTAATACAATTTTGTCATGTCCCTTTTTTGAATTTTCAAAAAATAGAAAATTACTATTTTTAGTATGTCATTTACCCAAAAAATAGTAAGTCAAGACTTTTGAAAAGAGTGAAAAAGTTTATGTTTCAAATTGATTGGGACAAACTTGATTTAATGATAATATTAAATATTGTTGCAAGCTTGTTAATTTTCCCAAGTTGGCATGGTTTTTGGGAAGAACATATTTTACTTTTAAGAAGGAATCCAGTTGTGGAAACAGGTTTGGACAATGGTAGATTTTGGAAGAGAATATTAGAAGGTGATAGACAAATGAAAAAATGGAGTTACATATATTTTCATGCAAAACTATTCTCTTCTCTTGGTCAGGAATTTGGGTCTCCCAACTTGGATATTGAATATCTTCCAATAAAACGTTAATTTGGATTCTTTTTTGCATCATTCATTTTGTTATTTTTTGAAAAGTGGTTTCTTTCTCTTTAGAGTTGATAAAGCTATGAAGATATTTATTCAAGGTTGATAAACCATGGAGGACAAAAGGCTCAATAATAGTGGTTCCAAGGGACTATTGGTGCAATTTCATCCAAAGATTTCTATTTTGCTAAAAGGCTTCCCATTCTTGGTGTTTTCCTGGTAGATTGTAGGAGGTTTTTTAGAGTTTTGGTGTGAATAGTTTCAATTTTGATTTCATTGTTTTTTTGCTAGTATCAACAAAATTTTTGGTCGCATTTCATTGTTTTTAATCATTTTAGACCTATTATTTCATCCATATTTTAGTTTTATTTCCTTTGATGAATTTTGGTTTCTAACAGTGTAGTTATAGTGCATACTAATGCTTTGTTTGGGAGTATTTTGGGTTTTCTTGAAAGATAAGTTTCAAGAGTTCATTTCTAGTCCCAAGGCTATGGTTCTACTACTTTTTTATGTATAAATTCATTATTTTATCAATAAATAAGTTTACCTAAATTTTGGTGGGTTTATCTTGAAGTTTATGAGCTTGTAACACATTTCAAACTTCAAATTTGCTCACTATTTTGGGGTTATAAATTACACCCAATTTCATGCGAGAAAAATCAAGAGGAGATCCAAGACCATGAAGTAGAGGAAATGTTCCTAGAGAGAATTCTTCCACCCATTGGAGGAAGAAACAAGATGAGATCCATGAGGATAGTCAGAAGCCAAGTGTCTAGTAGAAAAATAGTGTCTACAATGAAAAGGGATACCTTCATAATCCATAAGTTGAGACCAATAACAACCATTAACTTAGAGCACTACCTCACTAGGTAATACCTGAGAAAAATCAACCTCCACCAAAATTTGAGTGAAGGAAGTGTGAGTAAAATTGTTGGAGGTATTTTTAACTTTCAAGAACCTACCTAGAGTATTATTGATTCCCTCATAAGCAAAGGGGAACCAAAACTATAAGGGAAGATATAATAGTCTCACCTAAATAGGACTAACATAAATGGGTTCCTTCAAATGGTTAAAGAAATGAACCCAAAGTCTCATGGATAAGGGATGAGAATCCCATTCTCACACACCATGATCCAAAATAGTTTGTCTATCCTTAGAAGAACTAAGGAAAATAATAAAAAAACTCTAACAAAAGGGTAAATCTCAATCTTACCCTCTACTAAAGGTGTCCACTATGTCGAGATCCAAAGGTGAAAATCTCAGAGAGAAGGACATAAGCAGAAAAATCTACAAATAAGTTTGTAATAATAGCCCCAATGAAAGGAAGAAGTTCATATTGGTATCTCTTAAGTTTCTCAATTAATTCTAGAAATGACTTGATGTAATTCAAGTAGCTTGATTGGCTTAGAAAAGGCACCTCCTCCGCCTCACAACTTAGCCCAATGACCTTGGAAATGAGGTCCTCAATGACCTCCATTTTCACACCACCTATTTAGACTTGATATTTATGCTAGCTATTCACAAATTAGGTTGGAAACTTATCACAATTTTCTTTCATTTATTTGAAGAATGAGGTTAGCCTCTCTTAAAACTTCACCCAAAGTTCCATATTATTCTTTAGATAAATATAAGTTTTGGGATCCATGTAAAACCTTGGCTCTTGATAGAAAATCTCTACACACACTAGCCAATCTTCCCCACTAAAAATAGAAGGTAAGAATGATGTATATAAGATACCTTGAGTTGTAACAAGAAAAATAAATTTGGAAACAAATAAAAGTTGAGGGTATTACATTCAAAAATCAAATTAATATTTTTGAACCTAGACTCAATGATTATAGTAGATTTGCACTGATTACCACTAGTGAAAGCTTAGAGATCATAATGATTCAACATATTTTGCTTAGTTTTTTTGGTTCATAATATTTCTAATATCATTATCCTTTGAATGGATCTTTCCTTTAATGTTGTCACACTCATAATAATTATCTAAGTACCTTATCAAATAATTATTCCCCACATCAGAATTAGATGATGAATAAAAAGGTAGTCTATTTTCCTTTCTAACCTTTAGATTGGCCATAGCGTCAAAAGATATTTTCCCCTCATGTTTCAAGTCACAATAGCCTTGAGAATTATAATTATTAATAGGGGTTTACTGATGGTGATGGATTAGCACAATAAAAATGTCCCTCTCTATATTATCACAAAACATTCCACCTTTATTCTTAATCAAAATTTGAATTTACCATTTCTTAATAATATCATTCTATTCTCCTTTTTTCTAGTCTTTCATTTTATTCCAAAAAACCTTTGGCTTACACTTAGGCACAAATAATATTTCCTTTAGTATGATTGATAAAATTGAAATTATGTTATTCCATGAATAGAATATATTTTTTTTGATGAGGAATTTTGAATCGTATGACCAATAAAATCTAGTCGTATAACTAAAGTCCCATATTAGCCAAAACATCAACATTTATATTTCCTTCCTGAAGAGAGTGCATCCAAAAAAGTGCAGACATACTCTCCTTTAAAATCATAGACCAAAACTTGCATCCAAAAAGAAATGTAGATCATGAACATGTTTCCAAAGAAATCTCTCTATCTTGAGTAACTGACCTCCAAAATTTTGGATTAGACTTCTAGATTATTTCCATCAAAAAATGAGATACAAACATGGTATTGCAATCATACTACAATATTCTTATTTGTCATTCTCAAAATACTTTGATATTACAATATGATTCATTTAATTTTCATAGTACTATTGGCATTACTCTTGAGAGATCAGTGAGCAACTTTTGACATCAAACAAAATACTCCTTGACATTACTCCTTTGACATCAATGACAACATATGTTCAACACCTCTAACTCAAGAACATAATATATAAGAGAAAATATATAGACAACTATCAGACAATACTTACAAAACCATGAGCTAAACACACCCAAAAAGTGCCACCAAACTTATCTTCAATCAAATATTCCCTCATAATGGGATTTTCCTTTTAGGGTAATGAAAATATAACATAACCTTTACCATCATATCTATGAACTGATGATGAATGGTCTAGATTTACAATGAAAACAATATATAAAATGTAGCTTTGAGGGGCACTACCCTCAAATTCCCTTTGGGGTTTGTGGCCCTAAAATCCCCCATTGGGGGGTCATCTACCCCATATCCTATAAGGTTAGTTCCTCCTTGTGTTCAACATGCTCAAAATGTAAACTTACATTTTTAATTGCAATGTTTAGACACCATTTTTGAAACATGCATATCCTTGGTTTGGCTTGAAACCTAATTTTGTAAGTAAATTGAATGATATAATTATGTATGTTTCTTTCTTGAGTGGAAGGTGGCAGATGGCTAGATGAGTACATGGTTCTCAATAAGGGTTTTTGGATTGGACTCTGTTTCAACTAGATGCACACACAATTCATTTTAATATTTCTTTGATTCCTATACTAAATGTTGGATTAATCATGCATTAGCTAATAATTATTCATTAATTAATTATTAGTCTAATTTATTCTTATGCACTTAAGCTAAACTTAGAAGTTCTTTAATCAATTAACTAATTGTTTTTCTATGTTAACTAAGGTGAGCTATTATTAGATCATTTTGTCTCATTGCATGTGATGTTGACACTTATCTTGATCTAATCCCTTTCTCATTTAGGGTTGATCATATATAGTAATCAACCCTCATTGTGTTATCTCTTGAGCTCTCAACCTTTGAGGACTCTTGTTTTCCTTTAAGATTCTTGAGGTTCATTTTTGTGGCTTTTTTTTTGTTGAGGAATATTGCATATATTGTTTGCAGATCTCTTGTGTGGAAGGTGTCTTTGTTCATTGCTTGATCTTGTGGCTCACATTTTTCACAATTCTAACATGGATTTAATAAACCCCTTATCAATTTATGATTTTTTTCTTCAACAAGGGTTATAGGCATCATATCTAGAATCCTCTTTTCTTTTTTTGCAAATTTTTTAGGAGTTCAAATTTTTAGTTTGGCATGAAAAGGACCTCACCATTGGGATTTAGAGTTGTTGAGAAATTTGGAATTGGCTTTTGTTTGACTTGATTTGGTCTCCTAAGGTTAGATTTGGGAGGTTTTGAAGTGAATTTTTTTTTTCTGGATCTAGAGGGTAGCTATGATTTTGGTGCATTTTGGCACAAAAAGGAACTCGTTGTTGGATTCAAGAGGTCAATTCCATGAATTTTGACTATAAATTCACCCTATTTCGAATTCAGGAGCTTTTGAGGCAATTTTTTTGTATAGGGGCTCATATGACCCTTGTACAGTTGCTTGTGCATGTGTTTCAAAAAAGGAAAAAATCATAAATGTCAACATTATTTTTAATTTTTTGGATTTGAAAAAATATCCAAAATTTAAAAAAAAAAACATATTAAAAAATGCAAAAGTTTTAAAAAGTAAAAAGGGTGACATTTCTTTTTTTAGTGGGTGGTAGATTAATTATAGGGTACCCATAGGTTACCATTACCCATAGGCCCTACACCCTATGGGAAACATTATGTAGCCACTGATGACCTTTTAAGAACTAATCAAAAAATTTAAACCACTAGAGGTGGCTTTATAAGGGTCATCTATTGGCTATTATGTACTGGCAACCACAAAAAGAAACCAATGCTTTTTTATTTTTTCTAGCCTTTAATACCCTTTTTTTCTAGCATTGAAATTTCTATCCATTGCTTTTTTCTAGCTTCGATAGCCGCATAAGATTTTTTGTCAATCACGGACTGTCAAATTTTTGGCATATTTTGGTCAAATTGGGAAATTCTATCACCACCTTTTCTACAGGGTGGCTAGATTTTTTTAATAGAAGGGAATATTCATTGAATATTTTGATGACATCAACATGATGTCATGCTAATATCAATGGTATGAACTACACCCTTTGCCCCTTTAAACCCTCCTCATGTGTTAAAGGAGGTATTTTTTTAATTTTGGGCATAACCTGGGCATATGATATGTTTTTTGGCAAACAAGATATTAGCAAAAAGTTGGTTCCATCAAATTTTCAGTGGTGTGGGTTGCATCACTTGATTTTGCTACTAGTGCATTCTATAGTCCATTGAAGTTAGAGGTGTTGTTTTTAGTCTTGAGCTCATAACTTTTTACCTTTTTCTCAATTTTCATGATTCTAGTGATGTTATGTTTGTCTTTCAAAGCTCTTTACAACCATCCATGCACTTTTTCCATATTTGTCTCTAGGTATATTTTATTTAGCTTTTTATGTTTACACAATATAGTGAAATACTTGGACACCCTAGCTCCTAGAAACATTTTTTTTGTGTGGGATGACTCTTTTTTGGATTTTCTTCATGTATTTCCAATATTTTTTCCTATTTGGGCATTGTAGACATTTTTCCATACACATTTGCTTTTATAGATGCATTGAGATAAAGTGTCATTTTGGTGTATATTTTTTGGGGATTTTGCACATCTTGTTGTGCCTTTTGTATTCACACTATGATATAAAGTTTCATGGGGGGTTTGGTGTTTTCCTTTGATTTTCCATCACACTATTGTTAAGTGAGTGTCCCTTCCATGAAAACAATGAATCTTGGTGATTCTTTCCTCATGCATGTGTGCCTTGGCTTGCACACCCTTTTTCTTTCAGGGTTTTTCTCCTACATGCACATCTTGGTTTCACATAGTTTTAATTACACAGCATGGCTCTCCAATTTTAGCATTATATGTGGGTTTCTACTATTGGTGCTAATGCTTCCTTGGTTTCATAGTTTCAGTGATCTATGTATCTAGTTCTTGTTCCTATGTACTTTCAGATGCAACACACATCAATAATTGGTTACATGTATTTTAGTGAGATAGATCATTTACCATATGGAAAATCTTTCATTCTTATTTTCTGGAGGTGCACTTCCATTTTCATTTGATCAGAGACTACTGGTACCTTTATTTTCAACTTACATCTTGCATGTTGATTAGTGTCATTTTGGTCACTCATATAGATTCATGTTCCATTTGCATCTTTGAGTTCCATATGTTTTCCTTTGTTTTCCATTTGATTCGAGTAGTGTAATTGGGGACACTCATGTAGATTATTGTCTCTCTCATGATTAGTGTTCTTGATACTATTGGTACCTTTATTGTTTACTTGCATCTAGCATGTTGAGTAGTGTCATTGGTGTCACTCATGTAGATTCATGTACCACATGTATCTTCCACTTCCAAATGTTTTCCTTTTTTTTTTCTATTTGATTTGAGTAGTGTTGTTGGGGGAACTCATGTAGATTGTAGTCTCCTTGATCTTGACATAATTTTTATCTTTGATTTTTAGATATTTTCCTTTGTTTGACATCTAATATGAGTAGTGTCGTTGAGGTCACTCATGTAGATTCTTGTTACCTTGATCTTGATCATCGTTTGTTTTAGAGGCGATTATTCATTTCAACACTATATTAGTCATCTTTTGGATAGAAGTGTGATACCAAAATGTTTAACCTATTCTAAGCAATTAAAATGCAATGGAAAAACATAAGGAAACACCTCAAGATTAGCCTAAGAAATTTGTAAATGCAAAGAGAAATTTGTTAAATGATGACAACTAGATATACCTCCCTTTTGCAGCTGAAAACTCCTTGGTTGGCCCTTGATTTGGATGTTCTTTGTATGCTCCTTGATCATGACTCTTGATGTGGCTAAATGAAAGATTTGACTATGTGCTTGAATGCAAATGTAAATGGATGAAATTGATGGCTAGGTGAGTGCACAAAATGGCAGCATTTAGTTGCAAATGGCTAAGACTCCTCAAATTCCTTAGAGGATGGGGTATTTATAGGAGAATTTGAATTCTCTAGAGAATTCAATGGTTGAGATTTATCCAACAAGGCCAAGATGAAGGGCTAAGGTGAGTTGAGGACTCACAAGCCCTCACATCTTGACATGTGGATTGTGAGATGGCTAAGGGTGAGATGATGTGTATGTGATGTGGAGGAAGGACAAGTACCTTCCAAGTACCTTGGGAGATGAAAAGATTCCTTGGAGGAATAAATGTGAATTTAAAATTCACATGCTTGGGAGAATCTAATGGATAAGAGAGGGTCTCCAAAAAGGTGGGAGTTTGTCACATGTGACTTGATGTGACAAGTCAAAGATTCTTGAAGATGCATGGAAAAAGGGGATTCTAAAAGTAAAAGAATTAAAAATTCACATGGGGAAGAGAGGAGCCTTGCATGAATAAAAAGGAATTAAAAATTCCTTTGGGGATGGGGAGAGTTGACCAAGGTACTAATTAGGTTTAACTAATTAGTAATTAGAGGATAATTAGGGGTTAATGAGGATTAGAAGCCAACTTGCAAAAGTTGGAGGATGTGACACATCCTAATCAAGGATTAGGCATGTGCACATCCTTAATGAAGAGATTATGGGATGGATTAGGATTAGATGAAAATGACATGTGAGGAATTAAATAAATTATGTAATATTTATTTAATTCATTTGATGAAAAGGGGATTAAGGAGGGTAAGGTATTTTAATTATTAATTAAATACCTTAGGGATTTGGAATAATTAAGGATATTAATTAAATAACAGTAATATTACTTAATTAACTCGGATAAGAGGATGTTTAGACAAAAGGTGATAAATTTGGATAAATTAAGTGTCCAAATTTGGATGGCTATAAGAAGTCTACACTTCTTCATGCTTCAATGGTGTTCTACATGTTCCTCTCTTTTTTGGGACATTGTTTCAATTGGAGGCTTCTTAGTCCTTCATCTTGATTTGGAGGCATTCTTAGTCCTTCTCTTTTGGAGAGAAGTTTTCTCCCACTATGGTTTTCCTTTTCTCCAATTTTGAGAGATCTTTTTTTTGTACATGGGTACCTCACCAGGCCTCATTTTACAATACCCATCATGAATTCTCTTTTTAGAGTTCTTAGCTACTCCCTAAGTTCATCTTAAGGGGGTGCTCAAGTAATCGTGCATTAGCTAATAATTAATCATTAATTAATTATTATTCTAATTTATTTGCATGCACGTAAGCTAAAATTAGTTCTTTATTTAGTTAACTAAGTGTTTTTCTATGTTAACTAAAGTGATCTATTATTAGATCATTTTATCTCATTGCATGTGATGTTGATACTTGTCCTATTCTAATCCCTTTCTCATTTAGGGTTGCTCCTATATAGTACTCAACCCTCATTCTATTATCTCTTGAACTCTCAACCTTTGAGGACTCTTGTTTTCCTTAAAGATTCTTGAGGTTCATTATGTATCTTTTTCTTTTTGAGGAATATTGCATGTACTTTTCATAGATCTCTTCCATGGAAAGTGTCTTTGTTCATTGTTTGATCCTATGGCCCATTTTTTCACAATTCTAACAATAAAGAGATCTATAAAATCTCTACCTTCGCCAATGAAACAAACAATAAAGATGTGCATTATGGCTATTTTTGATGGTCATTATTTTTTGGTGCCCAAGGCTGCTCATTCCCTACAGGATAAGTTACTAGTAGAGAAAACAAGATTATGACACAAAGGATGGGTCATATAGGTTAGAAGGGTTTAAAGAACATGAAAAATAAAAACCTTATTGAATGGTTAAATGGTTGTAATATTGAATTTAAACTTTATGTAAACATTGTGTATATGGAAAATAAATCCACGTTTAGTTATACTTTAGTTCTCATAAATCTTCTAGGGTGTTGGATTTAGCCCATCATGATGTATTTGGTCTTATTAATGTTCTTTTTTTAAGTTGGTATATTATGTTTCTTTCATTAATGATTACAATATAAGAGCATGGGTATATTTACTTAGAAGTAAATTCAAGCCCTTGGTCATTTAAAAAAGTTTACAACTCTTGTAGAAAATCAAACTGGTAGGAAGATTAAGATTTTGAGGTTTGATAATGGCAATACATTTTCTTTAGTAGATTTCGATAGATTCTCAAAGGACCATGTGATAGAAAGACATAAAACAACTCTATCACCCCTCAATAGAATGGAGTTGCAAAAGTAATGAATATGGCTAAAAGTATATTGAGTGAGGTTGGAATATTTTTTTGAGTAAAAGTAGTTTCCATAACTTGCTACCTATTCAATAGGCATCCTACATTGGCTCTTGTTGATAATACACCTATAGAGGTGTGGTTGAGAAATAATCCCTCATTCGTACATCTTTGAGTCTTTTTTTGTGTGGTATATGCACATGTGCCTAGGGAGAAGTATTCAAATTTGGAGAACAAAGTTACAAAATGTATCTTCATTGGCTATGATGTTGGTGTGAAAGGTCACAATCTTTGGGACACTATAGATGAGAGTTTTTTAGAACAGAAGAGTTATCTTTATAAAATTTAAGAATTCTTCCATGGTAGTACAATCCTAAAAAGATGAAAGAAATATGTGGTTCAACTAACCCCAAAGGTTAAGAAGTTTGAACCAAAATCCCACTAAAGACTTGAAGAAGAATAGAGATTAGCTAGAGCCTCCACCTTAGTCATTGAGGAGGTCCACTCAACAAAAGGAGAAACCAAAAAGGTATGCTCCCTCTAATTGAAGATGCATTTTATTTGATCACTAACATTGATTAGCCTAGGACTGTAATGGAGGCTATGAGTATAGATGATGTAGAGTCTTCGAAGGTGGCAATAAATGAGAAGATGAATACTTTGAAGAAAACTAACATCACTAAACATGTATAATGTTAAACTCAAGGAGAAATAGTTTTATATTCTTCTCCTCTTATTTGCTATTATACAAGAGATAAATTATGCCCACCTTAAGTTCTCAAATCCTCTCCCTTTATAGTGGAGAAAGGAGTTTGAGCTAAATATGCATGAGTTTCCTAGGCTCTTCCAAATTATATTTGAATAGCTCTAACAAAAAGGGATAAGACATTGTCTTAATTTTATACTTTTCTTAAATGTCACTTTACTAAACACCCCTCTAATATCTTCCATCACTACTCTTTGCTCATAGTTTGAAATGAAAGAAAAAAATCCTTGCACCATGATATACTAGCATACTTGTTTATTTCTAACTTATCATGCATCTTCCTTTCAAGAATATCAATAAATTTCATCACAAAACTCTCTATGGTAACAATATCATGTACATTCACAATAGTGGGTTACAATTTTTTGCATAAAGAAAAATTAGAAACATCGATCAAAAAATTAAAATTGCTTTGAATGAAGGAGCTTCGTTCAAACATGAATGATATCCAAAGCCTTCAAATGAGCTGTAGAAGTTGTCAAAACCAACTTCGGAGTCTAAGAACACCTGCATGCAAAGGGAAACCTGTCATAGGGAAGAGAAAGGAGAAAAAAACAAGAGGGTTTTGAAGCTCTAAAATATGAGAGATATATATTATCAGAGCAATCAAATGAAATATTTACAAAGATCAATCCTTAAAAGGAGATCAAGCAAAACCTAAAAGGTAACCCTAATAGGTAGACATTTAATAATTAATATAATTATTAAATGTCACAATATGCAACTGAAGTGAAATCTTAAGAGTAGAATAAAGGTGACTTAATTAATATAATTAAGTGAAAACCTTTACTCTAACACCCCCCCTTAAGATGAGCAAGAGTGCAACTACAAACATGTGCAAAAATGAAAATGTAACTTCAATGCATGAAAGTAAAATTGGGTCCCGACAACTAGGCCTGATCAGGTACCTGAATACAACCAAATCTCTATAAAGTGGAGTAAAGGAGAAAAATCAGTGGGAAAAAAATCCTCTCCAAAAAGAGATAAAGAAACATGCTGAAAGAAAAACATGAAGGAAGGCTTCACTGAGACCCCCCAAGGACAACTTCCTTCACCCCAAGCATGAAGCACAACTGAAGATAGTGCGAAGATGCAAAAGGTTTAGTGAAGATGTCTACAACCTACTCCTCTATAGGAATGTACTCCAAGATGAGAGAGCCATCCTGAATAAACTACCTGATGAAGTGCATGTGGATTTCAATGTGCTTTGTCTGTTGATGCTCCACTGGGTTGCGAGAAATGTGAATGGCACTATGATTTTCACACCAAAGAATAGTGGGACTATCTAGAGGAAACCCAAACTCTGTCATCAACTGCCAAAGCCATAAAACCTCTTAACTGGCTAATACTATTGCTTGGTACTCAGCCTCTGTAGATGATAATGGAATAGTAGAATACTTCTTGCAAGACCATGTGATAGGACTAGAACCAAGGAAAAAAACAAAGCCAGAAGTACACTTCTGATCATTGACATCACTAGCCCAATCTGAGTCAATGAAGCTAATGATGTGAGGGGATCCTGAAGTGTAGTGAATGCCATAATGAGTGGTACCTTGAATGTACCTAAAAATACGTTTGGCTACTTGCCTATGGCTCTCATGAGGATCATGGGAGAACCTAGAGACAAGCCCAACCACAAAGGAAAGATCAGGACGAGAATGTGTCAGGTACAAAAAACTGCCAACCAACTGCCTATATAAAGTGGGATCCACTGAAGGAGTAGAACAAGTGGAAGACAAAACAACACCTGACTAAAATGGAGTGGGGGAAGACTTGCAATAAAGCATTCCAAATCACTGAAGCATATCAAGAGCATACTTCTGAAATATGGAAATATCATCCGAAGACTAAATAACCTATAGACCCAGAAAGAAGTACAGAAGACCGAGATCTGTCATCTCAAACTGCTCAATCAAGGCTCTCTGAACACTCTGAATCATGGAGGATGAGCTACTTGTAAGAATGAGATCATCTACATATAGCACAAGAATCAAAAGATCACCCTCCTCACACAAAATATACACTATGTGATCAGAATGGCAATGTGTGAAGTGAGAGGAAAGCAAGAAAGAGTCCATCTTCTCATACCAAGCTCGAGGGGCTTGTTTAAGACCATACAATGAATGACGAAGTCTGCAAACCAAAGAAGTGTCCTACACAAATCCTTGAGGTTACTCCATATAGATCTCCTCATGTAGGTCTCCATGCAAGAAGGCACTCTTCACATCCATCTGAAACACTGTCCATCCCTGTGAAGCTGCAAGTGAAAGTACAAGGTGTATAGAGTTCATCTTGGTGACAAGAGCAAAGGTCTCAAAGTAGTCAATACCCTCTACTTGAGAAAACCCCTTTGCAACAAGACGTGCCTTATACTTATCAATATAACCATCTATAACATACTTGGTACGGTACACCCACTTGCATCGTACCAACTTTCTTCCCTTAGGAAGAGGACAAAGATCCCAA
>VDFB02270651.1:745777551-745843021 GCA_007258455.2 Sequoia sempervirens | reverse complement strand
TGGTTAAATGGTTTTAATATTGAATTTAAACTTTATGTAAACATTGTGTATATGGAAAATAAATCCATGTTTAGTTATACTTTAGTTCTCATAAATCTTCTAGGGTGTTGGATTTAGCCCATCATGATGTATTTGGTCTTATTAATGTTCATTTTTTAAGTTTGTATATTATGTTTCTTTCATTAATGATTACAATATAAGAGCATGGGTATATTTACTTAGAAGTAAATTCAAGCCCTTGGTCATTTAAAAAAGTTTACAACTCTTGTAGAAAATCAAACTGGTAGGAAGATTAAGATTTTGAGGTTTGATAATGGCAATACATTTTCTTTAGTAGATTTTGATAGATTCTCAAAGGACCATGTGATAGAAAGACATAAAACAAATCTATGCACCCCTCAATAGAATGGAGTTGCAAAAGCAATGAATATGGCTAAAAGTATATTGAGTGAGGTTGGAATATTTTTTTGAGTAGAAGTAGTTTCCATAACTTGCTACCTATTCAATAGGTATCCTACATTGGCTCTTGTTGATAATACACCTATAGAGGTGTGGTTGAGAAATAATCCCTCATTCGTACATCTTTGAGTCTTTTTTTGTGTGGTATATGCACATGTGCCAAGGGAGAAGTATTCAAATTTGGAGAACAAAGTTACAAAATGTATCTTCATTGGCTATGATGTTGGTGTGAAAGGTCACAATCTTTGGGACACTATAGATGAGAGTTTTTTAGAACAGAAGAGTTATCTTTATAAAATTTAAGAATTCTTCCATGGTAGTACAATCCTAAAAAGATGAAAGAAATATGTGGTTCAACTAACCCCAAAGGTTAAGAAGTTTGAACCAAAATCCCACTAAAGACTTGAAGAAGAATAGAGATTAGCTAGAGCCTCCACCTTAGTCATTGAGGAGGTCCACTCAACAAAAGGAGAAACCAAAAAGGTATGCTCCCTCTAATTGAAGATGCATTTTATTTGATCACTAACATTGATTAGCCTAGGACTGTAATGGAGGCTATGAGTATAGATGATGTAGAGTCTTCGAAGGTGGCAATAAATGAGAAGATGAATACTTTGAAGAAAACTAACATCACTAAACATGTATAATGTTAAACTCAAGGAGAAATAGTTTTATATTCTTCTCCTCTTATTTGCTATTATACAAGAGATAAATTATGCCCACCTTAAGTTCTCAAATCCTCTCCCTTTATAGTGGAGAAAGGAGTTTGAGCTAAATATGCATGAGTTTCCTAGGCTCTTCCAAATTATATTTGAATAGCTCTAACAAAAAGGGATAAGACATTGTCTTAATTTTATACTTTTCTTAAATGTCACTTTACTAAACACCCCTCTAATATCTTCCATCACTACTCTTTGCTCATAGTTTGAAATGAAAGAAAAAAATCCTTGCACCATGATATACTAGCATACTTGTTTATTTCTAACTTATCATGCATCTTCCTTTCAAGAATATCAATAAATTTCATCACAAAACTCTCTATGGTAACAATATCATGTACATTCACAATAGTGGGTTACAATTTTTTGCATAAAGAAAAATTAGAAACATCGATCAAAAAATTAAAATTGCTTTGAATGAAGGAGCTTCGTTCAAACATGAATGATATCCAAAGCCTTCAAATGAGCTGTAGAAGTTGTCAAAACCAACTTCGGAGTCTAAGAACACCTGCATGCAAAGGGAAACCTGTCATAGGGAAGAGAAAGGAGAAAAAAACAAGAGGGTTTTGAAGCTCTAAAATATGAGAGATATATATTATCAGAGCAATCAAATGAAATATTTACAAAGATCAATCCTTAAAAGGAGATCAAGCAAAACCTAAAAGGTAACCCTAATAGGTAGACATTTAATAATTAATATAATTATTAAATGTCACAATATGCAACTGAAGTGAAATCTTAAGAGTAGAATAAAGGTGACTTAATTAATATAATTAAGTGAAAACCTTTACTCTAACACCCCCCCTTAAGATGAGCAAGAGTGCAACTACAAACATGTGCAAAAATGAAAATGTAACTTCAATGCATGAAAGTAAAATTGGGTCCCGACAACTAGGCCTGATCAGGTACCTGAATACAACCAAATCTCTATAAAGTGGAGTAAAGGAGAAAAATCAGTGGGAAAAAAATCCTCTCCAAAAAGAGATAAAGAAACATGCTGAAAGAAAAACATGAAGGAAGGCTTCACTGAGACCCCCCAAGGACAACTTCCTTCACCCCAAGCATGAAGCACAACTGAAGATAGTGCGAAGATGCAAAAGGTTTAGTGAAGATGTCTACAACCTACTCCTCTATAGGAATGTACTCCAAGATGAGAGAGCCATCCTGAATAAACTACCTGATGAAGTGCATGTGGATTTCAATGTGCTGCTGTCGTGATACTCAGGTTGCGAGAAATGTAGATAACTTCTGGTTGTCACACCAAAGAATAATTAGAATTATCTAGAAACCAACTCTGTCATCAACTGCTGAAGCCATAAAACCTCTTGACTAGCTAATACTGCTGCTCGGTACTCAGCCTCTGTAGATGATAATGCAATAGAAGAATGCTTCTTGCAAGACCATGTGATAGGACTAGAACCAAGGAAAAAAACAAAGCCAGAAGTAGACTTCTGATCATTGATATCACCAACCCAATCAGAGTCAGTGAAGCCAATGATGTGAGGGGATCCTAAAGTGTAGTGAATGCCATAATGAGTGGTGCCCCAAATGTACCTCAAAATACATTTGGCTGCTTGCCAATGGCTCTCATGAGGATCATGGGAGAACCTAGAGACAAGCCCAACTGCAAAGGAAAGATCAGGACGAGAATGTGTCAAGTACAAAAAATTGCCAACCAACTTCCTGTATAAAGTGGGATCCACTGAAGGAGTAGAACAAGTGGAAGACAAAACAACTCCTAACTAAAATGGAGTGGGGGAAGACTTGCATGCATTCAAATCAAGCATATCAAGAGCATACTTCTGAAATATGGAAATATCATCCGAAGACTAAATAACCTATAGACCCAGAAAGAAGTACAGAAGACCGAGATCTGTCATCTCAAACTGCTCAATCAAGGCTCTCTGAACACTCTGAATCATGGAGGATGAGCTACTTGTAAGAATGAGATCATCTACATATAGCACAAGAATCAAAAGATCACCCTCCTCACACAAAATATACACTATGTGATCAGAATGGCAATGTGTGAAGTGAGAGGAAAGCAAGAAAGAGTCCATCTTCTCATACCAAGCTCGAGGGGCTTGTTTAAGACCATACAATGAATGACGAAGTCTGCAAACCAAAGAAGTGTCCTACACAAATCCTTGAGGTTACTCCATATAGATCTCCTCATGTAGGTCTCCATGCAAGAAGGCACTCTTCACATCCATCTGAAACACTGTCCATCCCTGTGAAGCTGCAAGTGAAAGTACAAGGTGTATAGAGTTCATCTTGGTGACAAGAGCAAAGGTCTCAAAGTAGTCAATACCCTCTACTTGAGAAAACCCCTTTGCAACAAGACGTGCCTTATACTTATCAATATAACCATCTATAACATACTTGGTACGGTACACCCACTTGCATCGTACCAACTTTCTTCCCTTAGGAAGAGGACAAAGATCCCAAGTATGATTATTCATCAAAGAAGAATACTCCTCATCCATAGCCCTATCTCACTCAAGGTGACCTGTCGCCTCTAAAAACTTTTGAGGATCATCTGAAATGGCATGACTCAAAAGACTAGAACCAGATGTCTGAGCACGAGTACAATGAGTAACTGAAGGATCACCTGCCAAAGAACTAGCTACATCAATAGTAATATGTGCCCACCTAGCCAAATGCAAAGCAACTGGTGGTGGTGGAGATGGTGGATCATCATCTACATCATCCTTAAGAGATAAGTAATCCTTAAGAGATGAAGAGGGAGGAGTAGGAAATGAGGGAGAAGTTGGTGATGGAGAATCCATCTGAGGATAGTGCTCATCAAACTGGACATCCCACTGAAATAGGACCTCTATGGAATTAGGATCAAACAACCTATACACCTTAACATCCTCATAGTAGCCAAAAAATATGAGTGGTCAGCTCTTCCTATCCATGCCTTTCCCCTGAGCAACAGGAATAATGCCCAAGCTTCACTACCAAAAACTTGGAATGTAGAAACATCAGGCTTGACATGGGTCCAAGCCTCCTTAGGAGTCATATGTTGCAATGCCTTATGAGGTATATGAATCTGAATATAATTGGCACAATTGACTGCCTTAGTCCAAAATGAAGAACTCATAGCTCGAGACTATATCATACAATTTTCCATCTCCCGCAAGGTTCTATTCTTTCTCTCAGTGACACCATTCTGTTGAGAGGTGTAAGAGACTATAACTAATGTTGCAAACCATGCTCAGTGCAAAAATATTTGAAAGCCTGATTAACATACTCCCCCCCATTATCTGTGTGTATCCTCCTGATAGAAAGTCCAGATTACTTCTCCACAAATGTCTTAAAATTCCTGAATGAGTCAAAGACATCATACTTGTACTTAAGAAAGTACACCCATGTATGTTTGGAGAAGTTATCAATAAAAGTGAGCACATAGCGGGCCCCTAAAAAAGGAGTTAGAAAGGACATAAGATCAATGTGTACCAACTCTAGGGGTGCCTTAGCACGAGTGGCTCGACCCTTAGGAAAAGGATCTCGATGATGTTTTCCAAGGGCACAACCTCAACATACACCATTAGTACAAGAAATTTGTGGGAGCCCAATCACAAGTGCATGAGTACTCATCTGTTGTAGATATCTATAATTGACATGGCCAAAATGCTCATGCCAAAGCCTACTCACTGAATCTACATGTGCTATAAGAGAGGAACCAATAGTGTCTAAACTCTCAAAGCCATCAAATTTGTATAAGCGTGATGTAGAATCCACACTCCTAGTAGCCACAACCAAGTCAAGATTATGAAGGTCTCGAATAACCACATCATGTGGTGAGAACTCAACTGTCTTACCAGAGCCAGAGTGGAAAATCTTATAAACGGATAGAAGGTTTGTCAAAATGTCAAGAACCAGAAGCACATCGTGAAGACAACCACCATCCAATGAAACAGTACCTGAACCCTGAACTAAAAGTTGTGCTAAGTCACCAACTACAATATGTCTAGTGCCTGTAGGGGCAAGAGTGGTGACCAAATCCTCTATGTGTTTCATATGGTGAGAAGCATCAGAATCTAGAATTCAAGTGGATTCTGAGCACAATGATCGTGCAAAAAGAGCATGACCTTTCCCAGTGGGTTGTGAAGGAGGCTGAGGTGCAGTGATATTATGTTGCTGCATGGCTTCCTCTAGAGCCTCTAAACATTTCCTACACCTGGAAACTGGATGTCCTTCCTTGCCACAAAAATTGCAATGATCACCAAATTTCTTCTTAGTCTTGGAGGAAGACTCACCAGACTTTGAAGATTTTCCTTGTTTAGAATTGAACTATGGTTTTGAATTAGTTTTAGGAGGTGGCTTGGAGGGAGTCTCACTACCAGCTGAATCTATCTTGGGCTTTGGTTTCTACTTCTTTTTCCCTTTAGCTGATTGAGCTACCAATGCTTGGTTCTTAGATCCTATGAGAGCATCCAATTGTGATATCTTGGCTTGCTCTCGTGTCAACTGATCATAAAACACCTCAAAGGAAGGCATGGTAAAACAGTTTCCCAATGCATCCGTGGTGGAATAAAATGTGGAAGAGAAGATCTAAAAAACACCTCAAAGCTTAGAAAGAATTAGGTATATACACTCCTCATCTGTTTTGGTTTTACCACAACCCTATAGAAGAGATCTCTATTGTTTGAATTTCATCAGAAAGTCCTCAATAGTGGGAAAAGAATCAGGTACTAGGGAAGTCAACTCTTCCTCAATTTGGATGGCACGGAACTGATTGATGGTACCAAATAAATCACTGAACTTGGTCCACATTTCAAGAGGATTGTTACACCCATCAAGATGAAACAACAAGCTATCTGAAACATGCAAGGAAATCAACCCCATAGCCTCATCCATCTTATTTCTATGTTGCATAACCTCAAATGGCTGAGTCAAAACTGGTTGAACTATGTCTAAATAGGACCACAACCCCTTTGATCTGAGAAAATGTGTCATGTATGCCTTCCAAGTGTGATAGTTATGAGGTGTGAGAAGTTCAATAGTAGGAGTGTTTTCGGCCATCGTTGGAAAGTTTTAATGTTTTTTTTTTGTGAAGAGTTTCCAATTTTTTGAAGTAAATGATAGAAAGCAAGAAAAAAACTCCCCCCACAATGCAAGAAACCAAACCCCAATAGAGATTTTTAAGAGAAAAAGCTAGAAAAAGAAAAAAATTCTTAGGACAATGCACTGAGTACCTGGTGAATTTTCTGATGAAATAAACTGAACATCTGGGAAGAGCATAGAACCACCTTTCTGATGCCTATTCGTTTTTGAAAAATGAAGCAAAATTGAGCAAGTTATGCCCCGCAGAGTGCAAAAAGATCATCTGACCATGACTATGCAAAAATATAATCAAACTGAAAATTTTTGAAAAAATTCTTACACCATCAAGATGGGCATGGAGCCAGCTTTCCAATGCCTATTTTTGTTCAAAAATTGGAGAAAAAATGCCCAAGTTATAGCCTATAGATTTTGTGAAGGTTGTCAAAAAAGGCAAACATAGCCTTTAGAGCCCTTAGGGGCTAAAAGAATACGCCCCTAGTCTAATGAGTGACTAGGGGGCTAGCGAAGCGGTGCTCGGGTGGTGAGTTGGTGGTGCACTGGTGGAGGGCGGCCCACGGGCGGTGCAGGAGCGATGAGCCGGCGGGGAAGCAGTGAGCTGGTGGGAAGCCGACGACAGTTGGGAGGCCGCTCGACTTGTGGCTACACTACGGTGGCCGCCGGGTGGTCAGTGGGTGGCGCAACCCTTTTCAATGGGCTACACTTTTTTAAAGCAAAAAAATTAATTTTTTTTTAAATTAATTTATTTATTTTTTAAAATTTTCACCTCGTAGATCGTGCCCTGAGGTAGTACGACCACGGGGCCAATTTTTTTTTTCTTCCTGGATCAACTATGGCCAAATCGGACATGTTTTATATGAAAATATAGGTTTTCAGGCACTGCAAATCCAATGGCAAGGTCCGTTTGGGCCCAAAATGAAGCCAAAGAATGGAGTAGGCCAAATCCACAAAAAATCAACTTGAAAAGTTTTGAAAGCCCGATCAAACCCTCGTAACTCCAAAATCCTCAAAACAAGAACAAGTTGCAGTAGGCCCATGCTCTTATACCATGTAGAAGTTGTCAAAACCAACTTCAGAATCCAAGAACACCTGCATGTAAAGGGAAACCTGTCATAGGGAAGAGAATGGAGAAAAAAGCAAGAGGGTTTTGAAGCTCTGAAATATGAGAGATATATTATCAGAACAATCAAATGAAATATTTACAAAGATCAATCCTTAAAAAGAGATCAAGCAAAACCTAAAAGGTAACCCTAATAGGTAGACATTTAATAATTAATATAATTTTTAAATGTCACAATATGCAACTAAAGTGAAATCTTAATAGTAGAATAAAGGTGACTTAATTAATATAATTAAGTGAAAACCTTTACTCTAACATGAGCCCCTACCCCCCACCCTTGGAATGAATACCCACTTGCACCATATAGGAGGTGTTCATTCAAACCCCGCTTCTAATAAAGGGGGTTTGAATGAACACCCTCCTTTTTTACTTTGCCCCTTTAATTGTAAAATTAATGCATTTTTTACTTTTTAAGCTCAATTTGGAGGTGAAAATGGATTCCAATAGATGAACCAAGTTGGAGAACCCTAGTCCTCAAAATGAGCTTCCCAACAACTATAAATTTGATATATTTTGTTTTTATTTTTTATTTCTTTTTTTAGTTTTATTGAACATGGGTTTTTCATCGAACATTAAGTTAGGTGAAAACCTATTGTGAAAAAATAGTAAATTAGTGGAATGTTATGAAACAAAATGAAATCACTAGATATTAGTGTTACCAACCTAAATTCAAAAGAATTATAATTTTATCTTTTATAGAAAAAAAGTTATGTGATTCAAAGTACACATCACTTTTTAAAAATGTTGTTTACTATTAAAAACTAGTTATTAAAGAAGATGCAAAGAAAAATTACAATTTAATTTCAATTCTTTTTTAAAAAATTATGTTTAAAATCTACACACAAAATCTCACAAATCACTAGTTTGCATCATCTTCAAATTCCTATCAGTTTACCTACTATAGGTGTCAAAAAGTGAAAAATTTGCTCAAAATGTTGATTTCAATGTAAAATTTGGTCAAAAAGTGTAACTGATTATTGTGGGATGACCCATCATGACAACCTTCAAATATCCACCTACAATTTTTTTGTTGTAATCACTCTTTCAATTGAAGGAACAATAATATTAAAATTTCTCCCAATTTGAGTTAATAAATCCTTATTTTGACATATGCATTGCTACCTAGTAATGGATGCATATGTTCGACTGTCATTGCCAAAAATAATATGTAATCACCATTTTAAAAAATCCTAATTTGGAAGTTATGTGAGATCTTATGATATTGTGGATTTGAAGGACTCATCTCAAGATAGTATTTATCACATGTACCTCCTATTTTAGCTTGTCAGACTTGGTACAATAAACATATCAAAGTAAAGTATCCAATTGAGATCATCCCATATATCTCTTCAATTTGAAACTATTATCTCTTCATTTAGCTTGATAACATAGCTCACAAGAAAATACGCAGCCTTATTTGAATAATTAGCCATCTTGCTCAAAATTGGGTCAATCACATTGATCCATTTCTAAAATTTTCAAGTATGGACATTCCAAGATTTAATTTCATCAATGGAAATAATTGATTTCCCTTCTATGTTAATAAATCTAGGATTTTTTTATTCACATAACATTAAGTCTTCAAATAGAATACCAAACTTATCCTCATCATTATTACTACATAGAAATTTATTCGAATCTATTCAAATGAAGACTCCCACCTCATCCTTAATTATGTAAAATGTTCATGAAATCCCATCAAAATTTATTCTTAATCTTCCATTCAAAAATATTTTTAAATTAAACAATTAAAAGAATCTTTTGAACTTCTATTACCTTATTTGACCATTAAACTTTGACCCTTATTCTGGTACCTTGTCCTCTATGATTATCATGCTTATGCAGTTACATTCGTATAAAAAGAAACAAAAAATTATATTAAAGTATTATAAGAATCAACAATAAGTTGTTGACTTTGAAGAAAAAATTATTTTCTTTTCCAATGCACGTGTCGTTAGTTTCAAAATAGGCTGGTTATTGCTGATGATGTTTTGAGCATAGATTTGTAGCAGCCTTTTTGAGTCGCCTGAGGGCAGCGTGGATAGTGCCGGCTTATGCGGTGACTTTTAGCAGTGGCGGCTGCCAAAATTTCTACCCCCTAAAAGAATAATGTTTGGTTATTATAATTATAATTCGTTTTTATATAAAAGAATAATGTTTTGTTATTATCATTATAATTTTTTATATTAATTTTAAAAATTGGTTAAAGTTTTTTTTATTTTCAGTCATGAGGTCTTTGATTCTTTTGATGTAATTATGAAGTGAAACTTAAATCAAAATTTTAAAATTAGTTAAGTATTCATCAAATTTTAAACTTAAATCAATATATTTTGTTTCTTGATTTATAATTTTAAAAATGATTAATTTTTAAATTTAAAGTTATAAAGAAAGTTATTCTTGTTATGCACATACATATAGATATATACCTGTGCTTTACATGCTGCTTATTTTGAAAATATTATATTTATCATTAAATATTAATATTTTGACATGTAAATAGATGTCAAATTTAAAGTATAAGGTAAGATTTTTTATTGACACTTTCACACTATCAAATTCAATCTCTTGATGTTATTATGGAATACTTGTTGACTTTATTAATTACATATAAATATTATTAGTTATAAATATTTTTTTGTTTTTATTTTATTTCAAAGACAATCATCCAATAATTAAAAATTTAATTCAACATATACTGCTAACAAATCTAGAACATAATTGCTTTATCTTTCATCATAAAGAAGAGATAACATTTAAAATCTACACATTTATATTATGACATCAAATAATATTAACTTCTTAATATTGTAAAGTATGTTTTTTTAATTAAAAAATTAAAAGTATTGAACAATAATTAAGAGTCTAGCAGATGTCAATGGTACTGCAAGCTAGTAAGAGGCCATTGATGTTGTGGACTTGGCAACTGGTGAAGGAGGATTGGTTGTGGGAGCCAACAACAAAGGGGAGGAATGACAAGGGCATCAGATAGGTGTGGGGCTTATGGGTAAGGGTGATGTGCGATAACACTCTAGATTACATTATGTAGCCCAATTCTGGGTAGTATGGGCAATGTTGTAGTCTAAATAATGTGTGTGCTCCAATTTTCTCTCAGTGGAGCTAGGAATACGCTTTAGCTAGGCTTTCTAATGGTGACTATATCTAGGAAGTCTATAAATTTTCTAGCCTTTGAGAATATTTGTAATGTTCTTATTTTTTTAGATTTTAATACAAGGGCATAACTCCCTTAGGTTGTTTTGAATTGATAAAAAAATAAGTAAGAGTCTTCCTAAATGTTCATGTTACTAATAGAAAAATTATTAAAAAAGAAAAACACAATCTAAATGTTAGAAATATGTGGATAACTTCTTTAAGAAGAAAAGGAGCTAAAATATGTGGCAAGTGACATAATCATTCTTCTTGTAATTGTTGTTAAAATCTCTTCTTGATCCGGGTAGTATTTCAAGTATTACATTATTACTTTGAATTTCAAATTTATAGTAATTATTTTATCATTTTCCATTTTTAGCTAATAGGTTTCCATTGCATCTAGAGTATTGTCCCAATCCATAGCTCCATGACCTATTCCTTTCTTCTTCACCTTCTTTGCGAATTCTAGTAGCTTGGCCCCTTTTTGCAACTTCTTCTTTCTTTTATCTAACTTGGACTAAATTGTGACAACATTGACCATTTTTTAGAGTCATAAACATCTTCTCACTTTTCTTTTCAACTTGAATAATCTACAAAGTCATACAAAATTTTGAAATTCTCCACCCTTTCCTGAAGATCCTTAATTTTGGCAAGACAAGTTTGCATAGGGTCTTCTTTACAGGTATTTTCTTGATTGGACTCTTTATCACTGAATTCTCTCTCCATATTAGCATAATATTTAATATTTCAAAGGCCTTCAAGAGAATCAACACTATTAAGACTATCCTCTAGAAAAACACCAAAGATGGAGAAAATCAAGGGGAAAGAGAAAGGGAGACATAAAAAATGTTATCTAGGGATAGAAAGTCACCATAAATTTCCCTTTTACCAGCCTTATCCTTCTTCTCCAAGTGTGGCACATTAGAAGAGGGATCAACAACCTTCAAAAATTTAGTAAGTGTAACTGACCTCCTTCTCCTAGAAGAAATTGTGTTCTCTTCTTTAGTGTTCTCTCCATCTGAGCTCTCTATAACAAGTCTAAGGGACTTAGGGGTAGTAGACTACTTGAATGAGATCTTCTTTTTATGTGCAAAATTCTATTTGAGATACCCACCACCCTTTGTGCTAGTGTTCTTTTTGGAAGGAGAAAAATACTTCTCCCTTTATCTTTTAAAGAGAACAAACTGTCTTCAAGGCTAGGATCATCAAAATTACAAACACCTTCACCCCTCTTATTATGATTTTTATTTTTATAGGGAAAGGTATAACTGGGAACATTCTAAAAAAAGAACATAGAATTGGAAGGGGGTCATCATTAAAATCAATTATTTTCTTTCGTTTTTGTTTAAAATTAGGTTTTTTTCTTGGGATTTTTGAAGGGGAATGGATAGATGGGTTGAGCATAGGGGTAGTGCAAATAAAAAAATTATAAAAAGTTGACATCATGCCTTGGTGTAGGGGAGGATAAGCACCCTTACAAATGCATTTTTCTATGAAAGACAAGAAAAAAAAGGGAAAATTAATCACTAAACAATTATTTCAAGATAATTTAAAAGGGGGAAGTGGTAATGATGGATAATGGAAAAGTGTCATTGTAAAGTAAAATACTTTATCAGATGATAACTCACCATAGACCAGGGAGTAGGTAAATCTTCATTGCTACATCCATTTTGGTACCTCTTAAGTTTCTCACTTCCTTCTAAAAATGACTTGCTGCAATTCAAGTAGCTTACCTGGCTTAGAAATGGCACCTTCTCCCCCTCACAACTTAACCCAATGACCTTGGTGATGAAGCCCTCAGTGACCTCCATTTTCACACCACCTATTTGGACTTGATTTGTAGACAAATAAAATTGACCTAGTCCTACGAACTTTATTTTCTCAATAGTTCTTCCCAACATAATTAAAATATTTAATTATGTCCTATTGCCCAAATTCAACTATTAATTAAATAATTCTTAATTATTTAATTAATTCATGTCTTTTATTCCCCTTGATAAATGAATAAATTATATTTATTTATTTTAAATATTTCACTAACTTCTTATATCTCTTTGATAATTAAATAAATTCTTAAATTTATTTAATTATTACTTGTCCATCATTTCTTCTTGATTATTTAAATAAATAAAATTTCTTTATTTTAATACATCATTAATTTCCATGTCCTCTTATAATTAAATAAATTCCCATAATTTAGTTAATTATTATACATTCCAACTTTTTCTAATATTAAATAAAGACATTTATTTAAAATTTGTCCACTCTCTAATTTTCCTCCAAGTAAATAATTAGAAATAATTATTTACTATCACATGATCCCACCAATTTTGAATTGAATTAATTTTTAATTCAAAAGGTCAACTTTCTCTATTAAAGAAAATAATTCTAAATTAATTATTTGATTATCTAGCTTTTTCTTTCCCTGTGCCCATTATTCCCTCTTCTCACATGCATTTATGTCCATTGATTTGAATTTTTTTTGAAATAAAATCATAGCCCTTCATTTAAGACTTTCCCTAATGTTAACCTAATGTTGTGCAGACTATGAGGGATTAAGCTAATAAAAATATCCCTCTTTAGATCATCACAAAAAATTCCACCTTTATTCTTAATCAAAGTTTGAATTTAGTATTTCTTAATAATATCATTCTATTCCTCCTTGTTCTTGTCTTTCATTTTATTCCAAAGAATCGTTGGGTTACACTTAGGCACAAATAATATTTCCTTGAGTATGATTAATGAAATTGAAATAATGTAATTTTGTGGATAGAATATCCTTGTTTTGAAGAGGGATTTTTCATCTTATGACCAATAAAATGTAGTAGTATAAAATGTTGATGTCAATGTCAAGTTTGGTCAAATATCCACCTACCATTTTTTTTTGTAATCACTCCTTGAATTGAAGGAACAATAATATTAAAATTTCTCCCAATTTGAGCTAATAAATCTTTATTTTGACATATGCATTGCTACCTAGTAATGGATGCATGCCTTCGATTTTCCTTGCCAAAACTAATATGTAATCACCATTTAAAAAAATGCTAATTTGGAACTTATGTGAGATCTTATGATCATAACCACTCTATTGTGGATTTGAAGGACTCATCTCAGGATGGTATTTATCACATGTGCCTCCTATTTTAGCTTGTCAGACTTGGTACAATAAACATATCAAAGGAAAGTATCCAATTGAGATCATCTCATATATCTCTTCAATTTGAAAATATTATATCTTCATTTAGCTCGTTAACATAGCTCACAAGAAAATATGTAGCCTTATTTGAATAATTAGCCGTCTTGCTCAAAATTGGGTCAATCACATTGATTCAATTCTAAAATTTTCAAGTATTGACATTCCAAGATTTAATTTCATCAATGCAAATAATTGATTTCCCTTCTATATTAATAAATCTAGAATTTTTTTCTTCCAATAGCTTGAAGTCTTCAAATGGAGTACCAAACTTAGCCCCATCATCACTACCACATAGAAATTTATTTGAAACTATCCATACGAAAGCTCCCACTTTATCTTTGATTACGTAAAATGTTCATAAAATCCCATCAAAATTTATTTTTAATCTTCCATTCAAAAATATTTTTAAATTAACCAATTAAAAAAATCTTTTGAAGTTTTATTACCTTGTTTGACCATTAAACTTTGACCCTTATTCTAGAACCTTGTCCTCTATGATCATCATGCTTATGCAGTTACATTCGTATAAAAAGAAACAGAATTTTATATTAAAGTATTATAAGAATCAAGAATAAGTTGTTAACTTTGAAGAAAAAAGTATTTTCTTTTCCAATGCACGTGTCGTTAGTTTCAAAATAGGCCGGTTATTGGTCATGATGTTTTGAGCATAGATTTGTAGCAGCCTTTTTGAGTCGCATAAGGGCATAATGGATAGTGCCACCTTTATAGCTTCTGCGGTGACTTTTAGCAGTGGTGGCTGCCAAAAATTCTAGCCCCCTATAAGAATAATGTTTGGTTACTATAATTATAATTCCTTTATAAAAAGAATAATGTTTAGTTATTATAATTATAATTTTTTATATTAATTTAAGAAATTGGTCAAACTTTTTTTTATTTTCAGTCATGAGGTCTTTGTTTCTTTTGATGTAATTACGAAGTGAAACTTTCTTTCAAGATTCTTGAAAATATCTATTATTTCTACATTATTCTTTCAAGATTCTTGAAAATATCTTTTCTACATTATTTTTCTACTTTTTTTTATTTTTAGTCATGAGGTCTTTGTTTCTTTTGATGTAATTACGAAGTGAAACTTTCTTTCAAGATTCTTGAAAATATCTTTTCTTCATATTGGGGGAGTACGAGGGCCTCATATTGTGGAGCACGAGTTAGGTGCCTCCCCCATATTGAGGGAGTGCGAGGAGTCCCATATACTGATGGTGGACTTTAAAAGGGACCTTTACCTATATATGTATTTTTCCAATAAAAAAAATTAAGAAGTGAAACTTAGATCAAAAATTTAAAATTAGTTAAGTATTCATCAAATTTTCAACATTAATTAACAAAACAAAATCTCAAATTAACAAATCAATATATTTTGTTTCTTGATTTATAATTTAAAAAATGATTAATTTTTAAATTTAAAGTTATAAAAAAATTATTTTCTCTTATACACACATATACATTTATGCCTATGCTTTACATGCTACTTATTTTGAAAATATTGAATTTATCATTAAATATTAATATTTTGATATGTAAATAGATGCCAAATTTAAAGTATAAGGTAAGATAATTTTTTATTGACACTTTCACACTATCAAATTCCATCTCTTGATGTTATTATGGAATACTTGTTGACTTTATTAATTACATATAAATATTATTAGTTATAACTATTTTTATGTTTTTAATTTTATTTCAAAGACAATCATCAAATAATTAAAAATTTAATTCAATGTAAACTGCTAGCAAATCTAGAACATAATTGCTTTATCTTTCATCATATTTATGTTTTACATAAATATAAAGAAGAAATAACATTTAAAATCTACACATTTATAATTATGACATCAAATAATATTAACTTCTTAATATTATAAAGTATGTTTTTTTAATAAGTTTTTAAAAATATTGAATAATAATCAAGAGAGTCTAGTAGATGTTGATGGTATGAGGCCATTGATGTTGTGAACTTGGCGGTTGGTGAAGGAGGATTGGTTTTTGGAACCAATGACAAAGGGGAGCAATGAAAAGGGCATCCGACAGGTGTGGGGATTATGGCTAAGGGTGATGTGCGATAACACTCTAGGTTACACTATCTAGCCCAAGTTTGGGTAGTATGGGAAATGTTGCAGTCTAAATAATGTGTTTGCTTCAATTTTGTCTTAGTGGAGCTAGGAATAGGCTTTAGCTATGGTTTCTAATGGTGGCTATATCTAGGAGGTCTATAAATTAGTCACTCTTTCAAAATATTTGTAATGTTCTTATTTTTAAAATTTTAATACAAGGGCACAACTCCCTTAGGTTGTTTTGAATTGATAAAAATAATAATTAAGAGACTTCCTAAATGTTCATGTTACTAACAGAAAAATTATTAAAAAAGAAAAAAAACACTCTAAATGTTCAAAATATATGGATAACTTCTTTAAGAAAAAAAGGAGCTAAAATATGTGGCAAGTGACATAATCATTCTTCTTGTAATTGTAGTTAAAAGCTCTTCTTGATCTAGGTGGTATTTCAAGTATTACATTTTTACTTTGAACTTCAAATTTGTAGTAATTATTTTATCATTTTCCATTTTTAGCTAATAGGTTTATATTGTGGGCTTATTCTCATTGACAAGTCTCATGTTAGGAATACCCTTAACTTTTGAAAACATCTATAATTTTACTACATCTATTTTTAATTTGTAAATACATTTTTTTTTAAACAAGAGGGGGAAAGGGTCTACAACCCTTATAAAGTAAAGACAAAAGGACAAATATCTGAAAAAAAGAGAAGACTAGTCCCAAGGCTAGCCCCTAAACTAAACAACTAGAAATAAGAAAACATAAACTAAAAAAAAATAGCATAACCATAGAGTAACGAGTGTTCCACTCAAATTCCATTGCATCTAGAGTGTTGTCCCAATCCATAGCTCTATGAGCTAGGAATTTCTTCTTCACCTTCTTTGGGAATTCTAGTAGCTTGTCCCCTTTTTCCAACTTCTTCTTTCTTTTATCTAACTTGGACTAAATTGTGACAACGTTGAAAATTATTTAGAGTCATAAAATTTTTCCCACTTTTATTTATAACTCCAATAATCTACTGAGTTGTACACATTTTCTAAATTCTCGACCCTTACCTAAAGATTCTTAATTTTAGCAAGGCAAGTTTTGTGTAGGATCTTCTTTAGAGGTATTTTCATATTTGGCCTCTTTCTCACTGAATTCTCTCTCCATATTAGCATAATATTTAATGTTTTCAAGGCCTTCAAGAGAATCAACACTATTAAAACTATCCTCTAGACCAACATCCAAAGATAGAGAAAATGAAGGTGAAAGAGAAAGGGAGACATCAAAAATGTTATCTAGGGATAGAAAGTCACCATAAATTTCCCTTTTACCAGCCTTATCCTTCTTCTCCAAGAATGGAATATTATAAGAGGGATCAACAACCTTCAAAAAATTTAATAAGCTTAACTGACCTTCTTCCCCCAGAAGAAATTGTGTTCTCTTCTTTAGTGTTCTCTCCATCCGAGCTCTCTATACCAAGGCTAAGAGACTTAGGGGTAGTAGACTACTTGAATGCGATCTTCTTTTCATGTGCAGACTTCTATTTGAGATACCTACCACCCTTTGTTCTAGTGTTCTTTTTGGAAGGTGAAAAATACATCTCCCTTTATCTTTTCAAGGCAACAAATTATCTTCAGGGCTATGATCATCAAAATTACAAACACCTTTACCCCTCTTATTATGATTTTTATTTTCACAAAGAAAGGGTATAGCTGGGGACATTCTAGAAAAAACATAGAAAATTTGGAAGGGGGGTCATCATTAAAATTAATTCTTTTCTTTCCTTTTTGTTTAAAATTAGGGTTTTTTCTTGGAATTTTTGAAAGGGAAGGGATAGATGGGTTAAGCAAAGGGGTAGTGCAAATACAAAATTTATTGAAATTTAACATCATTCCTTGGTGTAGGGGAGGATAAGCACCCTTACAAATGCATTTTTCTATGAAAGACAAGAAAAAAAGGGAAAACTAATCACTAAACAATTATTTCAAGATAATTTAAAAGGGGGAAGTGGTAATGATGGATAATGGAAAAGTGTCACTCTAAACTAAAATATTTTATTAGATGATAACTCACCATATACAAGGGAGCAGGTAAATCTTCATAGCTACAACCATCTTGGTGCCTCTTAAGTTTCTCACTTCCTTCCAAAAGTGACTTGATGCAATTCAAGTAGCTTGCTTGCCTTAGAAAAGGCACCTTCTCCCCCTCGCAACTTAACCCAATGACCTTGGTGATGAAGTTCTCAATGACCTCCATTTTCACACCACCTATTTGGACTTGATTTGTAGACAAATAAAATTGACCTAGGCCTACGAATTTTATTTTCTCCATAGTTCTTCCCAACATAATTGTAATGCCCCGCCACACAACCCTAGGGAAAGTTGTAATTTACTAGTCAAACGCAATAATTTTTTTTTTGTTTACATACATTTAACAAGTAAGTTCATTACTTATTGCTAACATTCCCTAAGGTTACGAGACTGAGACTATTTAAACCCAACATGTACATGAATTAAAACATAATATTTAATTACTTACCAAATTAATTGCACATACATTCCATACATGATATAAATTACATCAAAGGCATATGTAATTCCACATAATTTTAATAAAATGAATTACAATATGATTACAACACTCATTCCCTGAATGAGGTAATTTCAATGTCCAAAGTTACAATTTACATCTTCCACCTCGATACAAAGAGGGGTAATAAATTACATTAATAATTGAAAGGAATAAAGCATGAATGAATTGGATTCCATGAGCTCTCCAACTGGTAATCTCATCCACATGAACTAGAAGATGACCCAATGGACTAAAATGTACATTCCTCCCAACCACGTGATACGCAAAGGCTCACCCCTTGTGCTAGTAGATAGTAACAAGGAATCCTAGGCAAGACCATCTATCTCTAGACATAGGTTAACTCATGCTAACTCTGCCAATCACAATTACTAAACGACCATACGAACAACTAAAGTATGACTCTCACATCACTCACATAAGTCACATTGCTTCCAAAAATAAAATAGATCAAGAATGACATGAAGAAAAAACTCACAAAACCGAAGACAAACTATTGACTTAGAAAGAGTGTCATCACATAGCTTGTCAAGGGATATCCTCTGGGAATCTTCCTAGGCTTTGGCCCCCACTATGGGTTATCTTGGTGGCCTCTACTAAATCCTAGCACCCATGCTCACTCATGCAGAATCAAATACCTCTTGTGAAGACAATATAGATGACCTTTCCATTCCAGGTTTTCTCATCTCATCCCAAGTCTATACAAGCCCTTGCGTCCATAAGCGAGGCACAATTAATCTTGTTTAGTGTTTGATGCAACCTAACCTTCTAAAATTTTGTTAAATTATCACTTAATTAGATAACTTGCTAAGAGTTATCCTGGCACCACTTTGTGTGTTGGTCCTCATTGCAAGTCACTCTTCTAAGACAACACATAGAATAACTCCACACTCAAGGCTAGACATGTATGACCTAAGGAGAATGACTCCTAAACCAGACATCAAGTCCATACGTCCTGTTCACATTAACCGAGTATAATTCAAGATGCATTTATACACACTACCCAAGGTACCCAAAGGTTGACTACAATAATGACAACCCATACCAAAAATTGAAACAACCATCTAGAAGACTTACGTATACACTGACTCATTTGCCCCACTCCATGAATGAATGCAATACATGATAAGAAAGTATTTTAGACAATTCTTAAATAAAGTAAATAAAACTAATATTAGGATTTCATAAAGCCAATTCACTCAATTATCATGGTGCATTAAATAATTCATTTACTTTGTACATACTCGAAATAGAAATCCATTCATGTAGATAATCATTGCGTAATTCAAAGCTAAGCATTTAATTTTTGTGCTCGATCATACTAATTGATTAAATACAATCTTTAAAATAAATCATCTAATTAAAATAAAAAAATATTTATTTTAATTATGCTAAAAATATTTAATTTAGAATTAGCTATTTAAATACACACATATATTATATATATATATATATAATTTATATACCTCTAATGTATATTCATTTTTCAATATATATATTTAATTATTTAAAAAAATTATTTAAATATAGTTAAAATAAAACCCAAGGTGAAATGGAGAATATTCAAGCAACTAATCCCGACTACAATCCTATGACACACTCTGACTAGGGTGACGACTTGACACAAAAAACCTAGCTACTATCTCCCAATTGTTTACTGTTGGTTAGTGGACACACTCAAACTTGTGAAATCAGGTGGAGTTGATGTCTTGTACCTGTCAACCTATGAACAAAGAATATGTCAAAGATGCATATATCTAATATAATAAAGCACACCATGAAGGGGAAAATCTCAGAATCGTAGGGCGCTCGCAAGCGAGTGATACAATCTTGTCTCCTTCACCAATACAGACTTTCTAACTAACAAGTCTAACATCATTAATATAATAAAAGCATAAGCATCATTAATTAAATATTGACTATGTTAATTCAACACATGTCATAATGATAACCTCAAAGTAAAATATTATTACATTAAAATATTCCATACACATCGTTTAACAGTCGTGATAAAAAGGAACCAAGTACATAGTCAAGGTGCTAACAGAAATAACACATACATAGCAGAACACGGTTCAATCAAAGAGAAAACTGGAGGGGTACTACATCCTCCCCCCTAGGGTCAGGCTTACTCTTGGAAGCCTACAAAAAAATAGGGATAAAGCTCCCTCATCCTACCTGCATCCTTCCAAGTGGATGACGTGTCATCCGTAGGATACCACTGGACCCTAACCTTATTAATATCTCGCCCTCAAAGAGCGAGTGTTCTGCGCTCTACCATGGCCACGGGCTCCAAAGACAGCTGTCCATCCTCTACCTATAATGCATTCCAATCAATTACATGAGAAATGTCTAGATGGTATGGCCGAAGAACTGAAACATGAAAAACATTGTGAATACGTGAGGGACTGGGCAGTAATGCGAGATAGTAAGAAACTGGAACAATCTTCTCGAGTATATTGAAGGGTCTGACAAAGCGAGGCACCAACTTAGAGCCCTTCCCATAACAAATGGGACTCTTTCATTGATCCACCCACAAGAAGAGTCTATCGCACATAGAAAATTGACGATCTACTCTATGCACATCTGCATACTTCTTCTGCCTATCTTGCACTACCACCAAGTGCTCTCTAATTCTATCCACCCATTGCTCCATATCCTATAACATCTTAGGACCCAAAGTCACTCTATCCTCAAGTCGATCCCAACTCAAGGGACTGTGACATGGTCGCCCATACAATGCTTGGAAAGCAGGCATGCCGATAGAACTCTGAAAACCATTATTTTATGCAAAATCTACCAAATAGAGATAATCTTCCCATTGTATCTGCTATTCCATTACATACATATGTAACATGTCCTCAAGGATCCGATTGACCCTCTCAATTTTTCCATCTATCTCTGGGTGGTAAGCTGAACTGAAGTTCAACTATGTCCCCATAGCATGTTGTAATGAAGTCCAAAGAGCTGAGGTTAATACTAGATCCCATCAGAAAATATTCTGATGTAGAATACCATGTAACCTCACTATGTCCTCCATGAAAACTCTGGATTTGGATGATGTAGTATAAGAAGAGTGAATAGGTGAGAAGTGTGACACCTTAGTCAACCTATCAACTATTACCATAATTGCATCATGTCGTCTTGAGGAGTTGGGTAAACCAACAATGAAATCTAATGAGATAATATCCCACTTCCACTCTGCTACTAAATGCGGTTGCAATAGCCTCGCTAGATGTTGGTGTTCAGCCTTTACCCGCTGACACTCAAGACATCGTGACACATAATCTGCAATGTCGCGTTTCATCCTTGGACAAAAAAACAACTAATGCAGATCTACATACATCTTCTTCACCTTAGAATGGGCTGAATAAGGTGCACGATGTGCTTTAATCATGACCAAGTTGTGAAGATCACCTAATGAAGGAACATATATGCATCCCATGTGTCTTAATATCTCATATGAATCTAGGGAATAACCTGAATACCTGACCTCAAGGGGTCTTCCTACTTTAATCTTTGTCTTAACCTCCTGATACCAACTATCCACTAGAAGAGTAGAAAGAATTTGACTCTACAAATCTACAACAAGAATGAACTCAGATATCTCATGTCTCCTCCTACTAAGTGCATCTGCTACAACATTATCTTTTCCCTGAATGTACTTCACCTTGAAGTCATATTCATAGAGAAATTCCATCCAACTCCTTTGCCTAGCGTTAAGTTATGGTTGTGTGAAAATATATTGAAGACTTCTGTGATCACTGTGTAACTCAAATGTATGGCCAAGAAGGAAATGCCTCTATCTCATTAATGCATGAACCACTGTCGCTAACTCAAGATCATGCATGGGATAATTTAGCTCATGGTCCTTGAGCTTCTGTGACTCATACATAATAACACGACCCTCCTACATCAATACTATACCTAATCCTTCCAAGGATGCATCTGTACAAACTACAAAGTCCCCAATTGGATCCGGTATTGCAAGTATTGGTGCACTAGTCAGTTTCCCCTTAAGACCTTGAAATGCTACCTTACACTTTTCTGACCACTCAAACCTCTATCCTTTCCTCTGAAGGGAGGTGATAGGAAATCCTATGTTCGAAAAGCCCTGCACAAATCACCTGTAATAACCTGCTAACCCCATAAAACTACATATTTTTGCCACATTCATGGGTGCAGGCCAATCTAAGATTGCTTGGATCTTTGCAAGATCCATTGAAATACCTTCTCCTAAGATCACATGACCAAGGTATTGGACCTCAGTCTTAAAGAATTCACACTTCAATAGGTTAGCATAAATTTGATTATTGCGCAAACACTGTAATACCTACCGTAAATGTTCCTCATGCTCTTCCACTATTCTAGAGTATATCAAAATTCCATCAAGGAAGACAAGGAAAAATCTATCTAGGTATACATGAAATACCTTGTTCATCAGACACATGAACACCGAGGGAGCATTCATCAACCCAAATGGTACTACTGTGAACTCATAGTGACCATACTGCATTCGAAACACTGACTTATTGATGTCTAATTCAAAGATACGAAGCTGATGGTATCTAGACTTAAGATCAATCTTAGAAAATATTGTGGCACCCATGATCTGGTCAAATAGATCGTCAATCCTAGGAAGCAGATATTTATTCCTAATTATCACTTTGTTCAACTATAGGTAATCAATGCATAACCGAAGTGAACCATCCTTCTTTGTGAAGATAACTAGTGCTCCCCATGGAGAAACATTGGGGAAAATAAAACCTTTCTCTAACAAATCCTCAAGCTGTAAGCGAAGCTCTTTTAGCTCCTGGGTGGTCATATGATAAGGAGCTCGTGAAATGGGTTGCGAACTAGGTACAAGGTCTATCTTGAAATTGATATCCCTCTGAGGTGGCATTCCTAGAATCTCATCTAGAAAGACACCAAAAAAATCTTGAAGAATGGGGTGACTATCAAGAGAGACTTTCTCCTTTCCACCTCCTAGATCCAAATCATCCATTGTAACAACAAATAACTAAAAATCCTAATGTACACATCTTCTCAATTGCATAGCTGAGATGATCCTCAAGGAAATCAGTCTCTAAACTCCCACTATCTCTACTACTCTTCCAGATGCCTCAATACATCAAATCAGCTTATGCCGACAATTGATGACTGCACTATGCACATCTAGCCAATCCATTCCTATGACAATGTCATAAGAACCCAAAGGAATAACTCAAAGGTCCAATGTAGTATGAAGAGGTCCAACCTCTAATCTACAATCTGGCACAAGGGAATGGGATGCAAGTTTTGTACCTGAAGCTAACTCAACCTGCTACCTATTGACTTGATTTACCGCACTCAGTCTACATTGCATTACAATGAAAGAAGATATAAAAGAGTTTGACGCTCCATAATCAAACAAAATGGTCACTAGGTTTCCTGATAACATACCATATGATTCTACGACAGTACTTTGGTGCTTTTCCTAGTGGTTATCAACCGCTATGAATACATGATGCCCTTGACCAACATCACCAACTGTTGGCTTAGATACTATTGGACCTTGTGAAAACCCAGATGTGCCCCTATTGGGACATGTCCTAGCTATATGGCCCTACTGTCCACATGCAAAACACTCGATACCTTTGCCATAGCCTCTAACTCTAGATGGTGCACTTGACTACTGTACACTACCCCTGAAGATAGACTGGGAACTCTGTACTTGCTGATCATAACTGAAGCGTCTAGTGTGCCTCCAATTTCTGTCCCTTGTCTTGGCTAGAAACTTTTACGTTTCCCTTGTGATATATGCTACCCACTTTGCAATGGTCCCTGCTGAACTCTAGAAGGTGCACCTCCTTGTGATTGACCTCCTCTAGCACCAGATCCTACTCCTGAATTACTACCTACCTATACACTCATATGGCCTCCAAGTGACAATACTAGATTCTCCTCTACCAAATGTGCCTTCTCCATTGCAACCTCCATAGTCTTGGGTTAGAAAACCCTCAGTCCACTAAGATGAGAGTTTAGGCCACTGAAAAAATGATGAACCAGCATACTCTCATTATCTCCTATCCCAACATACTATTTGAGCTTGTAAAATCATCGCTCATATTGCTCAACTGATAATGCTAACTAACATAAGGCATGAAACTCATCACCTTGTCTCTGATGCCAGTGCTTTGATAGTAATCAGGCTTTGAACCACTCTAAGAAGATCTCCCAAGATACAGAGCTAATATCTATGTGAAACTTCTGCTCCTCTAACCTCCACCAAACAAAAGCAAATCCTCACAAGTGCATAATAGCGCATCGTGCTTTGATATTGCTACCATATGGATGCATCACGAAACATCTATCTAGGTCTATAAGCCACATCTATGCCTCTAACCCAGTACCAAATCCACCATATAATGGTGGACATGCTTTAAGCAAGTCTCTCATGTGCACCTTTGACTGAGGTGGAACTTCCCTTTCAGTATGGTTAACCCGAACCATTGCCTATCTTGGTCCTAGGCATGCTAATGCCTCCTCTAAAGATCTACGTGTTTCCTCGATCCCTAGCAGATCCTACTCCTGAGCTATGCCCTTAAGAACATTCTGTTATGCTTGGTGCTCTTCATGATCTAGTATAATAAAAACACCTGAAGGAGAGACATGCTGACTCACACCGTGATTGCCTACATGGCCACGTCCATGCCCTCTACCCTTTATGCATCTGGGAGGCATAATCCTGATCAGAAAAATCAAGGTATTAAGCAAGGTACACAACATGAAGCCTACACAACAAAAAGCTTAATAGGTTCAACATAATCCCAGAGTACCCAGTGTTTAAACCTAGGCTCTGATACCATGCGTAATGCCTTTCCACACAACCCTAGGGAAAGTTGTAATTTACTAGTCAAACGAAACATTTTTTTTTTTGTTTAGGTACATTTAACAAGTAAGCTCATTACTTATTGTTAACATTCCCTAAGGTTACGAGACTGAGATTGTTTAAACCCAACATGTTACATGAATTAAAACATAATATTTAATTACTTACCAAATTAATTGCACATACATTCCATACATGATATAAATTACATCAAAGGCATATGCGATTCTGCATAATTTTAATAAAATGAATTACAATATGATTACAACACTCATTCCTCGAGTGAGGTAATTTCAATGTCCAAAGTTACAATTTACATCTTCCACCTTGATACAAAGAGGGGTAATAAATTACATTAATAGCTAAAAGGAATAAAGCATAAACGAATTGGATTCCACGAGCTCATTGGAAATCTCATCCACATGAACTAGAAGACGACCCAATAGACTAAAATTCATGTTCCTCCCAACCACGTGATATCCAAAGGCTCATCCCTTGTGCTAGGAGATAGTAACAAGGAATCCTAGCCAAGACCATTTATCTCTAGATGCAGGTTAACTCATGTTGACTCTGCTAATCACAAGTACTAAACAGGCATTCAAACAACTCAAGTATGACTCTCACATCACTGACATAAGTTACATTGCTTCTAGAAATAAAATAGATTGAGAATGTCGCGAAGACCAAACTCACAAAACCAAAGACAAACTGTTGACTTAGAAAGAGTATCATCACATAGCTTGTCAAGGGATATCCTTTAGGAATCTTCCTAGGCTTCGGCCCCCACTATGGGTTATCCTGGTTGCCTCTACTAAATCCTGGCACCCATGCTCACTCATGCAAAATCAAATACCTCTCGTGAAGACAAGATAGATGACCTTGCCATTCCAAGCCTTCTCGTCTCATCCCAAGTCTATACAAGCACTTGCGTCCATGAGCGAGGCACAATTAATCTTGTTTAGTGTTTGATGCAACCTAAGCTTCTAAAAGTTTGTTAAATTATCACTTAATTAGCTAACTTGCTAAGAGTTATTCCTGACACCACTTTGTGTTATGATATTGCTATCAGGATTCAACCGTGTAGTTTTGAGTCAAACTCATTGACCCATGTTTCATGAGTAGTGGTTCAACAAGAACCCATCTCTCATGATATCGAATGGTCCACTGAGCACTCATTTCATCTAGGTGATGCTCATAGAGGTGAAGCACTGGTCCGTCCCGGGAGGTCACCCATCCCAGTACTGCTCCAGCTCAAGCACACTTAACCAGGGAGTTTTCTCCAAGGTTAAGCCCACTTGAGTTGTTACCCCATTTGCAAAACCTTCAGCAAGTGTTGTGCCTTATGAACCATTCATAATAGAGCCCCTTTAGCTCATCAATTGATAAGTAGGAGGTATTTTTCCACAGCGTGTCAAATTATGATATTGCTATCATGATTCAACCGTGTAGTTTCGAGTCAAACTCATTGACCCATGTTTCATGAGTAGTGGTTCAACAACAACCCATCTCTCATGATATCGAATGGTCCACTTAGCACTCATTGCATCTAGGTGATGCTCACAGAGGTGAAGCACTGGTCCGTCCCGGGAGGTCACCTATCCTAGTACTGCTCCAGCTCAAGCGCGCTTAACCAGGGAGTTTTCTCCAAGGTTAAGCCCGCTTGAGTTGTTACCCCATTTGCAAAACCTTTAGCAAGTGTTGTGCCTTATGAACCATTCATAATAGAGCCCCTTTAGCTCATTAATTGGTAACTTTGCGTGTTGGCCCTCATTGCAAGCCACTCTTCTAAGACAACACGTGGAGTAACTCCAAACTCAAGGGTACACATGTGTGACCTAAGGAGAATGACTCCTAAAGCAAACATCAAGTCCATACATCCCATTCACATTAACTGAATATAATTCTAGATACGTTTAGACACACTACCCAAGGTACCTAAAGGTTGACTACAATAATGACAACCCATACCCAAAATTGAAAGAACCATCTGGAAGACTTACGCATACACTGACTCATTTGCCCCACTCCATGAATGAACACCACACATGATAAGAAAGCATTTCAGACAATTCTTAAACAAAATAAATAAAACTAATATTAGGATTTCATAAATCCAATTGACTCAATTATCATGGTGCATTAAATAATTCATTTACTTTGTACATAATTGAAATAGAAATCCATTCACTAATTCAAAGCTAAGCATTTAATTTGCTTGCTACTAACTAATTAAATACAATATTTAAAATAAATCATCTAATTAAAATAAAACAATCTTTATTTTAATTACGCTAAAAATATTTAATTTAAAATCAACTATTTAAAAAAACACATATATTAAATATATATATAATTTATATACCTCTAATGTATATTCATTTTTCAATAGATATATATTTAACTATTTAAATATAGCTAACCTAAATTTAACCAATTAATTTATTTTAAAATACATAATGTATATATACATTATATATATGTTACATAAACATACTATATATATAATATATATAAATTATTAATTATATAATAAAATAAATTAATTATATAATAAAATAAATTATTTATATATTAAAATAATATATATATTTAAATATATATAATATATGTATATTATATATATTATATTATATTATTATATATATAATATATATATATTATAATATATATAATATATATATTAAAATAGCATATATATAAAAGAAAAAACTTAAAAAAGTTAAAATAAACATAAAGTTTATTTGGGGCCGTGGCCCCCCCATATGGGAGGGCTGCTTCCCATGCATCACCCACAAATGGGGGTGCACTTTGTGGGCAGCACTGCTGCCCACAAGTAGCGGTGTTCCTGCACACAATGTCGCCCATATGGGGGCACTATGTGAGCAATGCCTCCATGGCGTTGTGGGAGGATTGGGGGGAACAGGGCTACGACCCTCCCCTCCTCCACATATATTTTTTTTTATAAATATTTTGTACATAGCTTTATACAAAAAAAAAAATTCTATGTTTGATTTTTTTTCAAAACATAATTTTTTTCCTAGATAACTTAACAAAAAAAATTATATTTATAAATATATCTCTTTGTATATATATATATATATCCACAGGTATATTTATAAATATATACCAAGAATTTTCATTTCTAGTCAAATTGTGCAAATAAACAATAGAATTTTACAATAATTGAATTAAATTTGGCAAACAATAAATGGTTTAAATTCCAATTTGACATGAATTTTTTTTTTTTGTTTTTCTTTGAATTTATTGTTTTATAATTCTAGTTTTGTTTTCACTTCTAAAATTTCAACAATGTTTTGCAAATTTTGAAATAAAATCTCATGGTTATTTTTTGTCATTGAAGCTTAATCGACACATCTTAAACAACACAACAAAGATTTGTAATTCAAAATGATTAATTCATTTCTTAAAAGCATCAACAAATTGTAAATTCCTTTCAAAATGAATTAATAAAAATAAAGCAAAGAACGTGATGCAAGAAATCCTTTTGCTTCATCAAAATTTCAAGAACACATCCAATTCCAGCCACAATTAGAACCTTCACCAAATCTAGAGCTTTTCCCAAAATAATAATCCTCAAAATATGAAATTTAATTTGTTAAAATAGAGTTTTCCCCCAAATTTTAAATTTTTAAAAATAATATCTCATATATATTATTATAATACAATTTGGAGATATTTTATTTTTTGAATTTAAAATTCAAAATAATATCTCATATTAAATATTTTAAAATTTGGAGATATTTCACTTTTTTGAATTTAAAATTCAAAATAAATATCTCAAATTAAATATATTAAAATTTGGAGATATTTCATTTCTTGAATTTAAAATTCAAAATAAATATCTCATATCAAATATATTAAAATTTGGAGATATTTCATTTTTTGAATTTAAAAACTAAATTATTTTCCAAATGAAATTTTATGCATTTAAAAATTCTTTTTACAAAAATAATTCAAAATCTTGAAAATAAATTATTTTACTTGAATTTTACAACATATTTCCTTTTTTTAAAATTTAAATCTAAATATCAATAATGCCAACACACTAACTTAACTTAATTTATCAAACCTTTCAACTCTGATATAATCGTAGGACGCTTGCAAGCGAGTGATACAATCACATCTCCTTCACCAATACAGACTTTCTAACTGACGATTCTAACATCATTAATATAATAAAAGAATAAGCATCATTAATTAAATATTGACTACGCTAATTCAACACATGTCATAGTGATAACCTCAGAGTAAAATATTATTACACCAAAATATACACATGGCTTAACAATTGCGATCAAAAGGAACCAAGTACATAGTCAAGGTGCTAACAAAAATAACACATACATAACACTGTTCAATCAAAGAGAAAAATGGAGGGGTACTACAATAATTAAAATATTTAATTATGTTCTATTGCCCAATTTCAACTATTAATTAAATAATTCTTAATTAATTAATTAATTCGAGTCTTTTATTGCTCTTGATAAATAAATAAATTATATTTATTTATTTTAAATTTGTCACTAACTTCTTATGTCTCTTCATAATTAAATAAATTCTTAAATTTATTTAATTAGTACTTGTCCATCATTTCTTCTTGATTATTTAAATAAATAAACTTTCTTTATTTTAATACATTATTAATTTCCATGTCCTCTTATAATTAAATCAATTCCCATAATTTATTTAATTATGATATATTCCAGCTTTTTCTAATATTAAATAAAGACATTTATTTAAAATTTGTTTACTCTCTAATTTTCCTCCAAGTAAATAATTAGAAATAATTATTTACTGTCACATGACCCCACCAATTTTGAATTAAATTAATTTTTAATTCAAAAGGTCAACTTTCCCTCTTAAATCAAATAATTCTAAATTAATTATTTGATTTTCTAGCTTTTTCTTTTTTTTCTGTGCAATATTCCCTCTTGTCACATGCGTTTATGCCCATTAATTTGATTTTTTTGAAATAAAATCATAACCCTTCATTTAAGACTTGCCCTAATTTTAACCTAATGCTGTGTTGACGGTGAGGGATTAACATAATAAAAATGTCCCTCTCATATCATCGCAAAACATTCCACCTTTATTCTTAATCAAAATTTGAATTTATTATTTCTTAATAATATCATTCTATTCCCCTTTGTTCTTGTCTTTCATTTTATTCCAAAGAACCCTTTGTTTACACATAGGCACAAATAATATTTCCTTGAGTATGATTAATGAAATTGAAATTATGTTATTTGACCCATCATGAAAACCTTCAAATATCCACCTACTTTTTTTTTTTAGTAACCACTCCTTGAATTGAAGGAACAATAATATTAAAATTTCTCCCAATTTGAGTTAATAAATCTTTATTTTGACATATGCATTTCTACCTAGTAATTGATGCATGTGTTCCATTTTCCTTGCCAAACCTAATATGTAATCACCATTTAAAAAAATCCTAATTTGGAAGTTATGTGAGATCTTATGATCATAACCACTCTATTGTGGATTTGAAGGACTCATCTCAAGATAGTATTTATCACATGTGCCTCCTATTTTAGCTTATCAGACTTGGTACAATAAATATATAAAAGTAAAGTATCCAATTGAGATCATCCCTTATATCTCTTCAATTTGAAACTATTATCTCTTCATTTAGCTGGATAACATAGCTCACAAGAAAATATGCAGCCTTATTTGAATAATTAGCCATCTTGCTCAAGATTGGGTCAATCACATTGATCCAGTTTTAAAATTTTCAAGTATGGACATTCCAAGATTTAATTTCATCAATGTAAATAATTGATTTCCCTTCTATATTAATAAATCTAGGATTTTTTTATTCACATAGATTTAAGTCTTCAAATGGAGTACCAAACTTAGCCCCATCATCACTACGACATAAATATTTATTTGAAACTATCCAAAAGAAAACTCCCACTTTATCCTTGATTAGGTAAAATGTTCATAAAGTCCCATCAAAATTTATTTTTAATCTTCCATTCAAAAATATTTTTAAATTAACCAATTAAAAAAATCTTTTGAAATTCTATTGCATTGTTTGAACATTAAATTTTTACCCTTATTCTAGAACCTTTTCCTCTATGATTATCATGTTTATGCAGTTACATTCGTATAAAAAGAAACAAAAATTTATATTTAAGTATTATAAGAATCAAGAATAAGTTGTTAACTTTGAAGAAAAATTATTTTCTTTTCCAATGAACGTGTCGTTAGTTTCAAAATAGGCTGGTTATTGGTGATGATGTTTTGAGCATAGATTTGTAGCAGCCTTTTTGAGTCGCATAAGGGCAGCGTGGATAGTGCCACCTTTATTGTTTATGCGGTGACTTTTAGGAGTGGCTGCTGCCAAAAATTCTACCCCCCAAAAGAATAATGTTTGGTTATTATAATTATAATTCGTTTTTATATAAAAGAATAATGTTTGGCTATTATAATTATTATTTTTTATATTAATTTAAGAAATTGGTCAAACTTTTTTTTATTTTTCAGTCATGAGTTCTTTGCTTCTTTTGATGTAATTAGGAAGTGAGACTTTATTTCAAAAAATTTGTCTTGGAAATGCTTTTGTACATTATTTTATTTTTATTTTTAATATCTGTATTTTTCCAATAAAAAAAAAATTAGGAAGTGAAACTTAAATTAAAATTTTAAAATTAGTCAAGTATTCATCAAATTTTCAATATTAATTAACAAAAAAAAACACTCAAATTAACAAATCAATAAATTTTGTTTCTTGATTTATAATTAAAAAAATGATTAATTTTTAAATTTAAAGTTAAAAAGGGTATTTTCTCTTATACACACACATATACATATATATGTGTGTTTTACATGCTACTTATTTTGAAAATATTCTATTTATCATTAAATTTTAATCTTTTGACATGTAAATAGATGCCAAATTTAAAATATATGATGAGTTTTTTGTTAATGTCTGCACATCATCAAATTTCATCTCTTGATGTCATTGTGGAATATGTGCAGACACTATTGATTACATGTGAACATTATTAGTTTTAACTATTTTTATGTTATTTTTTTATTTTAAAGACAATCACTTTTGTTAAATATTTAAAAATTTAATTCAAAGTAAATTGTTAACAAATATAGAACATAATTGCTTTGTCTTTCATCACATTTATGTGTAACACAAATATAAAGAATAGATAACATTTAAAACCCACCTATTTATAATTATGACATCAAATAATATTAACTTCTTAATTTTGTAAAGTATGTTTTTAATAAAAAAAAATTAAATATTGAATAATAATTAAGAGAGTTTAGCAGATGTCGATGGTACTGCAAGCTAGTATGAGGACATTGATGTGGTAGACTTGATGGTCAGTGAAGGAGTTATTGTAGGAACCAACAACAAAGGGGAGGAATGAAAAGGGCACCAGATAGGTGCGGGGTTTATGGCAAAGGGTGATGGGTGGTAACTCTCTAGGTTACATTATGTAGCCCAATTTTGGGTAGTATGGGCAATGTTGCAATCTAAATAATGTGTGTTCTCCAATTTTGTCTTAGCAAGGCTTTCTAATGGTGGCTATATCTAGGAGATCTATAAATTAGCCACCCTTAGAGAATATTTGTAATGTTCATATTTTTTAAATTTTAATATAAGGGCATAACCCCTGTAGGCTATTTTGAATTGATAAAAAAAACAATTAAGAGAGTCTTCCTAAATGTTCATGTTACTAATAGAAATTTTTAAAAAAAATAAATAAAAAACTCTAAATGTTACAAATATATGGATAACTTCTTTAAGAAAAAAAGGAACTAAAATATGTCACAAGTGACATAATCATTCTTCTTGTAATTGTAGTTAAAAGCTCTTCTTCATCTAGGTGATTTTTCAAGTATTACATGTTTACTTTGTTTAATTCAAATTTTGTAGTAATTATTTTATCGTTTGTCATTTTTAACTAATAGGTTTCTATTGTGGGCTTATTCTCATTGACAGGTCTCATGTTGGGAATACCCTTAATTTTTTTTAAAATGTATAATTTTACTACATATATTTTTAATTCATAAATACATTTTTTTATTAAACAAGAGGGGGAAAGGGTCCACAACCCTTATAAAGTAGAGCCAAAAGGAAAAATATCTAAAAAAGAGAGAGCCCCTCAACTAAACAACTAGAAATAACAAACATAAAATAAACAAAAACTAACAAAACCCTAGTAAAGAGTGTTCCACTCAAATTCCATTGCATCTACAGTGTCCTCCCAACCCATAGCTCCATGAGCTAGGCCTTTCTTCTTCACCTTCTTTGGGAATTCTAGCGGCTTGTCCCCTTTTTCCAACTTCTTCCTTTATCTAACTTGACTAAATTGTGACAACATCGTCCATTATTTTCCTTATTTGGGTGTCAATTATTTTCACCAACTTATTCATAGCATTTTCTAGATTGATAATTCATAGATAATAGATATTTAGAGAGTTGTAAACATTGGCTCACTTTTCTTTGCAACTCCAATAATCTATAGAGACCTACACATTGTCTAAATTCTCCACCCTTAACTAAAGATCCTCAATTTTGGCAAGGCAAGTTTGCATAAGGTCTTCTTTACAAGTATTTTCCTAATTGGCCTCTTTATCATTGAATTATCTCTCCATATTAGCATAATATTTAATATTTTAAAGACCTTCAAGAGAATTAACACTATTAAGACTATCCCTTCTAACAACACCCAAAGATAGAGAAAATGAAGGGAAAAGAGAAAGGTAGACATCAAAAATGTTATCTAGGGATAGAAAGTCACCATAAATTTCCCTTTTACTGGCCTTATCCTTCTTCTCCAAGCATGACACATTAGAAGAGGGATCAACAACCCTCAAAATTTTTACTAAGTCTAGCTAACCTCTTTCTCCGAGAAGAAATTGTGTTCTCTTCTACAATTTTCTCTCCATCTGAGATCTCAATAACAAGGCTAAGAGACTTAGGGGTAGTAAATTGTTTGAATGAGATCTTCTTTTTACGTGCAAACTTCCATTTGAGATAGCTACCACCCTTCATACTAGTGTTATTTTTGGAAGGAAAAAAATACTTTTCCCTTTATCTTTTAAAGACAACAAATTGTCTTCAAGGCTAGGGTCATCAAAATTACAAACACCTTCACCTATCTTATTACAAATTTTCTTTTTATAAGAAAGGGTACAAATGGGGAAATTCTAGAAAAAAATTAAACATAGAATTGGAAGGGGGTCATCATTAAAATAAATTCTTTTTTTTCCTCTTTGTTTAAAATTAGGACTTTTTCTTGGGATTTTTGAAGGGGAAGGGATAGATGGGTTAAGCACAAGGGTAGAGAAAATACAAATTTTTTTCAAAGCTAACATCATGCCTTGATGTAGGGCAGAATAAGCACCCTTACAAATGTATTTTTCAATGAAAGACAAGAAGAAAAAGGGGAAAATCATCACTAAAAAATTATTTAAAGATTTTTTAAAAGGGGAAGTGGTAATGATGGATAATGGAAAATTTTCATTTTAAAGTAAAGTACTTTATCAAATGATAACTCACCATAGATCAGGGAGTAGGTAAATATTCATAGCCACAACCATTTTGGTACCTCTTAAGTTTCTCGCTTCCATCCAAAAATGACTTGATGTAATTCAAGTAGCTTGCTTGGCTTAGAAAAGGCACCTTCTCCCCCTCACAACTTAACCCAATGACCTTGGTGATGAGGTTCTCAATGACCTCCATTTTCACACCACCTATTTGGACTTGACTTGTAGACACATAAAATTAACCTAGGCTTGTGAACTTTATTTTCTCCATAGTTCTTCCCAACATAATTAAAATATTTAATTATGTCCTATTGCCAAATTACAACTATTAATTAAATAATTCTTAATTATTTAATTAATTCATGTCTTGTATTCCTCTTGATAAATAAATAAATTATATTTATTTATTTTAAATGTGTCACTAACTTCTTATGTGCTTTCATAATTAAATAAGTGCTTAAATTTATTTAATTATTACTTGTCCATCATTTCTTCTTGATTATTTAAATAAATAAACTTTCTTTATTTTAATACGTCATTAACTTCCATGTCCTCTTATAATTAAATAAATTCCAATAATTCATTTATTTATTATCCATTCCAACTTTTTCTAAATTAAATAAAGATATTTATTTAAAATCTATCCACTCTCTAATTTTCCTCCAAGTAAATAATTATAAATAATTATTTACTGTCACATGACCCCAACACTTTTGAATTAAATTAATTTTTAATTCAAAAAGTCAACTTTCCCTCTTAAATAAAATAATTCTAAATTAATTATTTGATTCTCTAGATTTTTCTTTTTCTATGTCCAATATTCCCTCTTGTCACATGCATTTTTGACCATTGATTTGATTTTTTTAAAAATCAAATCATAGCCCTTCATTTTAGACTTTCCCTAATTTTAACCTAATGTTTTCCTAACCCTAATTGTGGGTGGTAACATTTAATTTTAACCCTTGATCTTAGGGTATCTCTCAACTTTTAATCTTGGCCATTCACTCAAAATTGACTTTTCTATAAAAAGGAAATTTTACTCTCATTTTGTCACTTCTTACTTCATAGATTCCATGGTTGAGTATTCTTGAGTACACTTGTAGCCACCTTTATAATCCTTCAATATTTTCTTAGGAAATAGTCATAGGCCATATTTTCTCACAAAAAATTGAGGGAAAACTTCATATTGCAACAAATGGAGAAGTTGCAATGAAGGTGATTCATGGAGTTTGAGGACTTGGGTGAGATTATTCCTTGTTTTTATGCTTTTTGATTCCATTGTTCTTCATTGATTATTTAGGGTTTTAATTGTTTATGCTTTATAATGCTAACCTGATATTTTCCCTAAGTTAAATTGGTGAACCCAATGGAAAAACACTTGCTTTTGTAGATTTTTGTATGAATTTTTCTTGTTTTTGTAGGTACAAGTACAAAGAGTGCTATTTGCAACTTTTTGAGTCACAATCTCCATGTTGCGATGCATTTGATCTATAAAATGATGCAACCACAGTCTTAAGCCACATTTTCTTATATAAATGACACATCCACTCTATTTTGATGCATTTGTTGTGAAAAACAACACATCTACCTAGTAAATTCTAGCTTTGAGTTTTGCAACACATTTTCTCTATAGAAAGACACATTTGCTTCGTAAAATTTTATTTTTGGGTTTTTATAGAATTTTCCAATTTTCTATTTTCTATTTAGTAGGTTAGAGATTTTGGGTTACTAATTTGGTTGTTTACAACATGTGGAAAGCTGGAAAAGGAGTATAACCTTTGTCTATTGATTTGTTTTTAATTCCTTTTACAATCCTAAATCAAAAAAACTAAACAATCTACAACTTGCATTCAAATTTCATTAGTTAAAATGAACACAATCATGCATTAAAACTCATAAGGCTAAACTTTACATGCATTTTCATGATATGGGCTTAAAATGAACATTTGTTTGTCTCACATTAAGTGGAGTGTAAAATGAACAAAGTGTTTGATGTGTTTTTCGAGCATTAAATTTTAGCATTAAAATAAACAAGTCTTTTCAAATTTGTGTAACCTTGATTCAATAATAGAATTATCCTCTCCCCTTGCACACTTGTGTGATCTTGGGTGCAAGAAAAATTGTTATTGACTCTAGGAATTGGGCCTTCCTTGGTGGGAAAAAGTACTCACCCCAAGGTGACTCAAACTAGCAATGAAGCTCTTTGGTCAAGCTACTCCCAATCGGTATATAAATGTGAATCCTAATGGAGAGCTTAGGATTATGAGTGCAGATGTGTCATACAGACAAGTGAATTGTCATAAATCCTATGGAGTGTAACCTCTATAGTTTGGAATTCCTCCTTAGTAGAGCTAATCTTGCCTCATGCATGGCCACTTGAATGGGAGCCTGAACTAAAAACCTTTGTGTAGTAGCCAAAAACCATTTCTATTTGATGGTGCAACAATTGTCATTTTCAAGGCATCCACATTCTCATAGTTCTTAATAGAGGTGAAGAGCCGGTCATGGGAGACTTATAAGGGCTCGAAGCTTGGTTAACCTGAGAAGTGAGTTCCATGGAGGGGAGCTAGTGTGGCCAAGCTTCTAAGTCACCCACTAAGAATAAGTGTAGCTAGGGAAACCCATGTGGAATCTAGTGAATATAGTCTTTGCCTAACCTAGGATTGTGCTTGGCTTCATTGTGCTTTTTTTCAACATTCAAAGAAAAAACAATGTGTTTTCCAAGTGTTTTATGAAACAACAAACAAATAAACTTCCTTCACAAATTTGGAATAAAACTTTCAAACTGAAACAATCCTAAAAATCTATCAAAATTACATAAAAACCAAAATTTTTCTCACTTTGCAATGCATTTTCTACAATTTTCAATGCATTTGATATATTGATCCACATTCAAGAATTTGTGAATCACAATTGCTCTACTAAACCACATTTACTAGTTGAAACAACACATTTGCCTGTGCTACAATGCATTTTCTTTCCTGTGTAATGCAATTAATTTTTTGAACCACATTTGTGACCTAAAACAACACATTTGATAAAACTAAGACACATTTGATCCTCTGCAATGCATTTTCTACCTAAAATGGCACAATTTCCTATCATTTGGAAAAATCACTCACTGTCAAAAACCTAAGACCAAACATTTTCAATCTATTTTTGGACATCTTTTCCAACAATCTCTATTCAAAACTAGAAAAATAATTGTTCAAATCATCTATCCTTTCACTTTTATTTTTCATTTATTTTTCCATAGGTTTACCATTGCAATTTTAGTTGCACCCCTAGGATTCACCATCATTTTTTTCTACATAAACCAAATTTTAGGTCCTCATTTTTTGCAGACTTTAGAATAGGAACACTTGCCATACTTTGTCAAATATTTTTCTTCAAGAGTAGGTTGTCATTGGATTTAATCAAAATCAGCTGTTTTATCCTTTGTCCTTTTGTCAACCATTTACAACGCATAAGTCTAGTGTGGAAATCTCACCTTGTCACCTTGTCATTTAGTCCTTCAAATAGTCCCTTGACAATCCAAATTGAGACATTAAGCAAAATTTTAATGGTTAAGTTTACCTTTTCTTATAATTCTAGCAAAATTGATTGCACCTTAGAGTTTCCTCATAGTTTTCCTTTTGCATTGTCATACTTCAATGTTACTTTGGTCCATCATTCAGTTTAGTCCTCCCTTTGCATTTTCTTTCTCCATTAGAAAACATTATCACTTTGCATTTGTCTTCCCCTTATACAACATTGTCATTATTTCATCCCTTATTCCAAAAAAATCTAGAAAACATAGATTAGTATCATAATCATCTTCACACATATTTGTCATTATCATTCCCTTAATTTGAACAATTTTTTTATGGTTGAGACTAGACTACAAAGGAAAAGAAGACAAATGGACCCTTTTGAACAAGGAAACAACCCCTACAACTTTTCTAATGAGATGAACTCAAACACAGACATGGGGGGATCTTTCATCAACCCATTTAGTGACATGAAAATTCCAAAATATTCCTCTCACAATCCATTTGAGCAATTTATGCATAGAGACCAAAATAGACAAGTATTCATGGAAGACCTTGAAGCTACCACCCAAAATCCTAATGTGGCTTCCTTCGTAGAGGAATTATTCTTGAAAAATTTGGATAGATATCTAGCCATGATTTTGGACCAAGGGGCCAAATTTCCATGAGGCTTTGACATTAACACCTTAAAAGCAGATTCTCTTGATCATGCTACACAAAATAGTCAACCACATTCGACACCACAACATAATGCAAACAATGCCACCACAAAAAATGCAATGAACATCATCAATACTACCTCAAGTGGAACCACCCTCAAAACACATCTAACATGGTCAATAAAACATCTATTGGGGGAACATCAACCATATCACAAGCCATAGCTCAATCAGCTCCAAAAATATCAACAATTCCATCACAAATTGTTGGGGCTACCTTTTCAAATACCATTGGGACAATTCATCAAACCTTTTATTTGGGGCTTCATCTAGTGCTATGGGAACCATATAATCAAGTCTTATACTTGGATCCTCAACTAATGCCATGGGAACAAGTTACCCATTGAACCCCTTTTGGAGAAATAAAAGATGAATTACTCTTCCAAGACCTCAACCAAATGTAAATACTTCATCACAAATCAATTTTGACATTGGTATTCCCTAAAGAAAAAAATACAAACATTCCCCATGGCCAGATTTACTAATTTGGACAAGGCAACCAAGTGACAACATATGACCCCATTTGGACATCAAAACATGCAAGGACACCAAATTACACAACTAAAAATGAACACTACAGACACACACATACCTACATACGCATATCACATCCATGCCCATTCAAAAAACTCAATTCTAATAGATTCTGACCCAAAATACGTCATACATTCCACAACAATACAACCCAAATCAAAACATACAATCCCAAAAAGTTAGAACTCATGGGATACCTATCACCCCCATGTGTGATGCCACAAACAACCCTATTCTGGATGGGCTTATAGCTCAAGTTGCAAACTTGGAAAAAAAAGTGGAAAACATGCAAATGTCCCACAAAAAGACCCACACATCATATGAATTATTCCTGTACCCATTTGACATGATTTTATACATGCCAAACTTCCCCCAGGATATGTGGTGCCAAAATTCACTAAATAAAAAAGCAAGACTAACCCCTTTGAACAAAGAAGAGAATTTACCACCAATTGCATGGACGTTGCATACAAACCTACCTATCACATGAAACTCTTTCCCAAGAGTCTCTTAGGTCCTTCAATTGAGTGGTTTTCCACATTTCCCAAAGGAATAAAGACATGGGATGAGCTTGTTGACAAATTGGTTGAAAATTATGCATATAACATCAACACCGACATTACCATTACCACTCTATGCAAGTTGACCCAAGAAGATACTGGTGAGACCTTCATCCCATTGTTCCAAAGATGGTGAGGTTTAGCTAGTCGATGTTTTGTATAGATACTAGAGAAGGAAAAAGTTAAACATTTTTTTCCAAAACCTTCTTGGTCCATTGAAATTCAATTTACAAGTTCATTGTTGCACCACTTTCATGGACCTAGTCAAAAAAGGAATTCAACTCAAAAAATCCCTAATTGCAAAAGGAGAACTCAAATATGGAAACAAGAACACAAACACCCCAAGCCCAAACCCACCTAATGACAAAAAAAATACTAGGTCAAAAACAAACATATCAACAATGATGGTGTTGTTGACACTAAAGCTATCAATGTGATAGGTCATGCGATCACACTCAGAGGAGCACAACCCCAAAAAATACAAGTGACCACACAAAAACACACTACAAACATTGTCCAAGGTAGTCAAGAACAAAGGAAACCATGTCAAACCAAAGAATTTCCAAAAATTTGCACATACACCCCTTTGGGTGAACCAATTGTAGTTGTCCTTAAGAAGCTTCTCCAAAACAACGTCATCAAATTGCAAGACCCTAGACCATATGACCCAAGATAGTTCAAGCTGTCATGGTGGGATGACAATGCATTATGTGACTACAATCATGTAAAAGGGCATGAAACTTCTTTCTGTAGACAATTCAAGAATCTTGTACAAGATCTTATTGACAGTCATACCATTGAACTAGATGTTCAAAATTTTTCTTCAAGCATAGACCATACAGTTCATAAAAAATGCACTACAGGATCATGGTTCAAGAAACCCCTCTATGTTAGGTCCAAGGAATAATAACAATTGAGCCAATTAAAAATGCACTACTTTTGACTACTCTGGTGGGGCCATTATTAATCACCTCCGATCCACAAACAAACATGTCAATACTATCACCATAAAGAAGAATCTAGAGTGTAACACTACCACCCATATAATCAAGGCCACAATAGCTGGTTCTCAGGCTATAAAACCCAAGATCACAATACCCAGTCAATCTACCAAATAGTCACAACCCAAGGGACAATTTAATCATATTGACCAATTGAGGAAAACACCCATTCAAATCTCCATACTCAAGCTGCTACGCATCTCTCCTACACACAAATCAATACTTGAAAAAGCCTTATAGGAGTGTTCTATCCCTAACAACATTGATGTCAACTAGTTCGAAGCCATTATGGGATACTTGGCTTCTCCACATTAGATTACCTTTTTTTACCAAGACTATTCATCACCCAAATCATATCATAATTGTGCCCTCCATATCAAAGTCTTTTTCCATAAACACAAGGTTAGATGAGTCTCAGTAGATGGTGGAGCAGGATTGAATATATGTTCCCTAAAACTGGTCAAAGCACTAGGCTTCTTTGATGCTTTTGTAGACGCTACCAATAGCATAACTATAAATGCATGTGATGATGAGGAATGCTCCTTTAGAGGCATTATCACACTTCCTATTTGTGTGGGCTTAGTCATTGTAGATACAACATGTCAGGTCCTAGATCTTGAATTACTTTATAGCATCTTGCTTGGTTGACCTTGAATCGATGCCTTAAAGGTCGTACCATCCACTTACCACCAATGCTTGAACTTCCCTTTATATGGAACTAAAATTACTCTACATGGAGAGCCTAATCAATTCCACTATTGCACCAATTTGAGAGGTATCTTTGAACACCAAGTGCCAATTAACCATAAAGCTTCAAAATCCACTTCCTCCAAATAGATTGATCCCTCCACACTCACCAATCCCTCCACATCCACATCCACTTCCTCAACCTCAACCACATCATCCACCATCCCAAGTGTCGATCCTAATATCAAAAACATGGACCAAGGTTGTGGAGAATACAAGTTGAACACGACCTATTGCATAACTAAAATACCCAAGTCTCCCAAAGTTTATGGAAAGTCTTGTTTCAAAATAGAGCCAAAAGATATTTTTAAGGTTCCTCTGACAATGACCTTCACAAAATGGGGAGAACAACACAAAGAAGACATTAAAGACATATCTACTTGGATTTATAAAGACCCAGAAAATCCACCCCCATTACTAGTACAAATATATGGAAAAGGCTATGAAATAATGAAGGAAAAATGTTACAATGGAAATAGTGGCCTTGGTAAAAACAAAATTAGAAGATGGGAACCTATATTTCCTTCTAGGAGACTAAAGTATCTTGGGTTAGGGTTAGGGTCACTTGAAACTAATGATCAACATACTAATGTAGTTTTAGGTGAGAGCATGAATGTTTTTGAATGTTTCAAGACAATCAAAGATTCCTTTACTAAAGCAAACTCACATGAATGTGAATTTGGTTTTAGAAGATCCTTAAGTGACTTTTTCCTTGATGAATTTCTCTTAGAACCTGGCGAACCTACTTTTGAAGAAAGATTCTATAAATCTTTTAAGGTTGACATGTCACATAATCATTTTAATGAAAATCCTAAAATACCAAGAAAAAGAGAAGAATGGCTTAGACTCTTTTGGTCTTGGGATGATGACAAGCTTAACCATCATCTAATCCTACTGACCATCATTCTGATTCATCCGTGTAACCATCTAATCCTATTGACCATCATTCTTATTTATCTATCCAACCATCCAACCCCATTGGCATTTTGACTCATTTAATTTTCCATATGATACCATGGACCATGATTCCAATGCATTTATCCCCTATTTCGCCAATGAGTCTAATTTGTCTGACACTTTAATGAAGATGGTCCTTGGCTAGAATCTGAGTGGGAATTTGAGGATGACAATTCTATCTTTACCCTTTCTTCCTCAGTTTGCATGCTTTCTGCATCATCCTTGCCCTTCACCAACACTGATGATGGTATTCCCCTCATCTACCCACAACTCATTGATTGGGATCAACATGGCCCATTTGCTATGGACATTTTTTCAGAATGATAAATCTATTACAAAATTCATGGGACTCTGTGAAGGAATACCAAGTGAGGACCATAAAACAATATTTTCTATAAAAATAGATTGTGCAACATACTTCAGGGAGACTGTGTAATCCTCCTGTCACAAAAATAATAAAAATAAAACCAAAAATGACATGTCTTTAGGAAAAAATCGTAAGATGCCTACTAATGATACAAAAGTAAAAATAAAGGACATATCTAAGGGTGAAAACCAATCTGAGGTGTCCAAGGATGGAGGATTGGAATTTCTTCTTGTCACACAAGAAAAATTGGAAATGTTCATTGAGGAAACTACAGAAGTTAACATATCCACACCAGAGGATCCAAAAATAGTTCTCTTTGCTACATCTTTGATAGAAGAAGAAAAACCTAAATTTCAAAAGTTCTTCTTAGAACAAAAGAGTAACTTCACATGGTCTTATGCTGGTATCCCAAGACTAGATCTAGAACTAGTTTTGAACCATCTGCCCTTACTACCTGATGCTAAGCCAATCAAACAAAAGTTAAGGAAGATGCACTCGCAGATAGAATTTCTTGTAAAAATTGAACAAAAGAAGCTGCTAGATGTGGGGTTTATATGATCAATAGACTATGTAGATTGGATATCCACCCTTGTACTTGTCACTAATACAAATGGTCAAATTCACATTTGCACAGATTTCCACAATTTGAAAAGGGCATGCTTGAAGGATGATTTTCCACTTTCCAACATAGACATCATAGTTCATCTTATAGTAGGATACAAGATGTTGTCCCTTATGGATGGTTTCTCAGGATATAATTAGATTTAGATCGCCTCTGAGGACCAACACAAAACAACATTCACCTATCTGTGGGGTACCTATTGTTCGAATGTCATGCCTTTTGGCCTAAATAATTTAGGTGCCCCATAACAATGAGCTATGATAATGATATTTCATGACCTCATGCACACACTAATGGAAGATTATGTGGATGAACTCTTGGAAAAATATTTGAAATGAAAGGATCACCTCCAAGTATTGGGTATATTTTTTAAGAGGGTAGAAGAATATAAGGTCTGTTTGAATCCAAATAAATGTGTCTTTGGAGTGACTTCAAGATAAATTTTGGGGTATATAGTTTCTCATAGATGTATTGAAGTAGACCTTGCTAAGGTAAAATAAATATTGTATAGGCCTCCACCAAAAGGAATTAGCGAGCTAATGACATTCCAAGGTAGATTACAGTCTATCTGGTAGTTCATTGCACAACTAGCCAACAAGTACCAATTGTTTCAATACCTCTTGTGCAAAAGAATCCCCTTTGTGTGGACTAAAAAATTTCAAGTAGCCTTCCAAAAAATCAAAGAATATATATTGTCACCATATGTCCTAATGCCACCCATTGAAGGAAAACCTTTGATCTTGTATATTTCTATGAACAATTTAGGACAAGAGGCATTGCTTGCACAAAATGACCATGATGAGAAGGAAAGGGCTATATATTACATCACTCGCACATTGGTCAAATATGAACTCAACTACATACCCATTAAACATGCCTATATTGCAGTTGTCTTCACTGCCCAAAAGTTAAGACACTACATGTTGAATCACAAGACACAATTAGTGGAAAATATTGATCCCTTGAAATATTTACTTATTCGAGCAACATTAATAAGTTAGTTGGAAAAATGAGTTATGATATTGAGTGAATATGACATACAATATGTGGACCGTAAAGATATAAAAGGATAGGTAATAGTCATTCAAATCACAGATGCACCTGTACAAGGGAATCCTCCTTTGGTAGCTGACTTCCCTAATGATTCTATCTTTCATAAAGAACCCAAATCTCCTTGGAATCTCTACTTTGATGGGTCACATATAGGTCATGGTTCGGGAGAAAGTATTCTATTCATCACACCGCAAGGGGACTCCATTCTTAAGTCATTTTGAATTGCCTTACCATGTACCAATAATGTTGCAGAATATGAGAAAATTGTCACAGGACTTAGAATATATATAAAATGGAAAAGAAAAACACTTATCATCTTTGGAGATTCTTAGTTGGCCATCAATCAGGTCAGTGGTGAATATGACACCAAGGATGAAAATTTGATGCCTTACAAATGCATGGTTGATAGCTTTCATTCATATTTCCACATGCTTTCTTTTGAAAAAAATTTGAGGGCACAAAACAATGTAGCTGACACAGTGGATACTCTCGGATCTCTCCTAGACATTGTTAGCAATGTGTCACAATTTGAGTTCTTCGTGGAACAGTTGTTGATTCTTGCATATGATATTCCAAAGAAAAAAATGGTTTGTGAGCTTATTGGTCCTACATAACCATGGTATCAAGACATATATGATTATCTTCAGTCCCAAACCCTTCCCTTGAACCTTTCCAAGAACCAATGAAAATCCTTTATTCACATGGCCACCCGATACACCATCATCAGTGACACCTTATACCATCCTAGCTTTGACAATACCCTTCTTCAATGTCTCAAAACTGATGAAGCATAAACAAGCTTATGTGAGGTACATGAGGGTATATGTTGATCCCAATCAAGTGGCCCATCCTTAACTAAGATCATGAGACTTGGGTATTATTCCAGCCAACTATGGAAAAGGATGCACTTGAATGTGTAAGAACATGTCATCAATGTCAAATACACGGTGATCTGATTCATGTGCCAACTCATGAACTTCATCCTATCACTTCTCCTTGGCCCTTCATGCAATGAGGACTCGACCTCATGGGAAAAATCCATCCCACCCCCTCTAATGGCCATAAATTCATTATCACTTCCATTGAGTATTTCACCAACTGAATCGAAGCCATTTCCCTCACATACATAACTAACAAGTAGATTTCTAAATTCATCCTCAACTACATCATCTTCCAATATGGTGTTCCATAGTCCATCATCATAGAAAATGGCCATCCCTTCAAAAATCAAGATGTTCATGAGCTTTGTGAATGCTTCCACAACCAACACCATTTCCCCACACCTTACTACCCACAAGGAAATGATCAAGCTGAGGAATTTAATAAGACAATTATTAAAATTCTTAAGAAGACTGTCAATGATGTTGGTCATGACTGGCATGTACAACTCAACCCTACTTTGTGGAATTACCACACTAGCATCTACATGCCTACTAGAGCCACTCCATTCACCTTATACTTTGGATATGAAGCTATCCTACCCATTGAAGTTGAAATTCCCTCCCTCTGAGTCTCCATGAAGAGCTTGATCGATGATGAAGAATATAGACAGTCTAAACTACATGAGCTGGAAATGTTAGAAGAAAAAAGACAAAATTACTTGAATCATTTATAGGCATATCAAAATCTCCTTTTTTGTAGTTATAACAAGATAGTCATGGTCAAATAATTTGACATTGGTAACTTTATTTTAATTTAAAATCCTAAGAATCAGTCTAATAGAGAGAAACCTGGAAAGTTCAAACCCAATTGGCGAGATCCATACATTATAACTACCTCATTCAGTTCTAGTCCATACTAGTTGGCCACTCTAGATGGGGAAAAACTAACAAAACCTATCAACACTCCACATCTTTGAAAATTATATGCATAGCATTAGAGAGCTTGGTTGAAAACCATATAAATATAAAAAAATTGCCACCTTGATGAAAACTTGGCAAACAGGCATCTTGGTGACACCAAAAAAATAAAAAAATAAAAAAAATGACAAAAATAGTAAAGAGAAATAATTTTTCCAATAGGGAAAACCACTTTGGTGGCGCTTTGGATAAGTACCATGGTGAAAACCTAGAAAACAAGAAGCATGCATAGTTAGTCTTTAGTCCAACATCTACTATCACTCCTACCTTGTCCATAATTAACACCAACTTTTCCAACAACATCACGACATTCTTCATAATATCCTACCATTTCTTTCCATGGCTAACAATGGTTGACATTAGGTCTGGCATACCCTCTACTTTTTATCACAAACTAGTCCTTGTCCATCTCCTTTAATTTGGCTAGTCCTCGACTTGACTCGGGGAAACCCTTTATCATGTGATTATAGTGGGTATCACACATGGTCTTTTCAATTGAAAAATTCCCTAAAAAAGACCTAAAAATCTTTAAATGTCTTGAAAAAAGACCTAAAAATCATAAAATGTCCTAAAATAAAGACCTAGAAAAATTGAAAAATGTCTTGAAAAAAGACCTAAAAAGTAAAAAATGTCCTTAAAAAAGACCTAAAAAACATAAAATGTCCCAAGGAAAGACCTAAAAATCATAAAAAGTCCTAAAAAAGACCTAAAAATAAAAGAATGTCTTGAAAAAAATCCACAAAAGTAAAAAAACTTTGAAAAACACAAAAATAGAGTCAAAGTTTGCCATGTATGTCATGTTAGTCCTTGTCATTGTCGAACTATGTTTTCCACATAGGAAAGGCTCACCTTTGAGCCCCCAAGACATTAGGTTAGTCCTTTTAGGTTGTCAAAATAAAATCATGACTCAGTCTTTGGTCAACAAGACAAAGTTATTGGTCATGTCGAACTACAAGGTCTCTGAGTGTATGATGTAGGCAAGGCCATCTATTGATGAGCCCCTGAGGTCACAATAGTTCAATCCATTAGGTTTCATTGCACTAAACTTTCACATACTTCAAATATCATCAAGTCAAACAAATTCTTTATCATCCTAAAACAAACAACTTTTAAACAAACTTTGGCAATCATTCAATCAACTCAATTGGCATGTCAATCCAGGCATGTGGTCAATTTAGTCAACATTGGTCAAACTATCATAACATGTCAACCTGTCAAACTCTTTGTTATTCTTTGGATGTTTCCTTTTGAAGAACAACCCTTGTCATTTATTTATGCCCTAGGATGTGTCCTTCCTAAGCATAGTCACCACCATCTAGCATTTTGAGAGATCCTCCTGATACTTGAGGATTGATCCTCTTAACATTGGCCTCATTCAAGATGTGTCCTTCCTAAATCTGGCATTATCTGGCATCTATCACACTTTAACCTAGCATCTTGACATCAAAACAACTGACATTTGAGCACACTCAACAAACACTTGGAAAGCACTTGGAAACAATGTCTTGGCATTCGACATTTGACTATTCATCATGCTAGTAGTTCCTTAAGGATTTCTTGACAATGAGATTTAGAGGAGCAGTGACGTATCATGATGATTGTCTTGTCTTGTATTTTTAATAGGTCATGTTTCTAGTTCCTCGAGGACGTCCTAGCAACAAGATTTAGAGAATCAATGATGTTTCATGGTGTGTCCTTGTTTTTGATTAGTTATGACAAAAAGAATGGGGAAATTGAGTTCCTAGTGTGATTCATGATCATCTGTGTCTATGGCTGCTTGTTTCATGTGATGGTATGACCTTGCACACCATTGATCTATGTCATATCATGTTGTTTGTTGGCCATTACAATAATCCATCCAATTATGATTAGAGCAACACCTATTAGTACTTTGGCAATATATTGAAGCATTCTTTCTCCGCACTAACATCCATCTCCTTCTATCTAGTCCTCTCTCTTCTTCGATCTCTTGATGATATCATGTGACATATAAAAACAATTGCGCATACATTCTCATGTAGAAATTTCATAAATCCATAAAGCATTCACATAAGTCCATCATTTGCATACATCCATTCACATCAATTAGCATAAATACATCATTAGCTTTCATTCATTTTTCATAAACATAATATTTGAGTACATTCATTCATTTACATTCACATCACATTTAAACACATTTTTCATACATCATCCATATCATTAATTCATACATTTATGATCATAACATAAAGCATCATATATCACATAGTTCATACATACATAATCATACATCAATGCATTCATAATCATAAGCATGCCATCCATTAGAGTCTAAACATTAAGCATACATAATCATCATCATCATCATCATCATCATCATAAATAACTATCATACAAAGAGTAGTATCATCATGACATACATAATCATCATACCTGCATGCATCATATAAATAAAAGGCATCATCATAGGCATCATTCTATAAATCATATCACATAAGCATAATAGAATCATAATGCAGCAAAACATAACACATAGCATATAGTTTGAACCAAAAATGCATCATATATATATCTCAAAATCATGTCACAAGATAAAGTCTTGAGGTATCCCAAAAATAGAGCTCATAGTATATCAAATGTCTCAAAACAATGTTAAGATAACATATATCCTAATTTTTTCTCTCGCCATCCCTCTAGGAGAAGAAGGGGGTGATTGATGCTCTCTGACTTGTACTGATGGAATCTACATGGACCCAACAGTCTAATTCTACAATACTAATGGCATGGCGACTAGCAACTGGCTATGATGGGACCTATGTCTTGATGAGGCTAAACCATGGCTATGACTAAACCTATGACTTGATGAGTTCCTGTGACTATGGTGGGATTTGTGCCTTGAAGTCTACCCAGATGAGGTAGATCCACCCACACTACCCTGGCTATGGCTGTTGTGTGTCCGACTGCTACTACCTGAACCACTCCCTATCATGCTCTGTGACTGAGTCACACTAGGATCCCACTAATTTTCTAGAAATGCTCACTCATATAACATATTATATTGTGCCCAACTATCACTAACCTTGGATAACTCTCTAGAAATCTCTCCAAGGAGCCCTATGCATAACCGAACAATCTCTGTACACCAGCTCTGAGCTTCCTATTGTCCCATCATTGCATGATCACTCTCCACGTGTGTCACCAATAGCTCTACCTCTAGGGTTCTAATGTGTGTTAGGGCCTCATCAAGCCTAATTTGTATATCCACCAATCTCTAATCAACTGTGGCATCATCTAGAAAAGGCAGTCTCACATATGTATCCTCCTCTCCATCTAGCATTTGGTCCCTTAGCTTCCTATTGGCCTCATCCATATCGTCCTCTCCTCCAATATCAATCTCCTCATCCTCCTCTCCACCACCAATTTCCTCCTCCTCTACACTAATTTCTAGTGCCTTAGTGCCTATGAATATATCCTCCTCCCTCAGGACCTCTCCCTCTTGCCTAACGTTTTCCTTAGGCTAATCCACCTCCTACCTAATCTATACCCTCGGCTCTCTTCCCTCCTATCTGGCCTCCCCCTTTGGCTGGCCCCCTCCTACCTAGCCTCCTCCTGTCTCTCCTCCTCCTCTACCACCTCTGGGATCAAAGCGAGTAGGACTTTCTTGACCTAACGTCTCACTCTCCTAGGTTTTCCTCCACTCTCTCCTCCTCCTCCTCCAACTACCCCTACCATCTCCTTTGTCTCCCCCATCATCCCCTCCTCCATCTCCTCTATCCCTCCCCCCATCTCCTCTGCCTCCATCACATCTACCTCTATATCTCCCTCTCCCCCTACTACCATCCCTGCCTCCTCACCCTCCTTAATGACCATCAATCATTTGGCTCTAATCCATCTAGATCCATCAAAGGTATAGGCTTGTGTGTTTACCACCATGTATAATTCTATGTAGTGGTCCCTAGATCCATTGGATCCCTGATCAAAGCTCATTGTTATGCAACCAAGTTGTCTATCTACTACTCCACTAAAGTCACTAATATAGGTAGTCCTCACCATGTCTCTCGGGATGATCAGGCATAGCCTAAGGTGCCTATGAGAGCTCCCTGCTGCTCTCCAAACTGACATAGTACCTGTTGGGGTAGGCACATCTTAGTGATAAGCTAAGACTACATAGTACAACCAATCAAATATTGAAACTACCTGCAAAGTGGCAAGTGATCATCATCTCTAGTGTAGGAGCACCATTGAACAAGTTTTTTTGATCCATGAAGATAAGGTGTAGGCTTTAGGAGTTTAGAGAATTTTGCATAAAATAAGGTCTTGAGACCATCTTATTTTGTAATTATTCATTTTTGTGCCATGTCTAGGTTTTTAGGAAGTTATTAGCATTGATTTTGCAAAATTGCAAAAAACTGAAAAGTTGTCATAGTTGGAAAATTGCAAAGTTGCAAAATTTGAATTCTAGAGAAGTCCAACAGTCATAATCCTTCCAAAGATAATTTGTGGAAGTTAGAATTTTTATTTTGTAAAGGTTGATTGAAGAAGATTGAAGAAGATTCAAGTAATAAAAACACTATTTTATATACATTTTTTGTAATTTGTTGAGTTTGTTGTGCCTGCATGGTCTATATAGTGCTCTATTGATTCAAATATGTGTTGTTTTGTAAAGTAAATTTTTACTTCTTTCATTTGATTCCATTTTGAAGGTTTTACATTAAATTTAGTGGATTTAATCTTTACATTTCTCATACTAGCCAAAAAATAGGGTATTTAAAGGTTTGTAAGTTTCAAATATGTCTTGAACCCATTCCACATTCTATTTGAACTATTTCTTGGTGAAATGGGTATAAATTATAAGGGAAAGGTGTATGAGAGTCTTGTGAGAGTAGGGGAGATCTGAAAATGAGTTGGGCATGAAGCCCTAAGTCTAAAAAATGTGTTTTCCATGAGGAAAAGTGAGGTTTTGAGATGTGAAAGTGAGTTTTGTGTTGGGGAAGCAAGATTTCTTGTTGTTTTGAGTTTTTATAGTCCATGTCCGACCTATTTGAAGCATTGATAAGTTTGTGTGAGCATTGGATGGTTGATTTCCAATAAGTGCTAGGGTTTCTAGGCTTAAAATGGGGGGTTGGTAGTTTGGCCATTGGGTGATTGTATTTATGTCAAAAAGTGGTGAAATCCTTGGTTTGAACATTTGAGAAATGCTTCCCAATTGATTTTACAAAGTTTGGAAAAGATTGGAAGGTAGTCTATTTGGAAAAGAGGGCTAATTTGAGCCCTAAAAGGTGTAAAATACATGTTTTGAGTAAATTTATACAAAACAACCTTTGGTGATTTGTTGATATGTTTTTGAACCCCAAAATGGGTCCTTGAAAAGTTGTTAGTCTTGATCTTGAAGGACATCACCAAGAAGATATACCCGATTAGTAGGTTTGCAATACTACAATGGAAAGAGTTGATTTGATTTGATGAAATGATGATATATTGATGAGGTTGTGATTTGAAAATTGTTATTGCAGATTGGAATTGTATTTTATGTGATTTCAGGACCTCCACTAATTTCCTCATGTGGTATCAGAGTATAGGTACCAGATTCTTGTGAAAGAAAGTTACAGATTGAGAAAGAGATATTAGAAGGTGAAGAGGCAAGATTGTGAAGATTCCTTCAAAAGGAAGGAAGGTGGAACAAGAGGTGAATGAATTGAAGATTCAGTATTTCAAAGAGATCAAAGAATTGAGAGAAAGGTTGGAAGCCTTAGAGACAAGAAAAATAAGAGGTGAAGTTAAAAGCAGTGAGTCAAAAGACGAAGATGATGAAGAGTTTGAAGATGTTGAAGAAGAACTTGATCAAGAAGATTAGAGAATGTCCATGTTATTGAAGGTAGTAAAAGGTGACAAATACAAAGTGAAGATTGATGTAAAAAAATTTGGAGGAAATTTGAATGAAGAGGAATTGTTAGATTGGATATCTTCTTTGGACAACTATTTTGAATGTGAAGAGATTCAAGAGGAACAAAGAGTCAAGATTGCAAAAAAAATTCTTAAGGGTCACACACTTGTATGGTGAGATTATTTTTAGTCAGAAAGAAGGAAGAAAGGTAAATCCAAAATTGTGGCATGGGACAAAATGGTAGCGAAGTTAAAAGGTAAGTTTCTCCCTTCAGATTATTCAATTCAAATTTTTAAGAGATTGCAAAGTTTAAGGAAAAAGGAAATGGATGTAAAGGAATAGATTGAAGAATTTTATAGATTGAGCATGAGGTCCAACCATAATGAAAATGAAGATGAGAATATTGATAGGTACTTGGGTGGCTTAAGATTGAACATACAGGATGAGTTGGCTTTGACAAATTCTAGGTGTGTAGAGGAATGTTATCAAATGGAATTGAAGGATAAAGAGAAAATAAAGAGAATACAAGGGAGAATAGTAAGAGGAAGAGGCAGCACCATGAGAGGAAGATGATCTTTCTCTACTCCAAGACAAGCAATAGAAAATCAAGAAGAACCAAACAAAAGAGATGAACAAGTTGTTGACTTCAGAGGAGGATATAAAGGTACAAGGGGCAGGTTTGGAGGGGTAAGGAATTCAAATAATTTTGTAGGTAGATGCTATCATTGTCAAGAGTATGGTCATCCTGCTTGAAAGTGCCTTGAGAATATTGGCTCATCAACAAGTGTAGGAGAAAGGAAACCTGATAGGAGAGAACAAATTGTTCATGAAGATGAAGTTGAAAGTAGTTCAAGTTCCAATAGATTGGTTGATACTCTTGAAGTTGGTGAGATGTTGATGATGAAGAAACAAGTTTTGAAGACCAAAAAGGATGAGCTGCTTCAAAGAAGAGCATTCTTTAAGACAACTTGCAGATGTAACAAAAAGGTATCCAAAGTGATTTTCAACGTTTACAGATAACATTGTGTCTAGTGAGATGGTAGAAAAATTGCATTTGCATAAAGTACGTAGAGAAAGGCCATATAAGGTATCATGGGTTAGTGATAATCAATCTTTGGTGGTGAGTGAACAAGCAAGAGTTGAGTTTCAAATTGGAAATTATAGAGATGAAGTTCTTTGTGATATACTACCCATGAATTTTTGTCATCTATTGTTAGGAAGGCCTTGGTAGTTTGACAGGCCAACCTTGTATAATGGAAGACAAAATACATACATAATTGAGAAAGGTGGGAAAGAGTTCATTCTAACTCCATTGGTTGAGGAGACAAAATAACTAAGAGAGATTATTGTGCTTGGGAGAAAAGAGTATGTGAATAAAGATGAAAGAAAGAACATGAGTTTAACATCCAATATAATGCTTGATAGAGATAGGACAGTAGGGACAAGAGGTGAGAATGATTTGTATATAGATGGAAAGATAAATGTCTTCATGTGGAAGAGAAAATTAAGTGGAAGTGTGTCTCAGATTGAGACAGAGAAAAACGAGTATGAAGAGCCTTTGGGAAGGCATGAAATGAGTGAATAGAAGGACAATGAGTTGAAAAGATAGGACAAGTGTCAGTAATGATGATGTGATAGAGGATAGTAATGATGATGTGACAGAGGATTGTAAGGCTGCTGGAACAGGAAGAAGGTGAAAAAAGTTGAAAAGGATGAAAAGATAGTGGAGAAAGAGACAAAGGTTTGTGATGGTCATTGGATAGTGGCACAGACAGTTGCAGGTCTAACAAAGTTAGTTAAGGCTGATGGTACAAAGGATAGTAGTGAAGGTGCAGATAAATAGGCTAACAGACAATGGAATAAGAAAAAAGTTGAGAAACAAGTGATGGAAGCTATTAAGAGAGTGAATACAATTGAAAATAAATATGTGATAGTAATATTCAATGATAGAAGACTGGAAAAGCACCCCACATAGCAGAATGGAGAGTTGGAGCAACATACAAGTAATGATAAACACAATATCAAGAGTACTAAGGGCAATGAGAGTTAATGAGAACATGAACCTAATGATGGAGTACCAAGAGGAAAAAATTATGCAGAGGAAAAGGTGAAAAAGTTAATGAACCATTTCCAAGGTACTTGGAAAGCTTACAAGTTGGGGTGTATGGTGCAGGAGCACCATTGAACAAGTTTTGTCAATCCATGAAGATAAGGCGTAGGATGTAGAAGTTTAGAATTTTTTGCATAAAATAATGTATTGAGATGATCTTATTTAGTAATTATTCATTTTTGTGACATGTCTAGGTGTTTAGGAAGTTATTAGCATTGATTTTACAAAATTGCAAAAAAGTGAAAAGTTGTCATAGTTGGAAAATTGCAAAGTTACAAAATTTGAATTCTAGAGAAGTCCAATGGTCATAATCCTTCCAAAGGTCATTTTTGGAAGTTAGACAGTTTTCTTTGGAGGGAAAAACTTTTAATTATGTTAAGGAACACATTGTAATGGTTGATTTTGAAGATTTTGAAGATTCAAGCAATAAAAACACTATTTTATATACATTTTATGTAATTTCCTAGGTTTGTTCTACCCGTATGGTCTGTATAGTTCTCCATTGATTCAAATTTGTGCTGGTTTGTAAAGTAATTTTTTACTTCTTTCATTTGATTCCATTTTGAAGGCTTTACTTTAAATTTAGTTGATTTCATCTTTATATTTCTCAGACCAGCCAGAAAATAGGGTATTTGAAGGTTTGTAAACTATTTCAAATATTTCTTGAACCCATTCCACCTTCTATCTAAACTATTTATCTATGGAATGACTATAAATTATTTGGGAAAGGTGTATGAGAGTCTTGTGAGAGCAAGGGAGATATGAAAATGAGTTGGGCATGAATCCCTAAGTCTAAAAATTGTCTTTTCAATGAGGAAAAGTGAGGTTTTGAGAAGTGAAAGTAAGTTTTGTGTTGGGGCAGCAATATTTCTTGTTGTTTTGAGTTTTTACAGTCCATGTGGAACCTATTTGAAGCATTGATAAGTTTTTGTGAGCATTGGATGGTTGATTTCCAATAAGCGCTAGGGTTTCTATGCTTAAAATGAGGGTTTGGTAGTTTGGCCATTGGGTGACTGTATTTCTATCAAAAAGTGGTGAAGTACTTGGTTTTAGCATTTGAGAAATGCTGCCCAATCGAGTTTGTAGAGTTTGGATAATATTGGAAGGTAGTCTGTTTGGAAAAGATTGCTAATTTGAGCCCTAAAAGGTGCAAAATCCCTGTTTTGAGTAAGTTGATACAAACAAACCTTTGGTGATTTGTTGATATGTTTTTGACACCCAACATGGGCCCTCGAAAATTTTTCGGTCCTAATCTTGAAGGACATAACCATGAAGATATGGCCGATTTATTGGGTTTGCAATATTACAAGGGAAAGAGTTGATTTGCTGAAATGATGAGATTGTGATTTGAAAATTGTTGTTGCAGATTGGAATTGTGTTTTGTGTGATTGCAAGACCTCCCTTGATTGCATCAGTTTCTTGGCCACTATAGACAATCCTTGTATGGTCTCCAGAAAAATCCTATTAGTGTGTTAATGCGGTAGTACTAGTATCTAGTGTCACCAACTTTAGTCTATGATAGTGCACCCACACAAAGATATACATATGACATCCCATCTGCTAGCTACCTCCAAACAGGTGGATGAAAGACTAGAATATTCTCCCAGGCCTAGATCATCAATAATGTGGTCTAGTAGTTGATACTCGATGCTTCCCTATAGGCCACCTTATTTAACTAATGATACAACATCCCAAGTAAGTAGGGTCCCCATGCAAAAATAGTCTTGTCTTGTCGAATTATCACGAGAACATCTCCCCATTTGATAGGGAACCTATGTCCCCAATGATCTGGAATCCAAACACTAGAAATGAAAGTGCATAGCATAGCGTCTCATCAATGATAATGCTCAGACATAAGCTCCCACTGAATCTCATACCCATCGATGCCCAATCTTGTGCCATCATCAGCCTTGTAAAACTTTCTCAAGGCCTGGAGTCCCCAGTGCAAATCGTAGACAACCCACTCTCCTTTAATCAGAATGTGAAGTATCTGGTAGACATGTTGTAGGCTCATGATCACCTCTCCAGTTGGCAATTGAAAGGAACATGTCTTAGAATGTCATATCTCAGCCAATGTTGTTAGTAGCCCCTATTAGCCCAGAAAATGGGAATATAGGTGATGTGATATAAACCTAATCACATTAGCCACCTTTTCTTTCCATCCCATGGTTGATCCTTGAACACATATGTAGCCAATCTGAACTCACATGTATAAATAGGTGGTCATTGTTTCTACACATGTAGAAATGAGAGTTAACATATCATTGAAAATCATCATTACCATCTATCTAGTCAAAACTACATAAAGAAACTAAGGCTAAACTAAGTCAACCCTAGTCAAATTCAAATGCATATTTTTGACTTCGTTTACATCATACCAAGTCAAATGGGTAATTTTATCCTACATATGCATCTCATTCTAGCAATTGTGTCACTTTGACTTACAAATGCATCACTCCAAAGCACTTGTGTCATTTCCCTAATCAAGTGTGCCACTTTAAAACATTTGCATCACACAGGCTCACATTTGCATAATGATAAACCTAAACCTATCTCGACCCTTGCATTTGCATCATGATAAACCTAAACCTATCTCGACCCTTGCATTTGCATCATGACACATCAAATGCATGTGACGTGAATGCAAGTGTGTCTTTCATGAATGTAGATGCATCACGACGCATTTGATTTCTCAACTTTAACTCTAAAAATGCACAAAAAAAGAGAAAATTACAAAGTGGGACTAGGGTACATACTCGTGCCTCTGTGCCATCTGGTCATTGGAAGGTCCACCACTGATATTCGCAATGATTAGCTTCTGGAATCACCATCTTTCCACAATTTCCTTTGGCTTGGAGCTCTCAAATTTCAAAAGTAAAAAGTGAAAATGAATTACCTTTTCACCCAATTCAACCTATTTATAGGGTGAAAATTAGGGTTTCCTCTAGGGGCTCATAACTAGAGGTGTATTTGACCAACTTCGACTATCCTTTTGACTGCCTTAACCTTGTCAAAATTCAAAATTGACCCACCATTATTTTTCTAGTCTTTAAATTGACTTATCTGGACACTTTCCATATTTTTCTGATGTCGAGCCAAAATTTGTAAATTTTCCCAAGGAGGCATAGATACTTCGTACCTTCGCTAGGGCATATTTTTTACTTCTTTTATTTGTTACAACGTGATAAACTACATTGTATCAAAGAGGGGGAAAATGTAGACACATAAAATTGACCTAGGCCTATGAACTTTATTTTCTCCACAATTCTTCCCAAAATAATTAAAATATTTAATTATCTCCTATTGTTCAATTTCAACTATTAATTAAATAATTCTTAATTATTTAATTAATTCATGTCTTTTATTCTTCACTATTTAAATAAATAAATTTTATTTATTTATTTTAAATGCATCACTAACTTCTTATGTGTCTTCATAATTAAATAAATTCTTAAATTTATTTAATTATTACTTGTCCATCATTTCTTCTTGATTATTTAAATAAATAAACTTTATTTATTTTAATATGTCATTAATTTCCATATCCTCTTATAATTAAATATATTCCCATAATTTATTTAATTATTCTCCATTCAACATTTTTTAATTTCAAATAAAGACATTTATTTAAAATCTGTTCACTCTCTAATTTTCCTCCAAGTAAATAATTAGAATAATTATTTACTATCACATGACCCCACCACTTTTGAATTAAAATAATTTTTAATTCAAGAAGTCAACTTTCCCTCTTAAATCAAATAATTCTAAGTTAATTATTTGATTCTCCAACTTTTTATTTTTCTGTGCCCAATATTCCCTCTTGTCACATGCATTTTTGTCCATTGATTTGATTTTTTTTGAAATCAAATCTTAGCCCTTCATTTGAGAATTTCCCTAACCCTAATTGTGGGTTGTCACATTTAATTTTAACCCTTTATCTTAGGGAATCTCTCAACTTTTAAACTCCATGTGCAACCTTGACCCCAATAGAAAATCTTTGCATACACTAGCCAATATTTCCCACTAAAAATAGATAATAATGATGTATATAGGATAACTTGAGTTGTCACAAGAAAAATAAAGTTGGAAATAAATGGCAAGTGAGGGTATTACATTCAAAAATCAAATCAATATTTTTGAAGGCTCCACTATTTTATAATAGATTACCATTGATTTCCACAAGAGAAAGCTTGAGATCATAATGAGATTCATCATATTTTGCTTAATTTTTTTGGTCATAATATTTCTAAGATCATTATCCTTTGAATGGATTCCTTTAATGTTGTCACACTCATCATAAATATCTAAGTACCTTATCAAATAATTATTATTCGCCACATGGGAATTAGATGATGAATAAAAAGGAAGTATATTTTCTCCTTTCTAACCCTTCAGATTTCTGGCCATCATATCAAAAAGATATTTTCCTCATGTTTCAAGTCACAATAGCCTAGGGAATGATAATTATTAATAGGGTGTGCTGATGGTGAAGGATTAACATAATAAAAATGTCCCTCTCTATATCATCAACACAAAACATTCCACCTTTTTATTATTGATCAAGATTTGAATTTAGTATTTCTTTATAATAATAGTCTATTCCCTTTGTTCTAGTCTTTAATTGTATTCCAAAGAAATCGTGACTAACACTTAGGCAATAAATAATATTTCCCTTGATATGATTGGATGAAATTGAAATTATGTTATTTCATGGATAGAATATCTTTGTTTTGAAGAGGGATTTTCATCATATGACCAATAAAATCTAGTCATATAAGGTCTGAAGGCCCATATTAGCCAAGAACAACATACCTATTTTCCTCTTCCTTAAGAGAGTGCATCAGTGAGCACCTTTTCACATCAAGGAAACTAATCCTTGACATTAGTCCTTTGACATCAATGAAAACATATGTTCAACATCTCTATCTCAAGAACATAATATATAAGAGATAATATACACGAAACTATCGAACTATACTTACAAAACCATGAGATAAAAGCACCCAAAAAGTGCCACCAAACTTATCTCCAATCAAATATTCCCTCCTAATGGGGTTTTCCTTCTAGGGTGAGGAAAATATAACATAACCTTTACCACCATATCTATGACCTAATGATGAATGGTCTATATTTATAATGAAAATAATATATAAAATGTAGTTTTCTGAGGCACTACCCTCAAATCCCCATTGGGGCATTAGACCCTAAAATCCACCATTAGGGGAGGTTATTTTCCCCATATTATGCAGGGGGTAACCCCATTGTGCCCCCATGCTCAAATGTAAACTTCCTTTGTAATTGCAAGGTGTAGACACCATTTTTCAAACATCCATATCCATGGTTTGGCATGAAACCTAAATTTGTAATTAAATTGAAAGATACAATTATGTAGGTTTATTTATTGAGTGGAAGGTGGAAGATGGTTAGATGAGTATGGTTCTTGATAAGGGTGTATGGATTGGACTTTGTTTCACCTAAATGTATGCACAATTCATTTTAATAGTTCTTTCATTCCTATAGTAAATGTTAGTGTAATCGTGCATTAGCTAACAATTAATCATTAATTAATTATTTGTCTAAATTATTCTCATGCACTTAAGCTAAACTTAGGAGTTATTTAGACTAGCTAACTTTCAAGTTCTTTTTCTGTGTTAATTGAAGTGATTTTATTATTAGAGATCATTTTGTCTCATCACATGTGATGTTAAAACTTGTCCTAATCTAATCCCTTTATCATTTAGGGTTGCTCCTATATAGTATTCAACCCTTATTGTATTATCTCTCGAACTCTCAACTTTTGAGAACTCTTATTTTCCTTGAAGATTCTTCATGTTCATTTTGTAGTTCTTTCTTGTTGAGGAATATTGCATATATTGTTTGCAGATATCTTGCATGTGTAATGTGTATTTGTTCATTGTTTTGTCTTGTGGCTCATGTTTTTCATAATTCTATCATGGTATCAGAGCATGGATTCAATGAACCCCTTCTTAATTTATGAGGTTTTTCTTCAACAAAGGTTACAAGCATCAATTCAGGAATCCCATTTTATGTTATTACAAATTTTGGAGGTGGGACAATTCTTGGTGCATTTTTGCATGAAAAGGACCTCACCATTAGATTTAGATTTTTTAAGAAAGTCATATTTGGATTTTGTTTGACTTGATTTGGACTCATGAGGTTAGAACTATAGGGTTTGAAGTGGTTTTCTTTTTCTGGATCTAAAGGGTAGCTATAATTCTGGTACATTTTGGCACAAAAAGGACCTCACCGTTGGATTTAGGAGGCCAATTCCATAAATTTTGACTATAAATTTGTCATATTTCAATGTCGAGAGCTTTTGAGGCAATTTTTTTGTATACAGTATGTACAACCCCTATACACTTACTTGTGCACATATTTCAAAAAAAGGTGAAAATCAAAAAGGTTGGTGTTACTTTTAATTTTCTAGTTTTTAAAGAAAAATTCAAAAATTTAAAAATAAAAAAAATATTGAAAAGATGATTTGTTGAAAAATGTTGCTCTATGGTTTAGGACATAGAGCAAGTTTTCACCAAATATCATTCAAGGAAACCCTAGAGATCTCAATCCAAAGGTAGCAAGGGGGAAAGAGATCTTGCAATAGGGTTGTTCTAGGGTAGGATTAGAGACTAAATGAGGGTTCACTACCAAGCTAGGGCTTGGAAAGAAAAGATATGTAAATGAAATGAAAAACTAATTAGATGACCTAGAGAATGAAACTGAAATACAAAATGACAAAATAAGAATGAATAGATGTGATCAAAACAACCTCCAAAACCCTAAAATACTAACTCCCAATACTCACTAGGACTCATACGTTAGTTGTGGCGTATGCATCCTAGGCGGGTCTTAGAGAGATGAAAATGTGGAATATGGAGTTGTAGATTGAGAGGAACAAAACCCATAAATTGTTCCCTGAAACCCTAACTGGGACTCATACGCCCAGATTGTTGCAAAGTGTCCTAGGAGTAGAATCTTAAACTGAAACTTTGCAATCCTTTGAAGATAGATCAAATAAGCACTTTCCCATTGGTTTCATGCAAATTAGATGGATATTTTTCCCTAGATCTAACTTTTTGTGAGTCTTGACAACTTTTCATGACAACTTTGACAACATTTGCAACTTTGTCATTGTAGTACTTTTCAAGGCTTCAAATCCACATTTCTTCAATCTATGAACTTGCAATCACACATTAGAGAGAGGAAAACTTGTTGATTGTTAGGAAATGGGTTTTTTCCTTGGTCAAACCCCTTTTAAGAAATTAAACCAAATGATGAAATAATGAAATAGAAGCATGAAATATGAAATATGCAATGATGATACCTTGAATGATGTCTTGAGATGTAATTCAAAAATATAATATGAAGTGGCAATGTAGAGTGTATATCTTCATCTTGAATTAGATATGAAATAATGCTTGACTAGGATCTTAGATGTTACATCACAACACTAGCTCAACTACATGCTTGATGCTTAATGATCATGACTTGATGATGAATCTTGAATTGCTGAAACAATTGATGAATAATTATGCTTTTTAATGCCTTATAAATTCTCTTTTAAACTACCTTTACACTCTTGTTAAGTCTTGTAATCATATACTTGCTATTAGGAATTCTCTCTTGAATGTCTTAGGTGAAAATGAGTGCAATAACCTTGTATTTATACTTGTTTATTGCAGATTTTGCTAAATTACAACACTAAAAGTTGACATTAGATCTAGGAGGATGAAATCCCACCAAGAATTTTAATTAAATTTTATTTTGGACGAGATAGGACTCATACGCCAGTAGTGGAATATGAGTCACATTACACTTAGCTTTGGGACACATTTTTAAAAAATGCTTAAAATGATGTAAAATCAGGATTAGGGCCCAAAAACCTAGGTGGGAATCATACACCCAAGGTGGCGTATGAGTCCCAGATCACTCAATATGGGCCACACAACCTAAAACCACCTAAATTATGATTGAATTTTGGTTTATTTCAGGATTATCCTCAGAAAGATGGATTAAATAAGGCTAGTGGATAAAAAATAAGGCCAAATAAGGCATAAAGAAGCCCAATTATTTAATGAAACCCTCTATTACTATGAAAGTGTTAGGATACACTTTACAACACCCTAAATAAGGAATACTTAATTCCATTTGGTTTACAAAGGTCCTAAACTTAATGTGAAGGTGCTAATAAATACACTTTACAACATTAAATTAAGGAAAAATTAGGTGTATTTAGCTTAAAAGTGCCTTACATCTAATGTACTAGATCAAAGCGACATTAGGTCCACTTTAACATTAACCATTCCTAAATTAAGTGATAATTTGTACCATCTCCAAGAAGGGTGTACAATTTTTTTTATTACATCTAACCACCACTTTAGTGAGAGCAGGAACTTGCTTCAAACTATTCAAACTAACACTAAAGTAGACATTCAAGAGGGGTCCAAGTGTACTAAAGGGAATGGTCTAGGATAACAAGGATCAAAGGAGGTTATCAGCCCCCTAGGATCCAAGATCCTATGTCAAACCAACATAAGCACAAAAGGACATAAACAAGGTGTATGCTATGCAACATCAAGATACACAAACATGCAATTTCAATAGCTAAAAGAGAGAAAAACAAAACAAGAAAAAATAAAAAGAGGTGGATCAAGTTTCAACCATTTGTCCCACATGTTATGGATCAAATCTAATATTTTTGTCCAAAAATACATTCTCAGTCAAAGGCAATGAAGCTTCAGGCTATCTGCTAAGTGAGTAACCAAAATGGTGGCTTAGTGAGAAAGCCATGCCTTTTTATCAGCTTCTCACCATATAATGAGAAAGTCATTTCCATGTTTAGGCTTCTCATCGTACATTAACCATACCAAATCTATACATCCTAATAACTTTGACAAGCTACCACATAATAATGAACTTCAAGCTTCGTGAGGCAAGAAAAGCTTCATATGCTTGAAACTCATCAACAAATAGGATGGCTCCATAGGCAAGCAAAGTGTATTATGCAAGGTGGCAATATAAATTTTTTTGTAAATACAAAATAGTGTAAGGTACATTCAAAGGGATCTTTCTTAGTTCATGTAGGGTCTCTTCTTAGGGAACATCATTCCTAATGTCTCTAAGAGTGGAAAAGTAAAAGAGATATCACACACTCAAAGGAAATCAAGCCCAATAACCACCAAGAAAAGGACACATTGCAAGAAGATAGAAAATTGCACAATGAAAAATGAGTGTCGATGTATTCCCCCAATTTATAGTGTTTGCTAACAGCATTGTTGTGAGAATTTTTTTTAAAGTAGAAGAAGACATTAGAGATTACTCAGAAAGCCCTATGCTAAGTTATATGTTTTTTAATTAAAGTACATCATGAAAAGGGGTTTCCCAAAAAACTCATTATGTCACATGAGAGCCAACTTAAGGCATGTTGTCCACATCTCAATATTTCTCTTATATGTACATGAAAGGTGGTCAACTAGCCAAAGAGACAATGAAAATTGATGCATGAGGACAAGGTTATTTCTAACCCCCTAGTCTCCCACTTAGTGTAGGACAAGGATGACCTGAGATGATTGATGAGAAACATGCTAAAGTGAAAATAAATATTGATTAGAGGAATTAGGTGCCCCAACATAAGTAAGAGCACTAAACTCCTTAAGATGTTGAATTCTATCACTTAAATCCTTACATTCATTAGTAGAATGACCATGAACTCTATGATATGCACAAAATGAAATCTTGTAGTAAATTTTCTTTCATGTTTTTGGAGGGAGAGATATCAAACAATCTTTCAGGAGTCTCAACAAGATACTCTCTTGATCAATAGTAGAAGATGTTCCTTTATTTTTTGAAAAATATGTCTCTTTCTTCGTATTAGGTATCATACTTACACAAGACTCTTTAGATTGTGAAATTTTGTACTCTCCTTTACATAAGGGTGTAAAATCTATCAATTTTAAATCATAAGTGTTTTTCATGATGATATTAACATCACGTGAGTATTTAATTGTTTCTTTCATTTATTTCAAAGGATAATACTCAAGCCCACTAGCATTTATCAATTTAGGATGCACTAATGTTAAATTTGGCTTAGAAGAATCTTTTGTAAGAATGTTAATATTGGGTGAAGGCTTGTTTGTTTCTTTTGAGGGATGATAACCAAGACCACTAGTCTTTTCTTGTGTGTTAGGTTCTATAGGGACATGTATACCTTGTTCTCTAGTACCACATCCTTTTGTTTCATAAGTTCATAACCTCTTCCATAAAGTTTTTTTATTTCTTTAGGATTTGGTGGTTGTTTATAACAAACTTCCTCAAAGTTTGTTGTATAATTTGTTGTTTCTTCTAAAGTGGATGCTTTTGAAGGGTCTTCCATATTTTGTGTTGACATTACAACTTTTTCTTTTCTCTTTTTAGATTCTTTGTTTATGATCTTGTATTTTCCCATGAATGTTGATGTGAAATCTAAGGAACCCCAATCATCTTCTAATAGCTTTGTGACTTCTTCAATATGTTTTTATTTGTCTTTCTATTGCACGGGCTCTACTTTTGTAGTTGGTTTCAATGTTTTCAAAGGATTTTCCTTTTTTTTCTCAATGTTTAAACAACTATTTGGTTCAAGATCAACTTCAATTATGTACACTTTGTTGTTGTAGACATACTTCATTATATGATGAAGAGTAGAAGGCAACCCATTCATTTCATGAATCCAAAGTTTGCCTAAGAGAAGATTATATGAAAGATCATGAAG
>VDFB02270651.1:745713681-745777451 GCA_007258455.2 Sequoia sempervirens | reverse complement strand
TACCATATGAACTCAAAGTACCATGCATTAATGAAGTAACTTTGATAGAGTTAATTGCACAAGTGGAAGTTTTAGAAGGAAAATATCTAAATATTAACAAAAAACTAAGTGAAGAACAACAGTTGTCATTGGAAAACTTACTAAGGACCCACTAGCATGCATTTGTGTGGGACTCTCATTATATGAAGGGATTGCACCCTAATATTTTCACTCATAGGATATACATAAGAGATGATTATACACCAATGAGGTAGCCACAAAGAAGAATTAACCCTACATTGAGAGAAATTGTAAAAGGGGAACTACAAAAATTGCTAGATGAAGGATTTATCTACCCCATTTCAGATAGCCAGTGGGTGTCTCCATTGGTGATTGTGCCCAAAAAGGGAGGAAAGTGGTGAGTGTGTTTTGATTATAGGGAACTCAATGCTGCCACCAAAAATGACCATTTTCCCTTACCTTTCATAGATCAAGTTTTGGACTCACTTGCAAGAAAGCAGTACTTTTCTTTTCTAGGTGGATTCACTAGCTATAACCAAATCCAAATTGTACCTGAGGACTAGGAGAAGAAAATGTTTACCTATCCATGGGGGGCCTATGCCTACTCAGTACTCCCATTTGGCTCATGCAATGCACTTGCAACTTTTTAGAGGGTAGTCATTAGCATATTTTCAAACATCTCTCTTGATTGCATGGAAATTTATATGAATGACTTTACCACATATGGTGCTAATTTCAATGAAGCATTGGAAAATCTTAGGAGAGTTCTATAGAGATGTCAAGAACAAAATCTATTTTTAAACAGTGAAAAGTGCTTCTTGGTGATGCAAGAAGGTGTAGTTCTTGGCCACTACATCTCTCACAAAGGAATTCAAGTAGATCCTGCAAAGATTGAGGTGATTACCAATTTTCCTATACCTACAAAAAAAAAAGATGTTAGGAGTTTCTTGAGACATGCAGGTTATTATAGGCATTTCATCAAAGAATTCAACAAAATGGTAGTACCATTGTACACTCTCCTAACCAAAGATGTTGAATTCCAATGGACAGAAGACTGTGACAAAGCATTTTCTAACTTGAAAGAAGCTTTAACTCATGCTCTTGTACTTAAAGGACCTAATTGGGAGATTCCTTTTCACATTCATGCAGATGCATCAAACTGTTCTATAGGATCAGTTTTAGGATAGAAAGAAGGAGCAATTGAAAATTCCATTTATTTTGTCAGCAAAAATCTACAAGGAGCTGAATTCAACTATATAGTGACAGAAAAAGAAATGTTTGCAGTGATCTATGCCCTAAAAAAATTCAAGCACTACATAACAGGCTATCAGATCTTTGTGCACATCGATCATGCAACCATTAGATACCTCATGAATAAACCCTTGATCTCAGGCAGGACAACAAGATGGTTATTGATGCAGGAGTTTGGCATAAACATTGTGGATAAACAAGGGAACGCCAATGTTGTAGAATTTCTTTCAAGGTTGACTACATTAGAGGATAATCAAGTCATAGATGAATCTTTTCCTTATGAGTATTTATTCTCCATTAGTGTGCAAAAACCTTAGTATGCTAACATAGCTAATTAACTGGTCATAGAGAGGGTTCCTACTCACTTCTCTCCAAAAGAGTGAATGGTGCTCATTGAAAAATCTTTTCCTTTTACATGGATCGTTGGGTGTTTGTTTTATGCTAGACCAAACCATGTCATGAGGAGATGTGTGAGGGAAGATAAGACATTTGATATTTTGCAAGCATGTCACAATGAGCCCTATGGAGGCCATTTTGCAGCCAAGAGGACAACAATGAATATTTTGAACATGGGATATTATTGGCCTAGAATCCACAAGGATACAGGAAAATATACAAGAAAATATGATAGATTCCAAAGGATGGACCAACAAACCAAATCTGATAAGATGGCACTTTACCCTCAAGTAGTAATCACTCCCTTTGATAAGTGAGGATTGGATTTTATAGGACCCATTGAACCTCCATAAAATGGTAAGTCTAATATCCTAGTATGCATTGATTATGTAACCAAGTGGGTAGAAGTTAAAGCAATGAAGCATGAAAGAGACAACAAGGTTCCAAAATTTCTTTATGAGGAAATTTTCACATAGTGTGGGGTTCCAAGAGAGATAGTGACTGATCAAGGGAATCAATTCACTTCAACCCTTGTTGAAACATTGGTAAATGAGTACAATATAAGGCATAGGAAGTCTAATCCTTATCACCCTCAGGCCAATGACCAAGTTGAGGTGACCAATGGAGAAATTGAAGCCATTCTGACCAAAACTATTGCTATCCATAGAAAGGATTGGGCGAACAGGCTACTAGAAACTGTTTGGGCCTAAAGAACTACCTAGAAAACAACTACATGCTTCACTCCATTTGAGTTTTTTGTATGGAAAGACAACTATGATGCCCATTGAATTTGAGCATAAGAATCTTAGGACTACAGTAGAATTAGGGATGGATATCTCTAAGGCACAAGGAGACCAAATCATGTAGCGAGTGATTTGGATGAGATGAGGAAGGAAACCTTGCATCACATAGAGGTAGTACAAAATCAGAGAATAAAGTGGCATGTAAAATTCATCAAGGACAAGAAATTCTAGCTAGATGACTTGGCACTACTCTACGACTCAAGGTATCAAGATAATGTAGGAAAATTGCAGACAATGTGGCTAGGACCATATGAGGTTGTTGAAGTCTTCCCCAATAGTACTGTCTAGCTCACTACCATTGACCTTGTTAGATTCAAGTTGCTTGTCAATGGTCATCGCCTTAGATTGTATCAAAGCCAATTTCCAAAGAGGAATTCTTGAAACAATTCACTCTGAATGCAACACCCGAACATCTTGTAGACGAAGGAAGTGGAACTATTGTCCCTCCTAGCTAATTAAGGTATGTACTTTGTCATAATAAAGACTTACACTTTTTTGGGCGTCCACCTTTTTACCCATCCACCCATTCATCCATCCATCTCCACCTTTCACTCTCTTTCATCACTTCACTTCATTCCACTTCACCTCATTCCACTCCATTTTCATTAATTGCTCAACTAATTTCTTAAAAGGTGACTAGTACTTTCTCCATAATATTTGCAACAAATCTTCCAAGCATTCAGGTACATGCACATCAATTGCTATATCTTAATTGTATTTTAGTACATTTATTTAATTGTTGTACATTAATATGGGCATTCACCATAACATGTCACTATTCCCTATCCCTATCAAATCATCATCACCACCTCACATGTGATGACACATGCTCAAATTTAGGTTGGGGGGGAAAGATGTGAATACCATGCTTGCATGTCTGTCCATGTCGGTCTACATCAACAAAGTTTAAATTGAGCCGATTTGAATTCTGGGTGAAATGACGGCTCACATGTGTGAGGTGACACCAACCGCCACTAAAAATTTTCTCCATCATAACCTTCATTTATTACTCCTTTATTTCCTTTATTGCCCTATCATAATCTTAAGCCAAAAAGGGACAATTCAGACAACACTAACATTGGAAATCTAGCAGTATTTCTAGAAGGAGAAGTTTAGCTTTCAAACGAAGATTGTAGAGTGATTGTTTGATTGCGAACAAATGAACAGTGGGAGGTGGGTTAAGTTGAAATGAACCCATAGTTCATGATGTATTACTGTAGGATGCACCTTTCTAAGCCGAGTTCAAAAATTGTGGGTGGTTATATTATTTCCTAAAGTTGAATGATTTTAATGAAGATGTTGCGTTGGAATTTTCCCAAACATTGTCTAAAGGAGAGGCCATGGTCAAAGGGTTGGAGGTCATGGACACTAAAGAGATTATTGCAAAAGTTACAAGGTTCCCTATCGATGGTGAATATTACCTTGCTACCAGAGGTGTCGGGTCAGCTAGGGCTGAATTTACAGAACCTAGTGACCCTGCATTGAGTGTGGACAAACAAGGTGCGAAGAGAACCTCTATGCCCAAGCCATGGAAGCAAGTAGTTGTTTATGTTATAAAGTACATCACCTGTGAAGGTTGCCAGTCGAATCTACATTTTGTGCACTTCAAACTCTTGAATCACATGAGGCATAGGAGAAGGATGAATGTGTCGTACATGCCATACCACCTACTTTCAATCATGGTGGCCAAGACACAAAAAGGTAGGGACAATTCTATTTCCCACCATTGTCTGATCAAATTATTAGTTGAGAAGTCTTTGCATTATGTGTCTTAAATGACTTGGGAAGAATTAATAAATATTGATCAAATTAGACTAGATCATTTGTGAACTAGGGTTTTTCCTCAACCTCATAGGGCTAGTAGGAGATTGAGCAAGGTTGAAGCCACTCCTGGTGCCTCAACTTCTGGTGTAGGCCCTTGTGTAAGCCCTCTTGCAACTAAACAAATCATAGAGATTAGTTATTCTAAGATAGGGAATTTAGAAAAAGAAATTTCTTCAGATTTTAATGAGGATGTTCCTCTTGGCATCCTAATGAGAACTAGGGCACAAAATAAAGAAGAAAAAATAAGGAAGGGAAAAGCTGAAAAGAAAATGGTAGAAAAAGAATTTCAAAAATCTAAGAAATAGAAGGCTGACACTGTTCTTCCTACAGCCAAAGAAAAACATGAGACCCCTCCTAGAAAATCAAGACCAGCCAGGCCAACCTTTGGTATGTCTCCACAAGAAATCCATAAGCTTAGAGAAACATCACGAGAGGACATAGAAGCTTCGAGGGGATAGGTTAATGTTGAGGAGGACGTATTTGAGAAAGTAACAAACATAACACTAAAAGATCTTGCTAACATCACAAAACAAGTTGAGAATCAAGGGTATGAGGAGAATCAAGAGCTCCTTTAGCAAGAGCAGTTGTACAAGTTCCTACAACAAGAGAAAGAGTGAGAAATTAGTACCCTTGTAGCTAGAATTGGCTGAACAAATAGAATCCCTACAACTAGTATGATATGAAGGGAAATTATCAGTGCCAAGAAAAATGTTGGTAGGAATACATAAGCCCCTTGATTTTTCAATACACATGGTAGCCCTAAACTTATGGAAAGAGATGCAAAGGAGGGATGAGGAATGGAAAGAGGAGAAACATAGGCTAAAGAAGGAAATTCAAAAGAGAGATGAAGAGATTGAAGATAAGAATGAGGAAATTACTGCTTTAAAGGAAAAGGTGGACAATATAGCAGCCTTAGTATCTTAGATATTGGAATGAAGGACTCCTCCAAGATTCTATGATCTACATTTGAAAGAGAAGTATCTTTTTTTTAAGCTAGCAAGGATTGTTTCAGGTTTGAATCCTTCCATTGAGACTCCTCTTGAATTTTTCAATGCTTATCGGATTGCTCTTCTTGAAATGAAGAATTTGTTGTGTGAATTCTATTTGCATAATTATGCTATCACCCAAGATCATGATTGGAATACACTGTTGTATGTTTGGGATGTCCAATTAAGGGTATTTATGTCTTGGGTACAAAATTAAATCAGTTGGGGACAACAATACAAGACTTATAGGAAAATAGAATTGGCACAAAATTGTTTAAAGACCAAGCTATGGCAATAGGATCTTGTCTAAGAGAGAAGTAGTTTATAGAGAATATGAGGAGGTGGAAAAAAAAAAAGGAGAAATCTATGAAGGGATACCTATCACAAAGGTGGAATATCCTAGCTGATGAGTTAAAGCAAGGTGGGCCTCACTCTATGCAAAACTATGTTGCAACACTTATGAGAATTGATAGATATATACAAATTGGAAGGACAAAGGGATGATTTTGGCTTCCAATGAATTTTTAGCCACCTATCCTATTGTGGCATGCGCCAAATTTTAAGTATTACCACTATGATATAGCTACAAAGAGTCAGAGATGGAGGAAATTAGACAAACAACAAGGGTTCTTTTGGGACCCTAATTCATGCATGACAAGCACTGATGTAGGACAACTGGTAGTTGCAAATTTTAGGGCATTGACTAAGCTAAAGAACAAACCTTCCTCATATGGAGGACCAACAAAACCTTAGGTTGGGGGGAGTGATGAGTCTATTTTATGGTTCAATTTTGATAGAATTTATGATCCATTTGTTGTAGTTGTCATAGACTTTAATACTTGGATGTTTCCATTTTTATGATATTTCCTCAAAACCATAGACATTGGGCGTAAGCTTATTTCTATAAATCTTTAATGACATTGACATGCTATATGGACTAGCTATGTTAATTATACATGTGGATTAATGGATGCTTCTTTAAGATAGTTACAAATATGCAATTTTGTGCATACTAATATTTCCATGTAGATATAATTAGAGGCCACTAAATTGAGGAAGATTTTGTTAGCTGGTCGTGCACCATAATGGTCAACAAGGAAATCATTCAAAGGTTAGTGGAGGGAAGACTCTTGATGGTGAGAGATTCCTCATGCAAATCAAAATCGTAACCACCTTTTAAATGGTTTTAATTGTTGTTGAGCGAAGATAGGCGTTACTGTTGTGCTAAATATGCGTTAAGACAAACATGTTTGACCAAATTTTGTGCATGCATAACCACCTCTCCACTTTCTATGATTTCCCTAAAATGGCATCCTCCTAATTCTTTGGAGTTGACTTCCTTACTTTTTTTGTAGCTTTTCCTCCTATAAATAAGAGTCACATGCTCCTTCTCTGGAGGCTGCGTGATCTGATGATGTACTCGCATTCTTAGTTTTTTAGTAATACAGTTATGCTGCTCTTTTGTAATCATTTTTTCCATTGAATGAAAGTTTACATTAGTTTTAGGGGATACTCATCCAAGGGATCCCACTTGGTGAGCATTCCATCCTTTAGCTTATTTTAGTTTAGTTATTACTTTATGTTCAATAATTAGTTAAGAATTTGGCACTGACTATTCCTGTAGCCACTAGAATTCCATTATGTGACTATTCCTACAACCAAAGTAGACAAAGTAGTTTCCTATTTTTTTGCCCAAATTTTCATTTCTGTCATGCATTTCATCTTAATATAGTTGTTCATTAATGTTCAACATTTATGTTATTCCTTTCCAAGCAATTTATTTTCAGCATTGTGTCTTTCTTAGTTGTAGGATGAATATGGCTACTTTGGATTCCTAGTGCACATATAGTGCTAATTCATTTCAATTTTACATCCTTGGGTTGAAAAGCTAAATGCACCTTCATGATGATTGAAATAGCTATTCAAGTTAGATGTCCATTTTTTTAATCAGAGCTGTAAGGGCTTAGTTGTTAAAATCATTCTAGGAGGGCAATAGAGACTATGGTAGTTTGTCAGGAATGCAATATATGATGGTAGAAACTATACTTATGAGATTAAGAAGGATGGAATCTCTTTTACATTGACACCATTGTAGGAGTATGATAAAGGACATGGTAAGGAGGCCAAGGTGATAATTCTAGGTAAGAAAGAGTTTGTAAAGATAAAGGAAGAGGAGCCCAAGGAGTTTGCAACCACCACTAAAAATGAAGATGCTAAAACATCAAATTTGAATAATGATTCAATGTTGGAGGGAAAATATAACGAGCTAGTGTCCAAACCTAACATTTTAAAGTTCAAGAATGAATTAATTATGGAGATCCAAGAGTGGGTTGAGAAGCAGTTAGAGGTCATGATGGAAAGAGTGTTGTTTTCATTGATTGCAAAATAGGCTAGTGGGTAGTCAAATTCTATCAATACATAGGTTTGTAAACCTGATAAAATAGAGTTTCTAGGGGTAGAGAATTTGAGGGAAGAGATGAAAGGAAAAGGTGAAGAGACTAAAGGTGAATTGAAAGGACAAGTACACAATGAAAGCAAAGAAGAAGATAGTTCATGGTAAAGCTGGAAGAGCTATGTTTGCAGGTGCTCAAGTAGGTTTATCATCAATTCCAAATGAAGATAAGGTTAGACAACATCCATCAAGTCATCTTACAAAGTTGGAGCAATGTCTTGGTGGAGAAAAGTTCAATAGTGCAAAGAATGATATTAATATTCAATACCTAATCTAGTGGAAAGGGTTACCAGATGGAAGGAAATTTGGAGATCAAAGAAATGGTGTGGTCAAGCATGATTTACTACCATATAGTTCTCAAGGGACTTGAGTGGTTTTATTTATTTTTTCTATCTAGGTGTATGGTGCAGGGGCACCATGTGTCAACTTATGTAAATATGGTCTTATGTCAAGTTTTTGGGGTGTTTGAGTCTTATGTCATGTAATAAGTTCATAATAGGCCATTTTATATGTACTTGGACTCATATGGGGTCCATTTTGTAAATGTTGTAAAAGATTACAAATGTCGTCATGTGTAAGAGTGCAAAAAAAGTAAAAAATGGAAGTCCAACGGTCAAGTAGTTCAAAAGGTTGTTAGATTTGGTTGTGTGAGTTGGTTTTTGGTGTGTATGGTTTAAATACAATATTTATGGGTTGAAGAAAGGTTCTAGAGTTGATTTTTGTTGGAAAGTGATAAGAAACCTTCATTTTATGTGTGCTTTCTGATAAATTTTCTCCTACAGGCTACTATACGGCTCCATATTGATTCATTTTGATCTCAAGTACATTCGATTTGATGGATATATGGATTAAATATTTTCTAGTTTTTATTTGAAGTGACTTCATCAAGTTAGGAGAATTTTAGAGCCAAAATACTAAAGACGGGTTGAAAACCATGTTTTGAGGGTTTGAGAGCAAGAAAATGGCATAATTGACCATTCCACCAATGGAAACCTCTACAAATGGTGTAATGCTGTTAGATAGGTTTGTTTTCATGTTGGTTGTGTTGGATGAGAAAGGATGTGAGTTTTGGGCTAATATAGTGATGCCCAAGGGTGAATTTTCACATGTTTTAAAGGAAAAGAGAGTGCACCATAGAAAAATGGCCTCTTGTCATATTCATGGTCTTTTAGGCTTTTCTTCATGATACTTGGTCCATTTTTGTGTTGATTTAATGTTACAATGTGGCTTGAGCATTCACATTAGGTCTTTAAAATTCAAATGATGACATCTTGTTATAGTGTTGTAAAGTATTTTAAAACATTTCTACACTTTTCTAGATTCTATATATTATAATTTACCTAAAAATCATCTTTTCATTACTTATCAATTCTTATTTTTAAGTGTTGTAAGGTCTTGCAACAAATATTCACTCTTTTCTAGGCTTAATTTCACTATTTACACCTTTCTTATGCTTTATTGCCCTTATAACGTTTAATTAAGCATGTTTGTGAATGCAAACTTGACAAACAACATTAAAGGCAAGATAATTCCTGACACCCACATTCAAGTCCAAGGTGAGACCCATTCGCCATGGGTGGAAAATGAGTCCCTTTTGGCTCCAAATTCAAAATATTTTAAATTTTCTTTTCGATTTTTATTTAAAATCACCTTATGTCAGCCTATAATGAGGTATTATCGGGTTACTAAGGAAAAAGTGTGTATAAATAAGTTTTTTTACATCCATTTTGACCCCCATTCATCAATTTCTCTTATTCACTCAATCATTCAAGCATTCAAGCACTTTGCATCATTAAATCAAGCATTAATCAAGTATTATCGAGCAACCATTGTTCATATTTCTTCAATAAGGGTTTGGTAAGTTGATAGCATTTTCATGTTATTTATTTATCATTCTCTTTCATTTCATTATTTCATTAAGGGTTTGATTACTAAAGTGGGATTTGACCATGGAAAATCCCTATAACCAAACCCTTAACCATTTTTCCCCTTGTGTATGTGTGTTTGTAGGCTTTTGTATGTAGATTTGACAAGTATTTAGGTGTTGAAAAGTGGAGAAGAAGTCAACAAAGTTTTTCAAGTGAACTACAACATATTTCAAGATTGGAGAAGACATTTTGTTCATTTTCTACAGATTTGAGTTTGACAACCTGACAAGTGGACAACCTCAAATTTGGTGCTATAGAATTTGTCCCTAATTTCTTAGAATTTTGGGAGAGGACTGATTCACCATGAGTGGAGAATGAGTCCCACCTTAAGGCTGACAATCTAGATTTTTTCAGATTCTAGATCTCGACACTCAAAAACTAGATTTCAACAATTTTCATCAGAAGCAAGACTAGTTTGCCATCAGTGGCAAATGAGTCCCATTAGTGATTTTTAGAGATTTTTTTCAGCCTTCAAAATATTTCAGAATCTTTATCAGACCTTTAGGTGCACTTTGTTTCAGTCTTTTACTTTTTTTTTTTGTATTTATTCATACTTAGTTCATGTTTGCAAACATCATTGTGTTCTCCAACATTTTATAATTCCTAAGTTTTGCATTCATAATCAATCAAAAATTTCATTTAGTTACACTTAGATCATCTCATTTAGTCTACATAACATCATACATTTCCTAATTTGAGTGAACCCATTAGATTTATTTGAGTAGGCTGTGTCTCTCCTTTTAGGGTTATACAATTTTGAGGAAGCAAGGATGTGATATAACTAAAGAACATGAAATTCACCAACTGTTTGAACAAAATCATACTAAAGAAAACACACAAGGAATAGGTTATCAACCTCCTCTTGATTTAAACATCCTTCTTCCTCGAGAAAAACCATTCACTGATGATAATGCTAAGAAAACTTGGATCCCCATGGGTCCTTCTCCTTCTCCTTCCATTCATGAAAAAGGAGAATCTAGTAAAAGGAAATGACCTTACAAGCTGAAAAAAATTAAGTTTCCTCTTCAACTACCACCAAAATCTGAAAGTAAACTTCAAATACTTCTAAATAGAGGTCTTATATTATTACCACCTTCCAATAGGTTGGTTTTTAGTCCTAAAGATTCAAATGTTCTATCTTGTAAATACCATCATATTCTTGGAAATCGTAGTGAAGAATGTTGGAAATTAAAGGAAGTATTGAACAAGTAACACTTTATTGATACTAACTGCTATCCTATAATTCGATAAATTAACTTATTCACTTTCATGCCATGATTGAAGAATATTCCCTTCTCATCATTGCATTATCTTTCCCATCATCTATCTCAGCTCACTCTTGTCTTGCACTTAGTGGAGGCAACTTGTTGTTAGACTTGTCCTAGTCATGCATTTATCGTTGTCCCTTAGCTTTGTTATTCATCTTCCACTTCTACCATTTGAGATTTGAAGGTGCATGACTTGTTTGATGTGTGACTAGCATTTGCATTACTATTCCTTTTTCTTTCTTGTATGTGTGTATTGTGCATTTTATGTTTTCTCTCTCTTTGTACACTTATTTTATTTGTATCTCTATTCTTCTATATGTCATACATTGCTTCACCTTCACTTTTTCAATTTTTGTTTTTTTGTTTTCTGTTTGGGCATGACACAAAGTGTTGAGACGTCCTAAGTATCTTCCATGTTGACCCAAAAGGTCCATCACTCTTTTTTTCATTTTTCCTTTTTCTTTTCTTATGTTTTTCTTTTTGGGGATGATGCAAGGAATTGAGACCAAAATGTCTCCTTCATGTTGACCCAAAAGTATTTCCTTTTCATTTTGCTTATTGCTTTCACCTTTCTCTTTCATTTTTGTTTTTTCCTTTTTGGGATGACTCAAAGCATTGAGACCACAATGTCTCTTCCATGTTGACCCAAAATAGATTTTATTTTTCTTTTCTTTTCGGTCTCTATGTGTCATTTTTCTCGTTCTATGTTCTTTGGGGAATGATGGAAGTTTTGAGCTCTTTAACAAAAACATTGCAGAAATGAGCATACTAACCTGGAATCCATAGATCCCTTATGTGTTTTGTGTGTTATTTTCTAGGGGGAAACTCCTTTTTCTTTTGTTTCTATTTACATGATGCAACCTAACTTAGAAACATATGACTTGGAATAGGGGCTTTCCAAGTTGGATCTCATGTCTTGTTTTCTTTTTTCCTTCTTCCCTTGGATACTTTAAAGTAATTTCTCATAGAACAATGTGTACCAATTCCTTTAAAGTGGGTGTCATACATTGGCATCATTTCATTTGCATTCTTGGTTCTTAGTGTAGCCTTGTCACTTCATATGATGCATTTGTCACTTTGTGGAGGACATTGGGTGTGATGTCCTTCATAAGTGTGATCTATCTTAGCATACTACATTCATCTTATGTGATGCATTGCATACCCTAAGTTGTGAATATACTATTCTTTGATTGGTCCTTTCTTGGAGACCTTGCATGAACTTAACAAGACTCCTTTGAACATCTTTTACATGTTAAAATTTTACATTTTTTATTCTTACCACCTTGCATAATGCAACTTGAATGCCCATGGTACCTTGCATTTGTTCATAAGCTCTAAGCATACAAAGCTTTGCTTGTCTCATGAAGCATGAAATTTTTTTTTCCTTTTTCATGCCTTGTTAAAGTGAGCATGAGGTATAACTTTGATATGGTTGGGCAGGAATCCCACTCAACAACACAACTTTCCCCATAGCCACCTATGTGTTTGTGAGTGCATACCAACTAGTGTATGTACTTCACCTTTTTGGGTCTTCTCACCTGGCGAACCACCATGAGTTCTATCACCCCAGAGTGAGTATGCATTCTCTTTTTCAAACAATTTGCCTAGGTCTAATCCATAATTAGTTGGACAAATAATCGAAGCTTAATTCAATTTCCCTTTCACATATATGTTCCTTTGTTCTGGTGTCTAGTTTTCCATGGGATCTTAATCCTGGGGGCTTGATCTTCCCTCTTGATTATTGTTATTTCATCTTACTAGCATAAGTGCATTTGGATCCTTTTCGATATGCATGGTTACTTTAGTGTGATTTTGAAGCAAGTACATCCTCTCAGCAAAGTGGGGGAAAAATGCACTGTAGAAAAATGGCCCCTTGTCATTTTCCTATTCTTTTAGGCTTTCCTTCATGATACTTGGTCCATTTTTGCTCTGATTTAATGTTACAATGTGGCTTGAACATTCACATTAGGTCCTTATAATTCAAATTATGACATCTTGTTATAGTGTGGTAAAGTATTTTAAAACATTACTACACTTTTCTAGACTCTATTTATTATAATTCACATAAAAATAATCTTTTCATTACTTTTCAAGTCTTATTTTTAAGTGTTGTAAAGTCTTGTAACAAAGATTCATGCTTTTCTAGGTTTAATTTCACTATTTACAACTTTCTTATGCTTTATTTGACCCCTTTATGCCCTTATAAGGCTTAATTAAGCATTCTTGTGAATGTAAACCTGACAACCAACATTAAATGTTGTATAATTCGTGACACCCACATTCAAGTCCAATGTGGGACCCATTCGCCATGGGTGGTGAATGAGTCCCTCTTGGCTCCAAATTCAAAATATTTTAAATTTTCTTTCAGGTTTTTATTTAAAATCACTTTATGTCAGCCTGTGATGAGGTATTATCGAGTTACTAAGGCACAAATGTGTATAAATAAGTGTTTTTACATCAATTTTAACTCCCATTCATCAAGTTCTCTTATTCACTCAATCATTCAAGAATTCAGGCACTTTGCATCATTGAATCAAGCATTAATCAAGTATTATGAAGCAACCATTGTCATATCTTAAGATTTCTTCAATAAGGGTTTGGTAAGTTGATAGAATTTGCATGTTATTCATTTATAATTCTCTTTCATTTCATTATTTCATTAAGGTTTTGATTACTAAAGTGGGATTTGACCAAGGAAAATCCCTATAACCTAACCCTTAACCATTTTCCCCCTTGTGCATGTGTGTTTGTATACTTGTGTATGCAAATTTGAAAAGTATTTAGGTGTTGAAAAGTGGACAAGAATTCAACAAAGTGTTTCAAGTCAACTACAACATATATCAAGCTTGGAGAAGACATTTTGTCCATTTTGTACAGATTTGAGTTCAGTAACCCGACAAGCAGACAACCTCAGATTTGGTGCTATAGAATTGGTCCCTGATTTCTCAGAATCTTGGGAGAGGACTAATTCACCATCAGTGGTGAATGAGTCCCACCTTAAGGCTATATATATAGATTTTTTCAAATTCCATATCCCAACACTCAAAAACCAGCTTTCAACAGTTTTCATCAGAAGCAAGATTGATTCGCCATCAGTGGTGAATGAGTCCCATTAGTGATTTTTAGATATTTCTATCAGCCTCTTGAATATTCTAGAATCTTCACAAGACCTCTAGGTGCACTCTATTTTAGTCTGTTACTTTTTCTATTTTGCATTTATTCTTACTTAGTTCATGTTTGCAAACATCATTGTGTTTTCCAACATTGTATAATTCCTAAGTTTTCCATTCATATTCAATCAAAAATTTCATTTAGTTGCACTTAGATCATCTCATTTAGTCTAAATAACATCATACATTTCCTAATTTGAGTGAACTCTTTAGATTCCTTTGAGTAGGGTTTGTCTCTCTCCTTTTAGGTTTATACTATTTTAAGAAAGGAAGGATGTGATATAACTAAAGAACATGAAATTCACCAATTGTTTGAACAAACTCATACTGAAGAAAATAATCAAGGAATAGGTTATCAACCTCCTCCTGATTTAAACATCCTTCTTCCTTGAGAACAACCATTCATTGATGATAATGTTGAGAAAACTGGTATCCCCATATGTCGTCCTCCTTCCATTCATGAAAAAGGAGAATCTACTAAAAGGAAACAACCTTACAAGCTGAAATTTTTTAAATTTTCCTCTCCATATACCACCAGAATGTGAAAGTAAACTTCAAATGCTTCTAAATAGAGGTCTTAAATTATTACCACCTCCCAATAGGTTGGTTATTTGCTTGAAATATTCAAATGTTCTATATTACAAATACCATCATATTCTTGGCCATCGTAGTGAAGAATGTTGGACATTAAAGGAAGTATTGAACAAGTACCACTTTATTGATACTAAATATTATCCTATAATTCAATAAATTCACGTATTCTCTTTCATGCCATGATTGAAGAATATTCCCTTCACATCATTGCATGATCTTTCCCATCATCTATCTCGACTCACTCTTGTATTGCACTCAATGGAGGAAAATTGTTGTTATCCTTTTCCTAGTAATACATTTTTCCTTGTCCCTTAGCTTAGTTATTCATCTTCCGCTTATACCATCTGAGATTGGAAGGTGAATGACTTGTTTGATGTGTGACTAGCATTCACATTACTAGTCCTTTTTCTTTCTTGTATGTGTGTATCATGTTCCCACGTATTCTGCATTTGATGTTCTCTCTCTCTTTGTACATTTCTTCTATTTGTATCTCTATTTTTCTATATGTCGTACATTGCTTTTTTCCTTTGCTTTTTCACTTTTTGTTTTGTGTTGGGATGTGTAGGATCATGATGGGCCAAAAAGTGGCAATATGATCGGTATGTGGTTGACGACTATTTTTTTACCCAAAATTGATGAAATGAAAAGGGTTTTTAAAGGATATTCTAATCTTTCCACCAATATATATTATGCTTTACTTTGAATTTAATAAGTAATTATTGTTCATTTTCTATTCAAATTACGACTAAAGTCCTGATTGATAGACTGATTGAAAAACATCTATAGCTTTCAAATGGTATCACATTTTTTGAATCCAAAACATGAGTCACATTCTATGCTTCGCATACTATAGGATTAAAAAAATAAAAATTGAATTTCATGAAGTTTTGACCAAGTTAAGGTGGTCAAACATACAAGTTTTATATTTTTTAAAACTTGTAATAAAAATCATAATTAATTATTTACTTGGAAAAAATTACAAAATAATATGTGTCACATCGGGGCATGAGTCCTCTACTTATATCTAAAATCTTACAAAAATATTATCATTTTATTGTGGTTAGGGTGGTTAGAAAAACACCTACTTATTTTTAAAATTTAAGTACCACTGCATTGAAATTTAAATTTTCACCAAATAGATTTAAAAAAAAAAAACCTAGTAGTTTAAAAACTACATTCAATTTGCTATAGATTCTATTCTAACATATTTTTGAAATAATATAGATAAGTTATTCAATTTTTTATGTCTAGTTGCCTAACTCTAATTTTTCTAAATTTTTGCCACTTAAGGGCCTATTTTTTCCATGATGATCCTGCACATACCCTGTTTTCCATTTGTGGATGACACAAAGTGTTGAGATGTCCTAAGTCTATTCCATGTTGACCCAAAATTATTTCCTTTTCATTTCACTTATTGCTTTCACCTTTTTCTTTCGCCTTTCGCTTTCATTTTTGTGTTTTCCTTTTGGGGATGACTCAAAGTGTTGAGACTGCAATGTCTCTTCCATGTTGACCCAAAACAGATTTTTTTTTTCTTTTTTCGCTCTCTATGTGTCATTATTTTTGTTCTATGTGCTTTGGGGAATGATGATAGTTCTGAGTTCTTTAACAAAAACATTGCAGAAATGAGCATACTAAACTCAAATCCATAGATCCCTTATGTGTTTTGTGCGTTCTTTTCTGGGCGGAAACTCCTTTTTATTTTTCTTTTTCTTTCATTTATGTTTACATGATGCAACCTAACTTAGAAACATATGACTTGGTATAGGGGCTTTCCAAGTTGGCTCTCCATTTCTTTTTTTCTTTTTTCCTTCTTCCCTTGGCTACTTTAAAGTAATTGCTCATATAATATTGTGTAGAAAATCCTTTAAATTGAGGGGCATACATTGGCATCATTTCATTTGCATTCTTGGTTCTTAGTGTAGCCTTGTCACTTCATATGATGTGTTTGTCACTTTGTGGATGGCATTGGGTGTGATGTCCTTCATAAGTGTGATCTATCTTAGCATATTGCATTCCTCTTGGTGGCCTGATGTGACGCATTACATCCCCTAAGTTGTGAATATACTATTCTTTAATTGGTCCTTTCTTGGAGACATTAGACACAATGTTCCCTAAGTGATAGACCTTGCATGAACTTAACAAGACTTCTTTGAATATCTTTTACATGTTACATGTTACATTTTTACATTTTTTATCCTTACCACCTTGCATAATGTAACTTGCATGCCTATGGTACCTTGCATTTTTTCATGAGTTCTAAGCATACGGAGCTTTTCTTCCCTCATGAAGCACGAAGCAAAATTTTCCTTTGTCGCACCTTGTTAAAGTTATTAGGAGGTATAACTTTGATATGGTTGAGTAGGAAGCCCACTCAGTAGCACAACTTTCCCCATAGCCACCTATGTGTTTGTGAGTGCATACCAACTATAGTATGTACTTCACCTTTTTGGGTCTTCTCACCAAGTGGGCCACCATGAGTTCTATTGCCCCATAGTGAGTATGCATTCTCTTTTCCAAACAATCAGCCTAGATCTAATCCACAACTAGTTGGGCAGACGATTGAAGCTCAATTCAGTTTCCCTTTCACATATGTGTTCCTTTTTTTCTTCTGCCTAGTTTTCCATGGGATATTCATCTTGTGGGCTTGATCTTCCCTCTTGATCGTTGTTATTCCATCTTACTAGCATAAGTGCATTTGAATCCTTTTCGATATGCAAGGCTACTTTAGTGTGAGTTTGAAGCAAGTTCATCCTCTCACTAAAGTGGGGGCTAAATGCGCAGTAGAAAAATGACCCCTTATCATTTTCATGGTCTTTTAGGCTTTTCTTCATGATAGTTGGTCCATTATTTCTTTGATTTAATGTTACAATGTGGCTTGAACATTTACATTAGGTCCTTAAAATTCAAATTATGATGTCTTGTTATAGTGTTGTGAGGTGTTGTAAAACATTTCTACACTTTTCTATAATCTATTTATTATTATTTACCTAAAAATCATCTTTTCATTACTTGCCAACTCTTATTTTGAAGAGCTTTAAAGTATTGTAACAAAGATTCACAGTTTTCTAGGCTTAATTTCACTATTTACACTTTTATTATGCTTTATTTGACCCCTTTATGCCCTTAGAAGGCTTAATTAAGTGTGTTTTTGAATGTAAATCAAAAAAACAACATTAAATTCAAGATAGTTCCCAACACCCACATTCAAGTCCAAGGTGGGACCCATTCACCATGGGTGGTGAATGAGTCCCTCTTGGCTCCAAATTGAAAATATTTTAAATTTTCTTTCGGGTTTTTATTTAAAATCACCTTATGTTAGCCTATGATGAGGTATTATTAGGTTACTAGGGCACAAGTGTGTATAAATAAGTGTTTTTACATCCATTTTAACCCCCATTCTTCAAGTTCTCTTATTCACTCAATCATTCAAGCATTCAAGAACTTTGCATCATTGAATCAAGTATTTTGGAGCAACCATTGTCATATCTTAAGATTTCTTCAATAAGGATTTGGTAAGTCGATAGAATTTGCATTTATTTTTTTATAATTTCTTTCATTTCATTATTTCAATAAGGGTTTGATTACTAAAGTGGGATTTTACCAAGGAAAATCCCTATAACCTAACCCTTAAAAATTTTCCCCTTTTCCATGTGTGTTTGTAGATTTGTCTATGCAGACTTGACAAGTATTTAGGTGTTGAAAAGTGGAAAAGAATTCAACAAAGTGTTTCAATTCAACTACAAAATATTTCAAGCTTGGAGAAGACATTTTGTCCATTTTTTGCATATTTGACTTTAGCAACCGGACAAGCAGACAACGTCAGATTTGTTGCTACAGAATTGGTCCCTGATTTCTCAAAATTTTGGGAGTGTACTGATTCACCATAAGTGGTGAATGAGTCACACCTTAAGGCTAGAAATCTATATTTTGTTAGATTCTAGATCCCGACACTCAAAAACCAACTTTCAATAGTTTTCATCAAAAGCAGGATTGATTCGCCATCAGTGGCAAATGAGTTGCACTGGTGATTTTTAGAGATTTTTGTCAACCTTCAAAATATTCCAAAATATTCATCAAACCTCTAGGTGCACTCTTTTTTAATCTTTTACTTTTATGTTTTGCATTTATTCATACTTAGTTCATGTTTGCAAACATCATTGTGTTTTCTAACATTGCATAATTCCTAAGTTTTTCATTCATAATCAATCAAAAAGTTGATCTTGTCACACTTAGATCATCTCATTTAGTCTAAATAACATCATAAATTTCCTAATTTGAGTGAACCTATTAGATTCCTTTGAGTAGGGTTTGTTTGTCTCCTTTTAGGTGAAACATCCTAAGAGTGCAAGAGTAGTCTATAAGCCCTACCCAAAAATACACATTTCAAAGAGGTGTATATGTTCTAGGATTTGTTCAAAAGCTTTTGTAGGTAATATTTGATGTGTTTGAAGTGTTTTTTTGTAGAGTGGAGGCATGGAGTTTGTAGTTTCAATAAATACTCTTGTGGACAAGCCTAATTTAGTTTAGGTTGGGATTATGTGGTTTAGTGAGTTTATGGGTTTCTTAGTGGATGAAAAACCATTGATTTGTACATTTTGTAATCTATTTTAAGTCTTGAAGTGGAAGTTTGTGTCTAGGAAAAGGCTTTTCTTGAGGGCTTTGTAAAACTGACCTAATTAAGCCTCTTTTTAGCGTAGCAGTCAAATTTAGGAGGTGATGGTCTAAGAAAAGTGTATGCACAAATTAGATATGTCAAAGAATTCCATAAAGGGTATCTAGAATGTCAATCCTTTTGTGGGTTGTAAAAGTATTATAAAATATATGCTCAATTTACACTATTTGGAATGCTAAAAGGCAGTTTGAGGGAATTGTGAGAAGTCACCAAGTTAGGGTCTTAAAGGTGAAAATATTGTTCCAAATTGGTTGAATTGTGTTTGTTTTCATAAAATCCTCCCTACTCTGCATCAAGTGATATCAGAGCATAGGCTTTGATGTTTTGAAGGAGATAGGTTAAAGTTTGAAGAAGGGAAAAGTTGTAAGTTGAAAGGACAACATGCTTCCTAAAGGTAGTGCAGTCATTACTAGAGAAATAAAGTTGTTAAAGGAGTCACAAGAAGAAATTTTATCTATATTTTTAGCATTGGAGACAAAAAAAAGGAGAGGAAATGCCATTGAAGAGGAAAGTGACTGAGAGGAAGAGGGTCAAAGTGAAAACCCTTGAGGAAGATTCCAAGATGATGAAGAGGAATTGTACCCTGATGAGAGAAGGATGGTGAAAATGTTGAAGGATTTCAAGGGAGATGCTTCTTATGTGAAACTAGATTTTCTGATGTATAATGGAAAATTGTATGCAAAAAATGTCTTGGATTGGGTTGATGCACTCGATAATTACTTTGAGTATAAGGAGGTTGTAGAAGAATGAAAGGTAATGTTTTCTAAGACTAAGTTGAAAGGTCCTACTCTAACTTTGTGGAACTATGTATAGGAGGAGAGAGTGAAAGAAGGAAAAGAAAACAATTATTCATGGGATAGGATGGTGTCAAAGATTAAGAGTCAATTCTTTCCAAGAGATCATGCAATACAAACATTTAAGAAGTTGCAAAACTTAAAGTAGAAGGAAAAGGATGTCATGAAATACACAGGGGAATTTCACAAATGAAGCATTAAAGACGATCATGTTGACTTGATGAAAATGAGAAAATAGTAAGGGTAGAGGAGAAGTTAAAAAGAAGGAAAGAGAGACAAGGAAGAGGCAAAGGAAACACTACTATAGGAAGAGGTTCAAGGAATTCATATGAAGACGAAGAAGATGCAAGTAAAAGAAAAGACCAAGTTGCTCATCAAAGAGGTGGATTTAGAGGCTTTAGAGGAAGATTTGGTCGACAAGGCAGAGGTTAAAATACATTTTCAGAAGATGTTATCATTGCAATCTATTTGGAAATCATGCATGGAAGTTTCTAGAGAAACAAGCTTCTACTTTCAATTGGTGATGCTAAGAGAGTTCAATTGGTGCAAGAGGAAGATTGTGAGAGTGTTAACTCTCCTAATAAGCTTATATCTCTAGAAGTTGGAGAATCTGTAATGGTTAGAAGAAAACTCCTCAAAGCATCCAAGGAGAAAGATCCCTCACAAAGAACACTTTTCAAGACAACTTGCAAATGAAAAGGAAAGGTATGTAAAGTTGTAATTGATTAAGGGAGTATTGATAACATGGTGTCTATAGAAATGTTTGATAAACTAAATTGGAAAAAATACCTCATAAAACACTTTATAAAGTGTCTTGGCTGAATGAGACTCAATCTGTTTTGGTGATTAAGCAAGCTTGGGTTGAGTTTAATATAGGTGGTTACAAAGATAGGATTCTATGTGATGTGTTGCCTATGTATGTGTGTCATTTGTTGTTAGGGAGACTAGGGAAGTTTGGTAGGCATGCAATATATGATGGGAAAAAAATCCCTATGAGATTAATGATGGAATATTTTTTACATTGACACCATTGCAGGAGGATGATAAAGGCCATGGTAAGGCAGCCAAGGTGATAATACTAGGTAAGAAAGAGTTTGTAAAGATAAAGGAAGATGAGCCTAAGGCATTTTCAACCACCACTAAAAAGGCAGATGCTAAACCATTAGATTTGAAGAATGATTCAATGTTGGAAGGAAAAGATAATGAGTTGGTGTCCAAACCTGATATGTTGAAGGTCAAGGATGTATTAATTATGGAGATTTAAGAGTGGGTTGAGAAGCATGTTGAGGTCATGATGGAAAGAGTGCTTTGTTCATTGATTGAAAAAGAGGCTAGTGGCCAGTCAAATTCTATCAATATAGAGGTTTGTAAACCTAATAAAAAAAGGGTTCTAGGGGTAGAGGATATGAGGGAAGAGATGAAAGGAAAAGGTGAAGAGACTAAAGATGAATTACAAGGAAAAGTGGATAAGGACAAGTACATAGTGAAAGTAAGAAGAAGATAGTTCATGGTAAAGTTGATAGAGGTATGTTTGTAGATGCTCAAGTATGATTAATATTAGTTCCAAATGAAGAGAAGGTTAGACAACAACTATGAAGTCAACTTACAAAGTTGGAGCAATGAATAGGTGGAAAAAAATTCAATAGTGCAAAGAATGATACTAATTGTCAATACTTGATCCAATGGAAAGGGTTACCAAATGGAAGGAGATTTTGAGATTAAAGAGATGGTGTCGTCAAGCATGATTTACTACCATATAGTTCTCAAGGGACTTGAGTTTTTTTCTGTTCGAGTGTATGGTGCAGGGGCACCATGTCAACTTATGCAAATATGGTCTTATGTCAATTTTTTGGGGTGTTTGAGTATTATTTCATGTAATCAGGTCATAATAGAATATTTTCTTTGTACTTGGAGTCATATGGGGTCCCTTTTGTAAATTTTGTAAAATATTGCAAATGTTGTCATGTGCAAGAATGTAAAAAATGAAAAAAATGGAAGTCCAACATTCAAGTAGTTAAAAAGGTTGTTAGAATCGACTGTGTGAGTTGGTTTTTGGTTTGTAAGGTTTAAATACAATATGTATGGGTTGAAGAAAGGTTCTAGAGTTCATTTTTGTTGGAAAGCAATAAGAAACCTTCATTTTTTGTGTGTTTTCTAGTAATTTTTTTGCTATAAGCTACTGTACAGCTTCGTATTGATTTATTTTCAACTAAAGTGCATCGAATTTGATGGATATATGAATTAAATTTGTTCTGGTTTTTATTTGGAGTGATTTCATCAAGTTAGGAGGATTTTAGAGCCAAAATATTGAAGACAAGTTGAAAACCCTATTTTGAGGGTTTGAGAGCAAGAAAATGGCATAATTGACCATTCCACCAATGGAAACTTCTGCAAATTTTTGGAATGGTGTTAGATAGCTTTATTTTCATGTTTTTTGTGTTGGAATGAGTAGGGATGAGGGTTTTGTGCTAATATGGTGATTCCCTAGGGTGAATTTTCACATTTTTTCAAGAAAAAGAAAGGTGTAGATGCTAGGGTTTGTTCAAAATATTTTTGGATTGGTCATGTAATGGTGGTAAAAGCTTGTATAGGTCATATTTTATGTGTTTGAAGTGTTGGTTTGTAGAATGGAGGCTTGGAGTTGGTAGTTTCAATAGGCCCTCTTGTGGACAAGCCTAATTTGGCTTAGATTGGGGTTTTGTGGTTTAGCGAGTTTATGGGTTTCTCAGTGGATAAAAACCATGGATTTGGACCTTTTGTAATCTGGTTGAAGTCTTGAAGTGGAATTTTGTGTCTGGGAAAAGGTTTTTCTTGATGGTGCTTTGTAAAACAAGGCTAATTGAGCCTCTTTCCAACGTAGCAATCAAAGTTAGCAGGTGAATATTTGAAACAAGTGTATGCACAAATTATATATGTCAAAGAATTCCATAAAGGCTATCTGTAATGTGAATCCTTTTATGGGTTTGAAAATTATTCTAAAAGATATGCTCAATTTACACAATTTGGAATGCTACAAGGGAGTTTGAGGGAATTGTGAGAAGTCACAAAGTTAGGGTCTTAATGTTGGAGTGAAAATGACACTAAGAGGGGGGGTGAATCATTGTCTTAACAGATTTAAACAATTTTCATAAAATTAAACCATAGCTTAGATTTGATCTCAATATTACAATGATTAATCCATTCATGAGTTGAATGTAATCATTCATAAACATACTTAAGAAATGTAATAACCAAACGGTGAACAAAGCAGTAACAACTCAGTAAAGAGGTAAGACAATAAAAGAACAAAGAGACACAAGATTTTTCTGAGTGGAGAACCCTCCTGGGGTATAAAAACCACTCCTGAAATGCCTTGTAGGCTTAATCCTTTAATCCACTATTCACAATGCCTTATAGGCTAATTTTGGAGCACCTACTCAAGGAGTACCAACCCCTCGTATAAAGATATCAATCTCAAGGAGCACCAACCCCTCAAATTATATTTCTGAACAATAATAATATCTCAGAGGATCTCTTTATTTTCAGTTAAGCTCATACACTCAGTTTTTCTCATCTACCTAATACCCTAAGAATTCAAATATTGAATCCTTAAAATATTACATAGAGAAGAAATTACAATATTGCTCTGCATCATTTTTTGTTTTGTTTTTGTATTACAAATTTTTTCAATACATTTCTTGATACAACCAACAACCATGTCTCACAAAAATAACCAGAAGATTCACAGTGTTCACAACACTGTTATTATATATCTTTTCAAGTATGTCTTTCAAAAGAGTCTTCAAATAATTTGAGGTCAAAGAGGAATTTGAAACCCCATTTGTGTTTTTGAATGTGTGCCAGAGAATCAATGATATGTAATACCTGATTTACAGGCTGTAAATAAACTTTCATAGGGTTATATTAATTCCTTTTATTCAAACTACAAGAGTTTTACACGAAAACCCAAATCAAGAGCAATAATCTTCATAATAGTTACTAATTTTAGAATACCCAAATGCTCAAACATTTATTTTTGAATACCCATAAGCTAAAACTATAATTTTTGCAATGAATGAAGATATTTCCAATTGAAACTGACAAATTTTTCAAAAAGCACGACTACCCATTGTCTGAATCTCATAAACCCTCAATGTAAAATGAATGTTCTACTTTTAAGAGTCATCAATAACGGTTTTAAGGTAATGCAAATACGCTGACATCAAGATTACCAAATACACATGAATATGACAGCTGAAAGGTATAACTAAAATCATATAAAGCTCAAGACTATCATAGATAGCCATTTTACTTCTTTTTCTGAGAGAAAACTTGAAAGGAGTTACCTAATTATGCCGATAGAAAGTCAAACATATACCATTGTAAATCAATACCATCAATCATGGCTGACCAGGTGTGATTCCCACATTTTCTTTCAGCCTCTATCGAGCTTCTAGCCAAAAGGTGCACCAAACATAGTATCCACACTGACTTAGCAACCTGTTATAGCTATTACAACTAGCTGGAGAGAAAAGAGAATCAATGAAATCAAAGAAAGCATCCTTCATGGCGGTGGTGAGGCTAGGGTTTCATACCCAACCAAAAGAAAATCAAAAACCATGATTTTCCCTAACTCATCAAAATATCAATGCATTCGAATCAAAGACTTTTTAATATCTTTTACCAAGTTTGAAAATACTTTGAAGTATGCACAAGTCAAGAAACATAATAATTATCAAAACAAATATGATTAAGTTCATTTTCCAAAGGAGGCTGACCAAATAATTTCCTCTCAATCATGCTATCAACACATGTTGAATATTAATCAAGCTGAGCGAAAGTAAAATTCCAATGAATATTGCTAAGAGAAACCCATAAAGGTCAAGTCGATCCCAACCAAAAATTTCTGACATGAAGGCTTTTCACAAAGTTGACCACTATAAAACCATCAAGTGGAGCTTTCAAAATAATTTGCACCAATTAACTTTTTATTTGAATCAAAGATTCTCACAAGGGTCAAGACAAAGCCATGTCATTTTCAAATGACCTTTAAAGTAATGCAAATAATCATTAGGCTTGAGTCAAAATACGACTTTAAATTACGACATTTATCAAGACAAGCTCACCCAAGTCAATTACCTTTGAGCCAATTTTCCATGAAAATTACTTTAATCAAATGTGACTTTTACAAAGTCATATGAATTGTAAAAACATATCTAATGAATAACCTAGATTACTAATCGAGGCCAAGTGAAAGTTGTGAATGGTAATTCCACCATAAAGAGTAACATGAAACTTATGCCAAGATTAAATTGAATATTAAAGCATTGATGTTTCAAATGAAACAATAAACAAACTGTCTGAAATGAAGCAAAGTATCAAAGTATTGAACCAAATATGTGACATGATCATCAACAATATACCAACTCAAATACTACTGAGTAAACCATGAAATATTATACCTGAACGAGTGAAGACCAAGATCATAATTTTGAAACTAAAAAGAGCCCATAAACTAAAAACCAATACTATAATCCAATTTCTTAGACAAGTAAGATAACATGTATCTACATGAAGCTCAAACTGATCAGTACAACATGATATGAATGAAAACCAAATTTGAATGAAACCCAAAGCCATAAAACTATGCATTGAATGCCAAGACCAATAAGCCATATAATCAAATTTGTCATTAAATTTGTACCATGATAAAGCATGAAACTTCAATCTAAGAATGTCACCAAAGAGAACCAACTAAAAGATATTTTGACATCAAGGACAAACCATTTGAACACAATTGAGATCCAAAAAACTCCCCCTTTGTCCTTGATGGAAAAACACAAATGACTCTCCCCCTTTTTGCCTCAATGGCAAAGGATAGAAGAGAAGAATGTACATTGCCATGAAACAAAACTAAGAATCCAACCAATATACCAAGAGAATCAGGTACAAAAAGAGTAATAGTGCAACAACCATATTTGTAGGAGAGTTGTAAGTGAATAAAACTTATAACATGCTCCCCCTAAGCCGATGATTGATGAATTAGAGAAGTAAAGATTGAGAGATAACTCCCAATCAAAGTCTCATCCTTTCAAATAACTCTTTAGCTAAGGGCTTAGTAAAAATGTCAGCCACCTGATCTTGTGAGCCAACAAATTGTAAACAGACTTCATTAGACAATAACTTTTCATGAAGAAAATGAAACTTGATAGCAATGTGTTTAGTGTGAAAGTGCATAACATGATTTTTGGAGATATTAATCACACTACTATTATCACATAGAATATAAACAAGTTTAGGAACTTCAATAGCCATATCTAAAAGAGTTTGACTCATCCACAGTACTTGAGTACAACGATGTGGCAACAATGTATTCTGCTTCAACAGTGGAAAGGGAAACAAATTATTTTTTCTTGTTGTGCCATGCCACTAAACGGTCACCAAGAAAGAATGCAACACCACTGGTGCTTTTCCTATCATCCAAACAACCAGCCCAGTCAACATCAGTAAATGCAATTAATAAAAAATCATTGCTTCTAGGATACCAAAGACCATAATCAAGAGTGCCCTAAATATATTTAAAGATTAATTTAACATTAAAGTAACATGAGATTCTTTAGGTGATGCCTAAAACCATGCAACTATGCAAACTGCCTGCATTAAGTCAGGTCTAGAGGTAGTTAAATATAATATACTACCAATCATTGATCTATATTCAGTTTGATTTATATCAGGAGAATCATCAACCTTAGTAAGTTTGCATCCAATAACCATTGGAGTGCTAACTAGATGGCATTCATCCATCTAAAATTTCTTAAGCATCTCTCTAGCATACTTGGTTTGAGAAAGAAATATGCCATTTTCAAGTTGAGAGATTTGAAGACCCAAGAAGAAATTTAATTTTCCCAACATTGGCATTTCAAACTTAGATTCCATAATTTGAGAGAATTTTTTACTCAAAGTAACATTATTGTAGCCAAAGATAGTGTCATCAACATAAATTTCAACAACCAAAATATTAGTACCTTCAGTTTTAACATAAAGATTACTGTCAAAACCTCCTCTAACAAAGCCATTATAAATCAAATGACTATCCAGCCTAGAGTACCAAGCTCTAGGTGCTTGTTTTAAGCCATAGATGGCCTTTTTCAACCTGTAAACATGATTAGGCTTATCTTTGCAAAGAAATCCTTTAGGTTGTTCAACATAGACCTCTTCATCTAAGTAGCCATTTAAAAAGGCAGTTTTGACATCCATTTGATAAACAGTAAAGCTTTTATAAACAAACTAAGCCAAGAATATTCTGATAGATTCTAGTCTAGCAATAGATGCAAAGGTTTCACCAAAATCAATGCCTTCTTGTTGAGCATAGCCTTTGTAGACAAATCTTGCTTTGTTGTGAACAACATTGCCATTTTCATCAAGCTTATTTCTATATATCCATTTTGCTTCAATGACATTCTTGTCATGTAGTCTTGGGACTAACTCCCAAGTCTGATTTTTCTCAATTCATTAATTTCTTCCTGCATAGCATTAAGCCAACATAAATCTATGAGAGCTTCATTAAAAAATTTAGACTCAAAATAAGTAACTAAACAAAAAGCTATTTGAGCCTTTTCATAAGATTCTGCAACCTTTCTTCTAGTTTGAACTCCTGCATTTTTATCCCCAATAATCTTATCTTTGGGGTGATATTTAGCAAGGGTTTTTAAAGGAGTTTTTGATACACCTTTTTCAGGATTTGCTTCTTCAATTTTATGGCTTGTTGACTCAACATTAGGCTTTTTTTTTTTTAGTTCCTTCTGAATTTATTTCAAGTTCAAGTCCTTCCTCATTATCTTGCAAATGTTCAACATCTAAATGTGGTTTTTCATCAAATTTTACATTAACAACTTCAAAAATCTTATTAGGCCTTTTGTTAAGACATTTATATGCTTTACTATTCAGTTGAGTATCTGGAAAAGATACCCTCATCACTCTTTGATTGAAAGCTACCAAGGTTATCATCATCTTTCTTGATAAAACATTTGCTTCCAAAAATGTTAAAATACTTCACAGAAGTTGTTTTTCCATACCATAGTTCATAAGGGGTGTGTTTAGATTTCACCATAAGTTGCACTCTATTCAAAATGTATACAGTTGTATGAACAACTTCTTTCTAGTACATATCGGGCAACTTAGCTTCATCTAGCATTGTTCTAGCCATTTCTTTTACGGTTTTGTTTTTACGTTCAACTACCCCATTTTGTTGAGGTGTTTTAGCTGTAGGAAACTGCCTTTTAATACCACGTTGTTCACAATAATCAATAAAATCTTGAGAGGTGAACTCACCTCCTTTTTTAGATCGTAGATATTTGAGTTTCAAATCTAATTCCTTTTCAACCATTTTATGAAATATTTTGAACCTTTCAAAAGATTTTGATTTGTGCTTAAGAAATGTGACCCGAACCATTCTTCTAAAATCATCCACAAATAGCATGACGTATTTTTCACCATTAATAGACCTTGTTCTAGTTGGTCCACACAAATCTATATACACTAGCTGTAAAGGTTTTGATGAAGAATGTTTTTTTGTTTTGAAACTGACTCTAGATTTTTTACCACTTAAACATTCTTTGCATACATAACTTTTTGGCTTGTTAAGGACTGGTAAACCTCTAACATTCTAATGTTTACTGATTCTAACCATATTTTCAAAATTTATGTGTCCTAATCTTTTATGCCATAACTAGCTTTCTTCAATTTGGCCCATTAGACACATACCTTGATTATTGTCATTGCTTGATGTGTCAAGAATATTGTAAACATTTCCTTTAGTTCTTCTTCTAGCTACAACAGTCTTTCCAAGCTTGTTTTTAATCTCACATCCCTACGAAGTGAACAAAATATGATAACCACTTTCACATATTTGACTAACACTTAGAATATTGTGCTTAAGACCTTCCACATAGTACACATTATAGATAGCGGTGTCCTCATTTAGAAGAAGTGAACCTCTACTCTTTAATTTGTATTCTAGAATTATCACCAAACTTCACATATCCACCTACATAATCTTCAAGGTTTATGAATTTATCCTTGTCACTAGTCGTGTGGTTAGAACATCCACTATCTAGGACCCATAAGTCCCTTTTCTTGGAATGAAAGGAAATTTGGACTAACATAGTTTGCTTGATGTTGTTAACATTCTTAGGCTTCGAGACCTTTTTGATTTTCTGCTATTTAAATTGCAGACCAGCTTTGAACTGTTTGACAGAGTGCCCCAAAGCATTGCATTTAAAACATCTGATCTATTTTAGAAAACCATAGTATTGCTAAAGACCAAACCTGGGTATTCTAGGATTCATAAGCCTGCAAGAACTCACTTTATGGCCAAATTTGTTGCAGAAAAAGTAGTAACCATAGAAGAAGGGATTGAATATGTATGATGTTCTATTAACTTTTAATGACTGAACATGATTCTTACCAGATTTAGAGTGATTTGGACCTAAACCCTTGATTTTAGAAGAGGGGTTTTGTTTTGCATTATCAATTGAGCATTCACCCTTTTCAAAAACAACACCGGTTTTATCTTTATACAACTTTTGCTTGCTGAGCATCTCATTAAGTTTTAAAGTTCTTTCATATTTTTCAATTTCCTTTCTAAGATAGACTACTTCTTGTTCCAATTTTTGAATTTCTTTATCTTTGTAGCTTACAGTCACTTGAAGATAGTCCTCAAGTCTTTTAACTTCTTCATGCTGAGTTTTCAGAGAGACTATTTCTTGATCAAGTTTATGTTCTTGAGCAAGAACTTGTTTTTTGAGTTTTTTGACCTCTTTTAAAGCACATTTCAGTTCACTTTCAAGATCTACTACTGTTGGTGTAATTAAATATTTTGTACCTTGTCCTAGGTCATAATTACACCTTAGTTAAGTTTACTTAGGGACCACATAGGAGGTTGTTGGAGAATTTCCACTTTTGGTGGACTTGACATGTCATTACCTCATCACTTCCACCTTTTGTGGACACATCATGTGATTATCTCTCCTTTTTGTGGAGTGATAGGTCTTCATAGTTGTCTCATGTCATAAGATTACGACACTTGTCATAATCTTATGCCCTTCTATGTTCTCACCTTGGCTATATAACCAAGGGGTCTCTATCATTAAACAATCATAATCAGAATCATAATCGATTCATATCATATCAATGACATTGAATACAGTTTATTCTTGTCATATTCTCTCTCTTTCTTGTGCTTTCCATTTGGTCCATAGATCTTGGGTGGCAGCCATAGCCAATTCTAACATGGTATCAGAGCGTGTTTGGAGCCATTGGAGAGTCTTATTCTGAAGAGAGATTCCAGATCTGAGGAGGTTCCATTCGTGGCTCTTTGTTGCAGGTTCATATCCGAGCTTGCTAGTGCAAATCTGAGCTCACCATTGGTCCGGAAGGTTTGAGAAAGTCAATTTTTCCTTTTGTTTCATCCAAATCGGACATACGAGGCCAAATCTATGAGGGTTTGAAGCTGAAGAGTGGTTGCCAGATCTAGAAGGTAGCTGCAATTTTGGAGCATTTTGGGTCAAATCTGACCCTATTGCGTCCAAAAGGGCCAAAAACCCTAAGATCGACTATCAAATCGTTTGATTGAGCAAGTCATCCAGTGAGGTAAAAATTTTTTACCTAAACTCCGTACGGCCCCCGATCGTCATTATTACGCACGGTACGATTTTTCAGAAATAAATTAAAAAATTTCAATTGAAAATTTTTGAAATTATTTTTAGAATTTTTCGTTTGAAAAATCAATGTAAAATTTTTATTTTAAAAAAGTTTTAAAAAAAATCAAAAATAAAAAAGGGGCGAAAGTTTTTCTGCGGATTTATTTACAGTACGCAGGTACTGCGTACCACCGCGTACATGCCAGCTAGCCACGTGGCTGTCCGGCCGTGGCTCATCCGTCCACGCGGCCCACTACCGGTAGTCAAAAGCCATCCACCGGTGGTCAACAATTTTCCGTCATCGGACTAAAAAATCTAGCTATTTTGTGGCATATTCTGTTTCTTTTCGGGCAAGGGTCGAGTTTTCCGGTGACGGGCTCCAAACCGTCAAATTTAACAACCTCATTCGATGACATCAGCAATACGTCAAGGATGACGTCAGCACAATTTGAAATTTTTTGCCCCCTCACGGATTGCATTTTTATTTTGGCAGTCAATCTTTGAAGCTCAATATCTCAGTCATTTTAAGTCCTTTTTTCGAGCAATTTTTTTTTATTTGGGCTATAATTTCGTGCACTACGCACTGGTGCAATCATTTTTTGGTTTTGGTCCCTGGTTTTTCCAGAAATTGCAGATTCTCACAGGCGTTGCTGCTTCGTCCTCATTTTGGGAACTTTAGGAGCTCATATCTTGCTCCTATGGTAACATTTTTATGTGAATTTTTTTTTGAAAGTGCATGATTTTTCCTTTACTTCTCAGTGGTATGATCAGATTGATCTCATTTTGTACCAAAAATTGTACTTGATACTGTAGCCTATTTTGGCATTTGTAAGCACTAAGATCAAGTCTAGCTTGCTATTCTTGGCATCTAGCAACTGTAAACGCACTAAATATAAAGTGCCAAATCAGATATTGCTTTGGGGGTTTCTTGATTGAGTGATTTGGGGGTGTCTCTTGGTGCATTACTTTGATCTGTTTGCTTTGCTCTTTCATTTTCATGGATCATTATAAGGTTCCTTTGCTCACATCATATAATTATTCAAAATGGAATCAAAATGCATGGAATATACTAATGACAGAAGGTCATTCTCTATATGTTGAAGATAAGGTACCCGAACCTACTGATGATGAGAAAAAGTTAAAATGGATGATCAAACATGCTAAAGCTCTTGGGTGTCTTCGTAGATTAGTCTCTCAAGATTTGTTGTTCCAGATTGAATCATGTAAAAATTCTCATGAAGCTTGGGAAAATTTGAAAACATTGCATGGTACAAAAGATGAAGTAAGAGGCTATCAAATTGATAATGATTTGATGAATCTTGATCCTAAGAACTTTGACAACATCCAAGACTACATCACTAAGGTCAATGATCTAAAAGAGTAATGTAAAGCATGTGGAATTGACAAGAAGGACATCCAGTTGGTGTACAATACAATGAACAAGCTTGGTCCTGATTATGCTTCTTTGGTTTTGAACTTTCATACTCATAGATTGACTATGGGGTCTACATACACTACACCCTCATTTGCATCATTTTCTGAGATGTTAATACATGAGCAACAAAAGCTTATCTCAATGGGTCTCATCAAGAGTACTAAATCCCAGGCATTGTTGGTTAATCACGTGAAAGAATCAGAATCAGATAAGAAATAGAAGAAAGCAAAGAATAATCAACATTCAGATCAAGTAAAGGATAATCCACATTCAGATCAATTAAAGAAGAAATCTTCTTCAAAAGGAGAATCATCTAAGGAGAGACCTTTTTGTGCATATTGCAAGAAGGATGGACATGAAGAACACTATTGTTATAAGAAGGATATTGATGAGTTGAAAAATCTTCTCAAAAGGAATCACATTGATTTGCCTTCTAGAATGTCTGAATCTTCTTCTCCTTCTACTTCAAAACAGTCTAAAACGGAAAAAGGTCAAATATCAGGATATAAAGGAAAAGCTCTTTGTGCTCATTCAAGTCCAGGATCAGGAAGATGGATTCTAGATTCAGGAGCGTCACATCATATGGCATCTTCACATACTATCTTCTCTTCATTTTAACCTTGTTCTATGTCTCATATCTTGATGGGAAAAAATACATACATGAGTGTAATAGGGAAGGGATCTATTACCATTGGGGAGAACACTTTTTAGGATGTCTTGTGTGTTCCTCATTTGACAAACAATCTGCTTTCCATATATCAGATTACACACGGTGGAGATGGGAGAACTGTGGAGTTCACTCCTGATTCAGTTATCATTCGAGACTTGGAGACTAGAGATGTCATTGCTACTGGGGTGGTTGATCATTCATCTTGGTTGTATTCCTTTGCACAGTTTGCTTCTGATGATGACAATGTTCCTTCAACTGTTGATCACAACTATGATTCTTAGGAGACATTTGGCTTTTTGAACTTGGGCATACTCACATCCGATCCAGTACTTAAGCCTTGCATTTCATCTCCTCCACCTACTGTTGTACTTGATGATACTTGCAATTCAATAGTTTTGGCTCCTAGTGATTCAGTGCAGCAGAATTCTGATTGTCTTCCAGATATGGCTACTTTGGATGACTTTCTAACAGGTATTTCAGACTTGTTTGTGGAGTCTCATCTTGCAGATTTGGAGGACACCATTGATAGCATTCATCTTCTCTTTGATGAAGATGTACCTTCTTTAGTTGTTGTCACAGAACACCTTGACCCTCTTGTTCATTCTCTACATGATCGTTCTTCTCAGTTTGGCGTGAGTGTGGATACTTTTGGACAGCATTTGGAGGAGGCTTCTTTGTCTTCAGAGTGGATATCTTTTTCTTTGGATAGTGCTCTACATTCTTCTCTACTAGATGTTGGATTTTCCTCTTCAGCAGTGTGGCCTAGAACGCCTGATTGGAGTGGTTTAGCTTTTGACATCGACATGGAGATACTTGGGCATGCTTCAGAGACATCATCATACATCATCCATCGTGATGATATCCTGCATACATCCTTGGTTTTGTTTCTTCCTAAGGGGAGGAACGTTGTTCGGCGCAATTGGATCATCTTCAGCATTCAGTGTCGAGCTTCTACCATCATTGTAGGAGACTCAACATTGAGGGGGGGCTACCTTGCTTCTCTTCTAATTCTCACTTATGGGGGGGTCTTTTTCCTCACATGGGGTTTTTACCTTCTCATTCTTCATTGAGAAAATTGTATTTCATATTTTGTATTTCATCTCTCTTTTGAGGGGGAGTTTTTCCCATGAGGTTTTCTCCCTTTCCTCATTTGTGAGAGATTGCATTGATTGCATTGTCTATACATGGGTACCTAACATGGCCTAGTAGCCGGGACCCATCATTGCATCTTTGTGTCATTTGCACTACTCCCTAAGTTGCACTTAAGGGGGGATGTTGGTGTAATTAAATGTTTTGTACCTTGTCCTAGGTCATAATTACACCTTAGTTAAGTTTACTTAGGGACCATAGAGGAGGTTGTTGGAGAATTTCCACTTTGGTGGACTTGACATGTCATTACCTCATCACTTCCACCTTTTGTGGACACATCATGTGATTATCTCTCCATCTTTTGTGGAGTGATAGGTCTTCATAGTTGTCTCATGTCATAAGATTCTGACACTTGTCATAATCTTATACCCTTCTATGTTCTCACCTTGGCTATATAACCAAGGGGTCTCTATCATTGTAAACAATCATAATCATAATCATAATCAGATTCATATCATATCAATGACATTGAATACAGTTTATTCTTGTCATATTCTCTCTCTTTTCTTGTGCTTTCCATTTGATCCATAGATCTTGGGTGGCAGCCATAGCCAATTCTAACAACTACACCTTCTTCAATATCAATGGTATTTGAATCTTCTTGCTGAGTAAATTCAGCCATGAACAAGGTTTCATCTTCTTCTACTAATGAATCTTCAGACTCAATTTCAATTTCATCTTTACTAAACAAACTCTTCTTCTTTTTAAAATTGAAATTTCATTTAGGTTTAAAGGCCTTCTTCTTAGGTTGTTTTCCAGATTTTTCATTGTCACTGATTTGATCATCATAGGGGCACTTTGCAGCAAAGTGACCTATTTTACCATAGTTAAAGTATTTAACGGGAAGTTTTCCCTTATATTTTCCTAATCCCTTTTTAAGTTTTCTAACAAAATTGGATTCTTTAGAATTAGACAACTTTGAATCACTAACTTCATCTTTTTCTTTCTTTTTAGTGTTAAAGGCAGTTTCTTTTTCTGTTGAGTTTTTTTTGCTAGTTCTCATTTCATAGGCAGTAAGAATTCCTAGCAGACTATCTAAGGTAAGCTGAACAAAATGTTTCTTTTCTTTAAGAGCTGAAACCTTAGATTGAAATTTAGTTGGTAAGGTTCTAATGACCTTTGTAACCACATCAAACTCTTTAACCTCTTCTCCTAATCCTTTCATAGTATTGAAAACATCATCAATTCTTAGAAAATGTTTAGCCACTTTTTCATCATCCTTCATTCTCATTTCCTCAAATTGATTTTTGACAGTTTGACTTTTTCATTCCCTTGATATATGGTTTCAAGTTTATCCCATATTTCTTTAGCAGCCTTGCAATGCATGAATTTAGTAAACACATCTTTAGTTAAACCACACAAGATGGCATGGTTAGCTTTGGTATTAGTTTCATACCTATTTTTCTCATTAGGATTTGTGGGTATTGTGGCTAGAACATTGTACCCATTTAACACAATGCTCCAAACATCAACATCATAAGAAACAAGAAATGCTTCCATTCTAATTTTCCAGAACACATAATATGTTCCATCAAATAATGGAGCTCTAGTTACAGAAGCTCCTTCTTGAGATTGTGCCATTAAAAACAGACTCCAAGACCAAGATCAATCATCAGTGGTTTAGACCTATCAAAGGACCCTATGCTCTGATACCAATTGTTGGAGTAAAAATGACACTAAGAGGGGGGGGTGAATCAGTGTCTTAACAAATTTAAACAATTTTCATAAAATTAAACCATAACTCATATTTGATCTCAATATTACAATGATTAATGAATTCATGAGTTGAATGTAATCATTCATAAACAGAATTGAGAAATGTAATAACCAAATGGTGAACAAAGTAGTAACAACTTAGTAGAGCAGTAAGACCATAAAAGAACAAAGAGACACAAGATTTTGTCGAGTAGAAAAACCTCTTGGGGTATAAAAACAACTCCTGAAATGCCTTATAGGCTTAATCTTTTAATTCACTGTTCACAATGCCTTATAGACTAATTTTTGAGCACCCACTCAAGGAGCACCAGCCCCTCGTATAAAGATATCAATCTCAAGGAGCACCAACCCCTCAAATTATATTTTTGAACAATAATAATATCTAAGAGGATCTCTCTGTTTTCAGTTAAGCTCATACACTCAGTTTTTCTCGTCTACCTAATACCCTAAGAATTCAAATATTAAATCCTTAAAATATTACATAGAGAAGAAATTACAATATTTCTCTGCATCATTTTTTTTTTTGTATTACAATTTTTTTCAATACATTTCTTGATACAGCCAATAGCCATGTCTCACAAACATAACTAGAAGATTCACAGTGTTCACAACACTGTTTTTATATATATTTTCAAGTATGTCTATCAAAAGAGTCTTCAAAGAATTCAAGGTCAAAGAGGAATATAAAACCCCATTTGTTGTTTTTGAATGTGTGCCAGAGAATCAATGATATGTAATGCCTAATCAGTAGGCTATAAATAAACTTTGATAGGGTTATATTAATGCCTTTTATTCAAACTGCAAGAGTTTTACACGAAAACCCAAATCAAGAGCAATAATCTTCATAATAGTTACTAATTTTAGAATACCCAAATGCTCAAACATTTATTTCTGAATACCCATAAGTTGAAACTATAATTTCTACAATGAATGAAGAGATTTCCAATTGAAATTCACAAATTTTCAAAAAGCATGACTACCCATTGTCTGAATCTCATAAACCCTCAATGTAAAATGAATGTTCTACTTTTAAGAGTCATCAATAATGGTTTTAATGTAATGCAAATACACTGACAACAGGATTCCCAAATACACATGAATATGACAGCTGAAAGGTATAACTAAAATCATATAAAGACCAAAACTGTCATAGATACCCATTTTACTTCTTTTTCTGAGAGAAAACTTGAAAGGAGTTACCTGATTATGTCGATAGAAAGTCAAAAAAATACCATTGTAAATCAATACCATCAATCATGGCTGACCAGGTGTGATTCTCACATTTTCTTTCAGCCTTTATCGAGCTTCCAGCCAAAAGGCGCACCAAACATAGTATCCACACTAACTTAGCAACCTGTTACAACCATTACAACCACCTGGAGAGAAAAGAACAGCAATGAAATCAAAGAAATCATCCTTCATGGAGGCGGTGAGGCTAGGGTTTCATACCCAGCCAAAAGAAAATAAAAAACCATGATTTTCCCTAACTCATCAAAATGTCAATGCATTCGAATCAAAGAATTTTTAATGTCTTTTACCAAGTTTGATAATACTTTGAAGTCCGCGCAAGTCAAGATACATAATAATTATCAAAACAAATATGATTAAGTTCATTGTCCAAAGGAGGCCGACAAAATAATTTCCTCTCAATCATGCTATCAACACATGTTGAATATTAATCAAGCTGAGCCAAAGTAAAATGCCAGTGAATATTTCTAAGAGAAACCCGTTAGGGTCAAGTCGATGCCAACCAAAAATTTCTGACATGAAGGCTTTTCACAAATTTGACCACTATAAAACCATCAAGTGGAGCTTTCAAAATAATTTGCACCAACTAACTTTTGATTGAATCAAAGATTCTCGCAAGGGTCAAGACAAAGCCATGTCATTTTCAAATGACCTTTAAAGTAATGCAAATAATCATTAAGCTTGAGTCAAAATATGACTTTAAACAAAGTCATTTATCAAGACAAGCTCACCCAAGTCAATTACCTTTGAGCCAATTTTCCATAAAAATTACTTTAATCAAATGTGACTTTTACAAAGTCATATGAATTGTAAAAACATATCTCATGAAGAACCTAGATTACTAACCGAGGCCAAGTGAAAGTTGTGAATGGTGATTCCTCCATAAAGAGTAACATGAAACTTATGCGAAGATTAAACTAAATATGAAAGCATTTATTTTTCAAATGAAACAATATAAAAATTATTTGAAATGAAGCAGAGTATCGAAGTATTGAACCAAATATGTGCCATGGTCGTCAACGATATACCAACTGAAATACTATTGAGTAAACCATGAAATATTATACCTGAACGAGTGAAGACCAAGATCATAATTCTAAAACTAAAAAGAGCCCAGAAACTGAAAACCAATACCATAATGCAATTTCTTAGACAAGATAACATGTATCTGCATGAAGCTCAAACTGATTAGTACAATAGGATATGAATGAAAACCAAATTTGAATGAAACCCAAAGCCATAAAACTATCCATTGAATGCCAAGATCAATAAACCATATAATCAAAAATTTCATTAAATTTGTACCATGATAAAGCATGAAACTCCAATCTAAGACTGTCACCAACTTAGAGAACCAACTAAAAGAGATTTTGACATCAAGGACAAACCATTTGAACACAAATGAGATCCAACACTTAAAGGTGAAAATATTGTTCCAAATTGGTTGAGTTGTGTTTGTTTTGATAAAATCCCCCATGCTTTGCTTCATGTATTTAATTAGATGAATTTAGTGAATAATACAAAAATACTACAAAATAAGATAAAATATTAAATTTTATAAAACTATGCATCTATAATACTTGATTGAGCTAGATCTAATATGTGGTAAAATTTAATTGATGATTCCATCTTTATGAATTATAGTGCTACCAAAAGTTGATACTTCTCAACTGGTCTTAGAGCTCTTGTACACCAATCATCAACCCACTCTTTTGAATCACTCTCATCCCATGTAAGGTATGTACATTGAGAACAAAATAACACCATCGGCATTGTATTATTAGTTGATGAACCTATATTTTAGCCTCTAAAAGAGTGGATCTCATTTGATCCTATTAATTTAGAACACTCCTCATATTTTTCAATGTTAGCTTCATCTACCAACCAAAAAATATATACAAATTGTAAAGTTACCCCTTTTACCTAAACACATTGTACTATTACACCATTCAATGATAGATTTTACATCTATCAACTTTTCACTATCTTTGTAGGCCAACTCTTATGATGTTAAGGCTCTTCTAATTCATACTCTTGCACCATCATGATTCCCCTTTCCATTTCAAACCTTAGATAAGTGTTATATATATTAAATAAAATTCATCTTATGCATCCTACTCAACCAATAAAACACCCATGACTTCTTTAATTGTGATGCACAATTATCTAACTAAATGTGATGTTCTTGGTAGCCAAATCATAGTAGAAAATTTGAAAGAAACATTGCAAAAACTCTATAGAATGTGAGCAATCATCACTAATAGAAAAGTGATACTCCCTCAATTTATTCATGTCTTCCTTTGTATTGTCAAGTGCATGAATGAATACTATATGCACATATATAACTTGAATTAAGTTGTAATACTATGATTGAACCTCATTATGTGGTTGTAATATATAGTTTTCTACAAAGTCTACAACTAAAATAATGGTACCAAGTAGAAGCGTGTCCTAATATAACTTGAATTTAAATTTTACCCATTGATATATATGGGTATACCTTACATATTCATACACTATATTATCTAAAAAAATAGACATAAATTGATACACAACTATATTTTCACTCACCAGTTCACACCTTTTTTCTTCTTTACCACATTTTAGACTATATACCACTAAGTTATTTTCCAAAACTTACCTTTTTTATCTAATTACATGTATTCTTCATATGTACATAATTTGTCAAATTTTGCAAGACACCACAATTCTCACCCATCTCTCACCCATCCAAGCATGATTTCTTGTAGAATACTTGACCATCTAGTCTTTCACGCACAAAATTATTAGAATGAAATATTTGAAGATCTCGATAGATCCTTTATCATACACTTGTATACAATCTCACAAGTATACAAACCTACACATATATACCAATAAACATCATAATGATTAGAAAATTCAATATTTGTACTCTACAACAAAAATTTGTGTATGTGTGATTTATTTTTACATAAAAAAGGATTTTCCACTTCAAAATACATCTGACTAATTTTAATTTGAGGATATATCTCTATAAATTTGGAGTTTTTTTGTGTTTGAGTCATATCTAAAAATTATTTGGATGTGACTCATAGTTTCAACAACCATTTCCCCTTTTTGCAACATCTCTTTAATTAGGTGATACTAATGTTATTTTTGAAAAACAATTTAATTAGGGATTTCAAGGCTAGAACTATAATTTTATCTTTCCATGCAATTCTAATAGAGAATTCCCATAAATAATTTGTATTTGGGTCCTCAAGACTTTCAATATGCTTCTGGAATGCTTTTTGGTAGTGTTTTTCAAGTTAACTTTAGTGCTTGAATTATTTTTCTTATTAGGAAATATTTATTTGTTTGATTACTTATTATAGTTTATGTAATTACACACTATGTGACATTGCTATATTTGGTGTGTGATGTGGAACCCACAATTTCATATGCACTCATTAGATTTCTTATAATATATTTTCCACTTGAAGTATTCAATCTTCCTAGGACAAGAATCTTTATTATGGGTCTAAATTTAAGATTTCTCGTCATTTCAACAAATAATTTACATCTTATGGTTTCATTAAACTCTTCAAATAATAATTTTCATATTTCTTTCAAAATTATATTTAGGAATAATTTCCATATTTTATTCATATTTCTTTGACAATTAGTGCCTCAATATTTATAAATTATTCAATATCTTCTTGACATGGGAAATATGGTGTACCTTCAACTTGAGATGGGAAAGATGATGTACCTTCAACTTGAGATGGGAAAGATGGTGTACCTTCAATTTGAGATGGGAAAGATGACATGCCTTTAACTTCAAGATTCAATTTTTTTATTGCACGAATATTTTAAATTTTTTGCCCCATTTTTTTATCTAAATTATTCTATTTCATACCTTAACTCGATGCTTCATGTTCATCTTTAATTGGAAAAATGTCTTCTTCTATGGTGTTCAATTCTTACTTTTCTAAACTAGCCTCCTTCATTCTCTTTTCTTTGCATTCTTAGCTTCAGGCTACTTTGATGTTTGAGTCTTTGGTCATTTCCTTAAAAGGATGATGAATTTTATATCTCTCATGAATGATATTGGATATTAGTTTATTTATGGTTTGATAAAGCATCAAACAACAACCAAACAAAAATGTAATGCATAATTAGAACAACCAAATGATATCCACAAAAACTTAATGAGTGTACATTATTTTATCAAAAGATCCTTATGAAAAATTATGACACATACATATAGTGAATTGTATATTTTTAGTGGATATGATATTTGTATTCCATTAAATATCTTTATGGAAAATGTATGAAATATATGCGAAGAAAGAATAAAAATGAAAATGAGGGCATCATTATTTTTACTAATGTGGAAATCCTCATAGCAGATCGTTTGGACAAGGGAAATAGGGATTAAACTAATTATAGACTTTTTATTGATACTAATACACTTAGTAAAATAATCATAAACTTGGAATTAATTATGTAGTATTTATTGTGAGTTTCCTTGTCTGTGCATTCTTATTTCACCTTCTATATTATGTCTTTTATCTTGCTTTATTTATTTATATGTTTTATTATGTATAACCACTTAGGGGTTCCCCCTTCATGTCACTTATATTTATGATATATTTTCCCATAGTATATTCCAAGACACGAATAAGGGGGTCATTCATGGAGGGTTCTATGAATAATAACATGTATTAATCATTGAAGGTCCTCATAATCTAAGATTGGTTGCTATGAAGAATATTTTCCTCACCTATTATTATTAAGATGTGATCTTAGTTGGTGTAATTAATTATTTAATTACACTTTCATAAGTTTTCTTAGGCATTAATTTAAGTCCTGGTTGCATTTAGTTATCCTTATCTAGTTGAGCTATCTTTTTGCTCAAGTTAGGTTTAGGGTTGTGCTTGTATTTTCTTTTTAAGGAATCTTATGTAACATTTGTAAAATATATCAACTCATTATGGTTTTTCCCGTTAATTCATTTTTCACTTGAGGCTTGCAAAACATCTTCATTGGTTCTAAATATCTTTTGCATGTGATAGGTTATTGCATGCAAGTGATTCTTGGGGATTATGAAGTTGGATTTCTCAACTTCTACATGGTATCAGAGCTCCAGACCTATAGCTGCATGTTCGTGTTTTGAAGATATTTCCTTACAATGAATTTTTTAGTGCAAGGGTTTTGAGTTAGGTAATTTTTTTGTTGAATCTGGGGGTAGCCTATTTTTCTAGGCATTTTTGGACAAAACAAACCTCGCCATTGACTCCGCAAGGCCCAAAAAGCCCCATTTTCATATAAAATTTGTTGATTTTTGACACATTCATTTTGAAAGGAAATTTTCTTTTACCCCAAGGCACACATTTCAAGGCTCTAAAATTACAAAAAAAAAATATATATATATTTGGAGATTTTTGTACTCCCCATTGAAAAGGTACCCACCACCATTAGACCACTTAGCGGGCTCCTTTGAGCCATCGGGTCACCTCCCCAACTGACGGTCTCCTCTGTGCACCACTAGTCTTCAGCCTCACCAGTTCCTTTGCCCCGTGTCACGATCCTTTGGAGGACTAGGAGCCTCGAGCCAGCCCCTGTTGGCCACTTAAGCACCAACCCCGATCATATTGGGGACTGAGGGCTCCGCTAAAGCACCCTGCTGTCAACCCTCTGGTCACTCATAGGAATAGGGGCCAAACCTTTTTAAGCCCTTGAGGGTTGTAGAAGGGTTATTGGGCAAATTCAGAGCACTTTTAGTAAATTGGGCATATGATCTTCATTTTTCAAAAATGAGATATCGTTGGAAATTTGATTCTGACATCGATCCAATGGTGTAGGTGTGATTTTATGATTTTTCATTTTTTATGCTTTTTTCAACCTTTGAAGTCAGAAGTTGTTGTTTTCACTCTTGAGGGCATATCTTTTGACTCACTTATCCATTTTTCATGATTCAAGCAGCATCAGAAAGCTAGTTTTTTTTTACATAGATCTAAGATCTTTTTTTATCATGGAGGTAGATGTGAACATTGGTTTGTGCATGTACTCTTTTTTCTTTTCATGCACTAGGTTTGCATTTTCTCTAATTTATGCATTTTTTTCATTCTCTCCTTTTACAATCATGGGGTATTGAAATAAATGAACTTATATAAAGTTCCATTAGGGGGGGTTTCTTGCATAATAATTGATTAGAGTGTAGTTGCATTGCATGAACTTTGATATCATCTTCATATTGATGACAACTCGCATGCATTGTATCTAGATTCTATTGTTTATTTTGGTCTCATCCTACTCCTAGCTAGACACATTTTGGTTCACATCGATTCAAATCTTAGATTGAGAGCCTATGGTTATTGATCTGCATTGGGTCACATCTCAGTTTGAGGGCCATTCATTTTATGGTTAATGTTCTAGAATCTTTATGGTACTTGTTCCCATGGAGCATTTTTAGTCACAGTTTGGCATCAACATCGAGATACACATAGCTTCTAGATTCTTTCATCATATCATTCCCTCTTATGGGGGCATCATTTATTCATCTATTGTTGCTTCATAGATTCCAGGGTTGATCCAGTATGTGAGTTTTCTAGTGTTCCTTAGCATCAAGTTTGTTGTTACATTATTATGATTCTACATGAGTCCTTCAGTGACTCTCTCACATGGTTTCTTGTAAACAGATGTATATTTCCTTGCTTTCTAGATTCAGGATTCCAATGTTACTCCATCAGAGTTCTTCTAGTGCTTCTTTGTAGCAAGTCATCTCATTGAGGGGGGGTTTCCCTCTAGGTTTTCTCCTCTTTCTCTTTCATTGCATTTGTAAATGGGTACCTGATTAGGCCTTTGTTTCAAGGACCCATATTTTTCATCTTTGCATCATTTGCATAATAATTTTCTTCTCCCTAAGTTTCACTTATGGGGGGGTGTTGGTGTAATTAATTATTTAATTACACTTTCATAAGTTTACAAGTTAGGCATTAATTTAAGTCCTAGGTTACATTTAGTTATCTTTATCTAGTTGTTTTCTCAAGTTAGGTTGAGGGTTGTGCTTGTATTTCCTTTTTAAGGCATCTTATGTATCATTTGTAAAATATATCAACTCATTCTGATTTTTCATGTTAATGCATTTTTCACTTAAGGCTTGTAGAACATCTTCTTTGGTTCTGAATATATTTTGTACATGATAGGTTATTGCATGTGGGTGATTCTTGGGGACTATGAAGTTGTATTTCTCAACTTCTATAATCTTTATGATCATATTTTATACAATGGAGGCACACTCTAATTTGAACACCCCTTACATTATAGGAATCTAAGCATTTGATGAGATCCTTAGTGTGAGTCACATACTTTAAGATTTTTTCATTTGGTTTGGCTACGGATGATTTTGATAGTTAGAGGTTGGATAAAGGTTATGTAGTGTTTATAAAGGGGATTTCTTAGAGACATGCATTGATTTTGGAGGGAAGGATTTGGAACCATTAGAGGATGGGAAAAAAATGAGGTTTTTGAATAGGGAAATATTGAATTAGTTGACCTTCATGATAATAGTATAAGTAATCATTAAGATTATGAAGGTAATTGATGCCTTATTTGACTTCAAAACATACTCCAAAAATATTAATAGACTCAATCCAGGTTTGAGTGAGATCCATTACAAGATAGGCCATGAGCTATAGCCTAAGATATGACAAAATTTCATTATTATTTTTTACCATAGTTCATTCCCAAATAACTAACAATATCATGGAGAAATAAACAAAAGGATAGGTTTTAATGAAAGTAAACTCAATTAATGTTGGGTACTTATAGGTTCCAAATGGGAAAAATATAGTCCTAGACTTCTAAATAACTAAGTTATAATTGATAGATCACTAATCAACCATAATGGAAAGCCACTTGAGTTTTATTGTATGATTAATGAAGGTATAAGAGATATAAACTCTTCCTAGTCCCTTAGTCATTTATATTACATTCCATTTTCTTTCCTACTTTATATGGGCTCAGTTATAGAAGTCTTGTACTAATAGAACCCATTTAGGAAATAAATAAGAAATAGAGTGGGATTTATAGTTGAAAAATAACCTCTACGATATCATAAGGAAGATCAAATGATATAATACTACATATTTTATCAAGTGGACTATATTAGTGAATCCACCAATATTCCCCCTTGTAATATTTCCATGTTCAACATTGTTTCCTAGTGCTTACACACCATTGGAGTGAACACTAGTGTCACAATGTGTAGTTAGGTAGCTTTGGAACATTGAAATTTAGGTTTTTCAAGGGAATTGGAATGGAGGTAGGATTAGAATTCATAAATTTGAATATTGAATCATCCATAGAGTGTAATGAGTTCATGTCATCCTTGGGATTTATAGTGTGGAGACTTTCATAAAAAAAAATTCTACTTTAGGGTATGTGTTTGTATTTAATGGTTACTCTAGTTTAAAATCAATAGCTACTATTGGCAAGGAATCAATGAGCAAACTAAGTAGTGAAGAAAAAACTACCAAAAACCTCTACAGTGAGGTTGTGAAACTTCTAGCTGAAAATACGTATAGAATAGTAATAGAGTGTAAGGGACACGTCCCACCAAATGTATAGTTGTATATAATAATAAATATTATCACAAATGTAGTTGATGTAGTAGTAGAAGGGAAGAGGGTTGAGTAGAGAGGAAATACTTTATAGGAGACAAGAGATAAGAAATATAATAAATCTAAAGATATTGTAAAGATGGAAAGACCCCTAACCTATGTACATGATGATAAAGTATTAGTATATTGATATATATAGAATTATATATCATGTTTTATGGTTTATGGTAAGAGATGAGAGATAGAAAGTATAATATATGTAAATATATTTTTATAGAACATACCTTAAAATTTGGAATTTGTTCTCACCAATTGCACAATATTTTCTAGTTCATTTTTAGCTCCATAGTCTAAAACATGAGTTTTATTCCAACTTAGTATGATACTAAATTCTATATTGATCTAATAGAATTAGAACAAAATATGAAAAAAAAAATGTTATCAGATTCAAATATAAAACATGATAATCATCATTCCAAATCTTCAAAACATGAAAATATTAGTTCAAACTATCAAATTAAGTCTAAAAATACAATTTATTATTTATATTTTAGAAAAACCAAAACAATGTGGTGGAATTGTTAAATAATGATTGATATTTTGTTAATAGCATGAAATTTGTGTCTCTATGTCAGATAAACCAAATAACATGTGGATACCAAGTCACAAGATGTACATTCCTTTCTACCATTATTTTGCATTTCAACAAATGTGATTATGTTATAATTCAAGTGTATTATAACCTACTTGAGTAATGAAATAGGGAGAGTGGGATAGTTAGAGGTTGTTAGAGAGAGGGATAGAGAGAGAGAGAGAGATGGGAGTGATAGAGGTATGTTTACAGTGATGGAGAGATATATTAGAAGAGAACAAGATAGAGACATAGCGATTAAGGGGGTAGAGAGGGAGAAATGGAGGGAGAGAGGGAGATAGGGAGATAGAGATAGAGAAAGGGAGATATATAGGTAGAGAGGGAGATGGAGAGAAGTAGAGATAGAAAAATAGAGATGGAGAGAGGGAGAAATAAAAAGATTATGAGAGAGAAAGAGAGAGAGGGAGAGGATGGATAGAGAGAGATGGATTAATATATAGAGAGGTAGAAGGAGAGGGATAGATATCTAAAGGGAGATAAGGTGAGATATTTCTCAATATATATAGAGGGAGAGTGGAGAGGGAGAGATATATAAATGTATCTATAGTGATAGTGAGAGAGAGAGAGAGGTGAGATAGAGATAAGTAGAGAGAAGGATGAACGGAGAGATAGAGAGATAGGTCAAGAGAGATAGATATAGATAGAAGGATACATTGAGAGATAAAGAGGGAGAAGATGTATAGACACATAGGGAGATAGAGGTAGAAAGATATGATAGAGAGAGTGCAATATATAGAGGGAGAGATAGAATTGATAGAGAGAAAGTAATAGACAAATGGATATGGTGAGAGAGATAGAGAGAACAAGGGAAAGATGGGGAGATGGGAAAATAAAGGGTGAGAGAGAGAGAGCTTAATAGATAGAGAGGGAGAGAGGGAGAGATTGTTGAAAATTACAACTAAGAGGGGGTTGAATTAGTTTTTACAAACTTTTACCTTTAAAGCTTTCACCAAAAATTAAATTAATCATAAATTCTACTAATATGATTAATCATTAAGTGCAAAGGAAAAAACTGAAAATTATCACACATACACATTAATTGCAAAGGCAAAAACTGAAAATTATCACACATACACAAAACACCAGATTTATGTGGAAAACCCAATAAGGGAAAAAATATAGTGAGGATTAGCTCACAATATAAAGAATGTCAAAACCAATAATAAAGGCTCACTGCCAAAATGGGACTCATTTTCCAACAAGGGTTAACCACCCAAAGGGATCACTACCACATAGACACAAAGAAGATAGAAGAGATATGTTACAAAGAGAAAAAAGTCTCAATGCAATAGAGATTTCCACCATGATTTACTCAAACACTTGTAGATATGCATGAATGATCGAGAACACCTTCAACTCACTACTTCCAGAAACTAAGCAATTAGACTTCACATTGATCTACACCAACTCGCATTACATACACACTAATTCAAATCTATCTCACACCTATATTCCTCTATTTCTTTGCACTAATCTTTAACCAATATCTGACCTTGTATTTATACCATCTTCAACTTTGAAACATATCTGATGTCAGCCATACACCATTTGTATTTAAAAATTTGAATTATGTTAGCACCAAAAAATTATAGGGTGGAATTAAAATGATGGCAACCCAAACACATGCTTCAACATGCTTCCGTAAGCTTCAAAAGTAGTGCTAAATACAAGTTCAGCCAAACTAGTGTAAAACACATAAGTCAATTAAGCACACATAACCTTAACATGATTCAATCCTTCTAGATGACAAAATTATCTCACCATGATCATATCAACTTTACTCTAGAACCACAAGTCATAAGACTTGAACAAGAAGAAATCTAGAGCAACTACATTTCCCCCAGACCTCAACTAGATACACTGAAAAAACATAGTTCACAATTGGTAAATATAACTCACATTGTACAATAATCCAGAAGTCCAAATCTTGGATATACCAACTTCCAAAAACCATGTCCAACATATATGAGCCACACAAACATAGGATAAAATCTCGAAGCAAAACTCAAAGCAACAACTAAACACCTACAATCCTTTCCTTTACAATTTTCTCAATATCCTTGAAATATACAACCAATAACCATTATCCATGAAATCAATGACAACAACAACTAGTTGAGAACCACTTAACCAATTGACATAAATTACAACACTTTCATTCTTGCAACAATCTCCCCCTTTGTCATTTATGGAAACACATGATGTGAAAAAAAATCAAAGACAACACAACAGTTTTGAACACACTTTTCTTTCTATTTCCCCCCCTTAATAGTTAATCTTTTTTTTTTACATCTTTTCTTTTTCACATCTTCTTCATCTCCCCCTTTGAAATCAATGGCAAAGGTATAGGATGTTTTACATTTATTTCCCCTTTGAAATTAAGGAAAAAATACTCTTTCAATGACAACACATGACACTACCTACTCCCCCTAAGAGGTAGCCACGAAAATGTCAGTCTAGAAGAAAGATAGATCCTTAGATCCATGGGAGTGATGCATCTCCATATACATCTAGTTAAAGAAATGAGGGGAAATAACCCCTAACTTCTCCTAGATATACTCAAAATTATCTTTAGGAAGAGCCTTCATAAATATTTTAGCCACTTGATCCTTCGTAGGTAGATACTCAAGCTTTACTTCATTCTCCACAACCTTCTCTCTCAAGAAGTGATAGTTGATAGATTTATTCTTTATCCTTGAATACATTACTGTATTTTTTGAAATGTTAATTGCACTTGTATTATCACAAAATATGGGAATAGGATCATCATACATTACTATGATATCTTTCAATGTCTGTTCCATCCACAAATCTTGTGTACAACAAGATGTAGTAGCAATATACTCAACTTTAGTAGTAGATAAAGAAACTAAATCTTTCTTTTTACTCAACCAAGCCACCAATCTATAAACAAGAAAGAAGGAACCACCACTTGTACTCTTTCTGTCATTTACACAACCAGCCCAATCTGTATTTGTGTAAGCACTTAGTGTAAAATCAGTATCCCTAGGATATCAGAAGCCATAATCCGAAGTACCATTCAAATATTTGAATATCCTCTTATCAAAAACATGTGTCTGTTTAGGGTCATCTTGAAATCTAGCCACAAGACAAACTGCATGCATGATATCTGGTCTAGTAGTAGTCAAATACAAGAAACATCCAATCATAAACCTGTACATTCTTTGACCAGCCTTAGGTGAATCATCATCCTTACTCAATTTGCAACTAGTCACCATAGGAGTGCATACCAGTTTGGAACCATCCATCCCAAACTTCTTCATCATTTCTCTTGCATACTTTGACTATGAAATAAAGATCCCTTTATATGTTTGATTAATTTTTAGCCCAAGAAAGAAATTTGTCTCTCCAAACACAAACATCTCAAATTATTTTTGCATTTCTTTAGCAAACATCTTGCACATATTTTCATTTCCACCAAAGATAATGTCATCAACATATACAACCACTATCAAGATCTTGTCATTTTCAATTTTGAAATAAAGATTACTATCTAGGGTTCCTTTGTTGAAACCTTTCTAAATCAAATTGTAGACATGCAAAATTAAAATTATGCATCTCATTGAATTGATCAAATGCAACAAATCCACTGGGTAAATCAGGATTATTAAATAAATCAACTTGTCTCACATCATCCCTCATTTAAATAAATCAAATAATAACATTTCATCTCTCATAAATCATTCAACCTTTATCTTGCATCATCCATTTAATTAAATAAACCAGGACTTTATTTAATTAAGTCTCAAAAATCATATTTCTCCTTTTCTGATTTAAATAAATCAAATATTTAATTCAAAAAGGTCAAATATCCTAATCATCATCCTAGCTAATTAATCCTGATTAAATGCTAATCCTCACCACTTGCATTCTCTATATTTAGCCACTTGCACAAATAAATCAATTTATTGATTTATTAAAACTCTCATTTTCACTCAACATAGCCCTCAAGTTTGAAAAAAATGACAAGTTGATTTGTCCCTCCAACATTGCATTTATTGCTGTTTTTCTTGTCCCCCTCTCAAAATTTATTACCCAAATTTGAATTCAAATTGTCCCTCTCATGGGCACACTTCCCAAATCTTGCACATCCATTGGCCTATCACTACTTGACAAGTGGCCTCTTCCTATTGGCTTGATCTTTGTCCCACATTCATCCATTTGGCCAATCTCTCATCACAAAAATCTTTAAATAGAGGCTTCATCCTCAAGCAAATCCTCCACAACTCCACAACTCCACCATCTCCACAATTTCATCAAAAAATCTCTTGCAAAGTCACTCTCCTTGAGAACTGATTTTTCCCACACCATCTTCATATCCAATTCATAGCAATTTCATCATTTAGCTTAGCTTGATCAAGGGTTGGGAAAGGGCTATTTTCTACAATAGCACCAATCCACTATGAGATGAAGTTGATTCATGTTGTTTGTATGCTTCTTTAGTTCTTTTTTGGATTCATTTTATTGCATGATTAACATGTTTCATTATTTCATAGGGATGATTTTAGTTTGCTTTGTGTTAAATAACAATGCTAATGTTTGTTTTTAACCAAATGTTTATTTCAGTATCTACATTATGGCGCTAGAAGGAGGGAATAGACCTCATATTCAGCATTGTTTATCTCTCAAAGGGTTTATAGACATTTTCTTTGTTTTCAATCTTTGAAATAACCTAATGTAGAACTTGTAGTCAAATGGAATGAATTGATGAGTTTTAGTTTTTGTTTAACTTAAAGGAATGACTATGGTATTTACTCGAGTGTTGTTTTTATAGAAATATAAATATGCCAATATTGTCTATCATGAATCTGCTATTGCTATCTTGATTACTATAAGACTTTCACTTTGCTGAATAGAGATCGATGAGTTTGAGAGTGGTGTCATTTTCTCTCTTGTTTACTTCACATGACTTCATTTTAGTAGACTGTAATGCCATTACAGGTACTTTGTGAGACCACATTTCTAGAGGTATTTCACAAAATGGTTCATAAGTTTTGTCTGAGCTACTAGTCTAACCACAATAAGAATCTCCTTGCCCTGGCTCTCCAAGTCTGTCATCTTATCATAACACTAAAATTTGTACTCAATCTTCTTGAAATCTCGAAAGTGTAAGTAGCTATCATTTAGTTTCTCATCTGTGATGAGAACTTTCCCATACTCAACAAAGTAACCTTCATGTTGTAGATCTAAATTTTCATGTAAAGGAGTCTATGCAGAGCCTCCCCTGATTAGTTCTCTTTGGTCCATCATTTGACCGTCTGACAATTTATCTGAGACAATAATTTTGTTTCCATAACATGTAGCTTCCTGTAGTATTTCCTCTTTCAAATGAGCTTCGATTTCAACTCTAGCTCTATCATTCCCGTATATTCAAGGTTGAAAAAAATGGATGCTTAGGTTCACACAAAACATTGGACTTACAAAAACTGGTGAAAAAAGGACCGATAGTATTGGCTTACTAAGCCTAGCACAACTCAGCCTCCCCTAGCGCTGCAGCCCACTGCTCATAGAGTTTGTAATATTTCTATCGTTTTTTAAGGGTAACATCACATTTGTTACTATTATTGTCAATCACTGTAGAAAAGATTTGGCTTTCCTTCACCATCCAAATGTTGTGTAAAAGCTTGTTTGGAGTAAGCTCTTTCAAGCCAAGTGTTAGAACTATGAGCTCTGCCCATTGTTGGATGATAGTATAGTATGGGACCCCATGAAGCTATCTTTCCCTATTACAGAACATAATATAGATTTGAACTAGAAAATCCAGCGCTTGAATCTAGAAGATTCATAACTTTAGTTTTCGTGATATGCTCCTTATCTTCATGAATGTCACTAAGACTTGATGGCCTGCACCATAGGTGAAAAACAATCTTCGTAGATGCCTCCAACTAGAATGCAATCATTAGTGTTCTCAAAAATAATCTCCCTAAATGTCGCCAAGACTTGATGGCCCATGCCATAGGCTGAGGAGATGCTGGTCAAAGGTTGTATGGCATTGACATGCTAGGAGGATGTTGTGCAAAGGTTGTAGAACTTAGCTTTACACCAGCCAATAGTGTTTGCTTGAAAGTTTCTAAAAGCCTCTGTTTTCTTCTTTACGCCTACCATATGCATTTGCTTGAAAGCTTCTTAACAAAAACTTATTTGTTGTTTCTTTTTCATGTGCTGGCCAAAAAAACATTTGTTTGGAAATTTTTAAAAAAGTCTTTCAAGTCCATTCGGCGCATATCCTGCAATCAATAAAATCCATGAGCTAACATGTTTTCTCAAGCCTTCTCTGCGCATATCCTACAATCAATAAAATTCATGAGCTAACGTGTTTTCTTAGGCTTTCTATTAAACAGTTTGTGTGCTGATTTATGCTCCCATTGGCGCGCAGGTAGGGAGGACACTGGAAAGGTTGTAGAATTCAACTTTACACCTGTCAATTATGTTTGCTCAAAAATTTCAAAAGCCTTTCTAATAAACCCATAATTATGATGGCATTTTTTTTTATCTTGCTTTAATTTCTCTTTGATTGTGAGGTGCAGAAAGTAGGTAGAGATTGCTGGCAAAGGTCATAAGAATTGATGTTATGCCTGACAAATGCATTTGCGTGAAAGTTTTTTTTATGCCTTCATCTTTTTGTGCAGCTCCTACAATCATTGAGTTTTAATAAAGGTTGTGGAATCTAGTCTTACACCTACTAATAGTGTTCCCTTATAAGTGTTTTATGCCGCACCTTCCAAATGCATCTGCTTAAAAAACTTTATTTGTTGTAATGATATCTTTCTTGGGATGACAAAATCTTGGTATTGATATCTATCCGAATATGCTGCAACCTATAATCAGATCTTGGATAGCCAATAGAAATGACTGGTATAAATCAATCTACTATCTTAAATGCTAAATACGGCTATATCTTGTACTAAGAATTTTCAAATCTTCCAGCTTCAACCATTTCCTGACTGATATGATCACTTGTGGGCTACATACCATTTCCTGATTGATATGATCACTTGCGGGCTGCATTTATAATATTGACATTGAAATATTTGATGCATGTATATTAATCTGAGATGTCATTTAAAGCATTTGAGTGTGTATTAAATACAAGTCAGTTAAGGCAAAAAGAGGCATTCATTTCTAATGAAAAAGTCTTAAAATTGAAACAAGACATCTCGATTGCAAGTTTAGGCGTATGAATTTTTGATGTGTAAGGAATCACAATCCATGCAAAATCATTGAAGGAGGAAGATATTAAATCTTGCAATCCTCTATAAAGGGATGGTGAGCACATACGATCATTAAATCTGTAGATGTGTAGAATCATTGTCAGATATTTGCAATCATCGTTATCATTTGTAGTAACTTGGAGTCAAAGCCTAAAACTTTGATATTTCAATTCATCTTCAGCTATGTGTGTGTGAGCCTTTGGTAGTATGGCATTCGAAGGGAAGAAGTTATGGGTTTTTCTTTTTACTATTAATTTTATATTTAATAAAATATTTGGTGGTTCATTTTATATCTAATAACTTTGTACTATTTGCAGGAGGTTGACATTGGAATCGAGCGTTGGAATTGAGGAACCATAAGCAGATTGGGGTTGAAGCGAAACTAAGCATCAAACTTGAAACTCACAAAGCATTTTTTAATGCTTAAGGGTTTCCATTTCATGCTTTAATTTTCTGTTTTAAGCCAACTATATCATTGTTTTCTTTCAAAGTTAGGCTAAAATTGAACCTTAGACACCCACTAGATTTCAATTTGGTCTAAAATTGGACAAGCAACTTCACACTTGATATTGGTGTTTTAAAATGAATCAAATCATTGCTTTGAAGGATAAAATGAATGTGTGACTTTTATTGTTTTGTAATTATTTACACAAAGTAATATCATCAAAAGATGTATGCGCTTCTCTCACGCCTCACAGTGATCTTGAGAATCAAAAGGCTTTTGGTGACATTAAGTTGTGTAAATAATTGGCCATGCACACTTCAATTTGGGTTTAAAATTGAACATCTTGTGCGAGTGTGAGTAGAGCATCATTACATATATTCTCTTTCTTTGTGCCATCAAAGATTGATCGAGTTACATATTTTGTCTTTGCTTGCTTTTTGTTTATCCGAGAGGGCCTGCCTTGGGGAAAAAGTACTCACCCAAGGGAACGACTCAACCGGTAACACTCTAAAGCCAAGATTATTTCCAGCTGTGATATAAATGTGGATATTGGAAGAAACACCAATATCACGTGGTTGACTCCGACAAGATGGATCTGAAAGGGGACTCTTGCCACATTAGGTCAATTCCCACGAATAGAAAGTCCTTACTAGAACCCATGTGCTGGAATTGGCCAAAATCCTTAATATATTTGTTGGTGCAAGAACGGTCATTTTGAAGTTGCCCCTCACTTTACAGTCTTTAGTAGAAATGGAAAACATGCCATGGGAGTTTCATGGGTGTTGATGCTTGGCTGCCCCGTATAAGTGAGTGTCATGGAGGGGAGCCAGTGGGGTCAAGCATCTAACCATTCTCTAAAGATAAGCGTAGCTAGATTTTTCCAAGTGGGGATTCAACAAATATTGTCTTACACATCCATAGGGTTTTGTACTTGTTCTTGTTTGAAAACACAGTGTGTTAATTGAAAACATTGAAAACCAACATTCAATGAATCATCAAAATTGCAAACCCTTTAGGAGGGGAAAATAGCCTTGAAAAAATTCACATGTTATTGCTTTCCCTTGGGATTCATGTCCTTAGAGGCATCTAAACATTTGGATTTCATCTCAATTTGCTTCTACTAAAGTCAACTTTAGGCAACCTTTGCCTTGATTTCCTCAATTTCCGCATAATGCACTTTGTGGGATGAAAGGGAATTAGGACATTGGACATTCAGTTGAAAACCTAATGGAGAGTGTGTTTGTGGTAAAAAGAATCCATTAAGAAAAGATTGAATCAATTGGACCCCACACATGTGCTTGGCATCTTTTGGTCATATGGTTTTCATGCAAACATTGGTCTTTTGATTTTGAATTACACTTAGAGAAAGGCATGTTCTTCACTATCTTGGCCTAGTACACAAGTCCTTCCTAGGTTCATTTAGGATCAAATCAAACACTTAATCCAAACCCCAAACATTGGTCATCATCATCCCCTAAACAACTTTAGAGCTTTGGAAATATCATTCTAGACTTGGGTAAATCATCAAATCAAAATCAACTCATTTAGTTAGGTGTATGGGAATGCATCCTTTCTCATACATTCAATTGAATTAGCAATCCTTTGAACAAGTTCATCCTAAGATCACATCCAACATCTTAGGGTTTACAAGTTCAATATCCAATCAAACCAATCAAAATCCAAACCTAAGTCTAGCATTGATCCAAAGTTACTAAACGTTCATCACTCATATCATTCACCCCCTTTCATCCTTCATCTCATCATTGGTCCTAAGAATCTTAGAGGTCACTTTTGCAAACAAGGTCAAAACACAAGGAGAACATGGAATACAAACTTGATCCATACATCATGAGTAATCCAAATCAATTTAACTTTCCAAGCCTTACAACACCGATTGATTATCAACATTCACACTTATACAATCCATACATGGGATCATTACCTTCTACAAATTTCAATAGCACAACAAGTGTGAGTATGCCCAAATTAAAGATTGGAACACATTTCTTTGTGGTAGATCTAAATCCAAACCTACAAGTTTTCCAACTGAACAATCAAAGCATGAGCCTTCAAATGAACAATGTCATCCCACCAAGTCCCTACATGCCAAATGAGAATGTACCAAATACAAGTTTTCGAAACATGAATCTGAAAAACTTTGGGATAAATATGGTTGCAAATCATACAAATATTGCTCAAAATCCAAACAAGATGTTAAGGACTCCAAGTCAAGGCAATGTGATTCCCAACATCAACAATGTTCAATTTCAACCTATCATGCCAAATTTGAGTGTCATCCCAAATCAGAACATTGTCCAAGATCAAACACAAGTACACATCCCAAATCTGCTTGAACAAAAACCAAATCAACTATATCAAGGGAGTCAATATCGAAATCAAGAAAAACTTTGGCGAGATCAAATTGCTACACTTACCAAAATAGTTGAGTCATTACACCAAGAGACATCTCCACCACCACTACCCATATCAACATCATTCCTTGGTTTAGGGCTTCCCCCTTTACCTAGCACCAATCACTCCATCCAAATCAATCCACCTAACACCAATCAAGTCATCACATCAAATCCTTTGGATATACCATCAACATCACACCAACAGATGGTATCTAATCAAATGACTACATCAATCCTGACAAATCAAAATATGGTCTCCCAAGGACCTATCACCTTAGTTATTCCAACCATCACTATCCCTTCAATCATTCCAACCACCACTCTCACACCCATCACATCTCAACCCCTCACTACCATTATCGCTCCAAACATATCTCAAACACATGTCATTACATCCAACACAATTCTGAATCCGCCACCACTACCACCAAAACCAAACGCAGTAAGATAATGACATTGCGCTAAAAGCTCACTGAGCCTACCAAAAGGCCATCCAACAATATCTAGCCACGCAACAAGCAAGACAAGCTCGAGAAGTGCAACAAGCCTCTCAAGCTTCCCAAGCCTCTCAAGCTACCCAACAAACGCAAGCACAAACACAAAAAATGACAACTGTTGAGAACAAGGATCAAGATCAATCCATCACTAAGCACCTTGAAGTTATGTCTACTTCATCCAATGATCAAATCGACATATGTCAAAAGTCACTTTTGAATCATGATCAAAATTCACCAATGATACTCAATAATGAGCCAATTCAACAAATATCAACATCACTTGACTCTATGGTCGAAGACATTCACAATCTCTCCACTGCAATTGTCGAAAACAATGATCAAAACCTCTCCATCGAGGAGCACATTGAGGATATATCTACACAATCCGATGATCAACTCACCATACATCAAGAGCCACTTTTTAGTGATCTCTTTCAAGGAGTGTTAGGATTATTTGATCCTATCAACATAATGCACGATCCATTGACCAATGATCATACTAAAAATGTCTCTACATTGCCTTATGAGTTAGAGGATATATCTCAATAATTTATGCCAAAAAATGATCAAAATGCTTCACCAAAGTCTAGCAATGGTCCCTTCCAAAACGTGTTGACCTCCTTCGACCTCATGGTTATAGATATTGAAGTAACCCTAAACTCGACACTTGAAGATATTAGACCACTAACCATGTCTAATGATGACATCCACGAAACCTTTATAAGAAATCCATACTTTGAAGCTGGCCCATGTCAAGAACTTGATCCAAAGCATGTCGAAAGCAATCCCAAAATAAATCAAGATAAAAAATTTGTATCTCCAAGATACTACAATGATCTAATGGATATTCTCCTATCCACACAAGATGATCACATCCCCATAGCACTTACTCCTCCATCTACCCATGAGATGATTGCTATGGATAAACACATAGATGATCTTCAGCTAGAACAAGAGTCTATTACACAAAAAAAGAAGATTATTAATTCCTACAGTCAAACAGAGTTGTCAACAACAGTATCAGATATATCCAAAATCCAAACTGAAGACATCATAAATAAAGATATCCAACATTATCCATTGTAACCTATTGTGGTGGATCGTTACTATAATATTTTAGTTTTATAGGTAGTGAGTCTCCCTGTTGGATAGTGAGTCCTATCTATAGGTAGTGAGCCTTTGTATCTGCGCAGTGATCCCTTGGCAGTGAGCCTCTTGTATTCAGTTTTTTCTATCACTTTATATTGTGAGTTAATCCTCACCATGGTTTTTCCTTCATTTGGTTTTCCACATAAATCTAGTGTTTCCTGTGTTGATATTGCTTTTTGTTATCTATATTTTGTAGTACCCCTCCATTTATGCTTATGTTTTCTATTAGCATGCTTTCACATATGATAGACTTTGGTACTTTGTTTTGGATATTTTGATCACTGACCTTTGAGCGTCAGTGGATTCATTTTGTGATATGATGATACATTGTATGGTGATAATTAATTTCTAACATGCTTTGTAATAGCGTAGATATTTCCTTCAGATGTTATTGCTATATATATGTTTAAGATAGATTAACTGTTATTTAATGTGTCAGTTTGATATGACGTGTATTGGTGTGGAGAACGGAGTTGCATCACTCACTTGTGAGTGCCCTATGATTTCCGTGATTTTCTCCGCACGGTGTGCTTGTATAATGGATTATATATATATGCATGTTATTTATTTGGTTGCAGGATTGTAGGTACATGACACCGACTCAACCTAGTAACTCAGGTATGAGCATGTCAAGACTCAACGGAAATGTTGATTGGGAGGTAGTAACATGGTTTATCCTAGTCTAGTCTTAAACCCAGTCACAGTATATCGTCAGTTTTAGTTTGGAGTCTTTGGTAGTCTTGTTTGTTTGTGATTGGATTAATTGTTTTGAAAGGAAAATTTTGTTAATTTAATGATAGTTTGTTATTCTTTAATTTACTGTTTATTTAAATTAATTTTAAATATTAAAAATAAGTTTTACATTTAATTTAATTAATTAATTAGTTTGTTTGGTTAAGTAATTTGATCACTGCGATTAAAATTATTTAATTAAATAGATTAATTAATTAAATTAAAGTTATCTTAATTGTGTGAATAGATTTAAATTTTAAATTAGTTGTTATGTGGGAAATGGTATTTTTATCATTAAATAAATAAATAAAATGAGGAAAAAGGGAAATTTTTATTTTGAAATTTGAAAATTTTAAATTATTTAAAAAGCATGCAAATCTTGAAAAAGAGGAAAGAAAGATTTACCGAAAAGTTGTTAGAAGATATTTTTTCTTCTCGACATGTGCGCCAGTGGAATTTATTGCTTCTTATTGAGAAATTTCTTAGATGTTATCTCGGAATTGGGGAAAAATAGAAGATTACTTCTTCACGGGAAATGAAAAGAATAGGGTGCTATTAAAAAATATATTGGTTTGAGTTATTTGAGAATTTTGCTTTGGGATTTTCTGTATATTTTTGGAAGATCTCTTTGGGTTAGTTTTAGCATCTTTCTATATTTTGTGTTTTGGAGAATCCTTGGAGGATTGCACAAAATAGGTAGCAAAGATTCTTCCCTACAGACAAATTTCAAGCTACAGGAAACAGGTTTTTCACTGTTATTTATTTGATTAATCCTTTTGAGATGTTTGTCTATTAAAATTGTTTAAAAATCATCTCTGCTTGAAGAAATTGTTTGTGTAATAAATCTCTGTTCTTCTCGGAAAATGATCTGTAGAGAAAATTGTTATTTCTTTGTTAAAAACTTTCTACAGACTTTGTTAATTCTTTGTTAAAAGCTTTCTACAGACTTTGTTATTTCTTTGTTAAAAGCTTCCTGTAGGAAACAATTTGTATTAAAATTTGAGAAGGAAATTATTTGTTTGGAAAATGAAATTTAAACCTCTGGAAATAAATTAGAATTTTATAGGGGAAAATTTTTGTGCGTAGTAAAGAAATTTCTCAATTTCCCCATTACAAACCCTGTTGAAAATATATGCATGAATTTAATAATCTTTTATTCAATCTAGTTGTGAATATATATATATATATATATATTCATATCTAAATTGAATTGAGAAAGAAATTCTATATTTTTATATGAATATTTGTATTGAATCACCGTTGTCATACAGATGAAATTAAGGGGTTTAAAGTTTTTGTGAATGGAGAGAAAACATAGATCTTATAACATGAAGTTTCGCATATTTTATTTTTCCATTTTAAAATAAACAGTATTGGTTACGGGGGCCGTGGGGGCTACCCCACAGCCGCCCCCATATGGGGTGATGACTGTGGAGGTAGCCGACGCTACCCCCACAGGCAGCGTGTGGCTGTCACACAACCACCTCCCCATACAGGGAGGGCTGTAGGCTGCGAATGGTAGCCCGTGGCTGCGAAAACATAGCCACATATTATATGCGTTGGGAATTTTCTTTAATAAATAGAAACCATGATTTTTAAAGGACGAAATTCAGATTTAAGGGTTTGGTTAATATATATATATATGTATACATATATGTATATATGTTTGTATTTGTATTTGTAAATATAATTTATAAGTATAAAGAAAATATTTTAGTATTTAAATGAGATAATAATTATTAAATGTTTAAATGCATAAGATTGATTAGTTATAAATCTATGAGGATTTTTAAAAAAGTATTTTAATTTCTATGTGAAATTGAGAAAATTAAAATTAGATTATTTGATAGTGAATTTTAATCAAGTTGACTTGTTTTCATGCAAATTATATTTGATTGACTGGATATAGTAAATCCTAATGTAGACTCCTTATTTTTCAATTTTCTTTAAATTGTGTTTCTTTTATTGGGCAATTGGGAATGTTTTAGATGAACAAGTTTTCCAGATTAGTTTTTATTGTTGAAATGCAATCCTTGTGGTGACTAGGGTAGTGCACATGTTATACTATGGTGTTTTGACACCTGGATTTATGAAAAAATATTTAATGACTGTTGTGTGTCGTTTGCTATTATATGATTGAATTTTGTGCACCTTGTATACCTTAGTTAGGGAGCTTAGATCCTTATGTTATGTTTAGGGGAGTGGCTCTGTGTGAGGGCTGGCACACAAAGTGGTGCCAGGGTAACTTACAAAGAGTTAGTAAGTCAGTGAAAATTAAACATCACATTAGATAGTTTAAAATCCTTAATTTGATTATAATGCCTCGCTTATAGACTCAAGAGCTAGTTTAGTCTTGAGTATAAGATGAGAAGGCCTAGACTGGAAAATTGATATCTTGTTACTTTAAAAGATATTTGATTTTTGCAAAAGTTTGCATGTGGGGCCAGGTTTCGTAAGAGGTTACCAGGGTAACCCAAGTTGGGGGCCGAAACCTAGGAAGAAACACCAGGGTAACCTATGCAACATTGTAATGACACTCCACCTAAAATAACAGTTAACCTTGTGAACTTAGCATATTTGATTGTCTTAATTCTAGAAGCAATGTAACCATCAGTTAATTATGTACTTGTGTCTAGGGTGTATAGGTTATGTCTAGGTAACCTTATTACTATCTCCTAGCATGAGGGGTGGACCTACGGGTACCACATGGTTGGGTGGAATGTGCACCTTACTCCGTTGGGTCCCCAGTTTAAGATCATGGCATCGAGAGCATCATGGATGGAGAGCTTGTATTTTCGATAAATGTGTACTTCCTTTATTGTATCATTGGAAATCATGTATTTGAAATATGCCTCAATTTTTTATGAGGTGAACACTTGTAAAATGTAATTGTATTTCTATTATTTGATCTACCTCATTTGAAGAATGAGTAATGTAATGTTATTTCAAATGCAATGTAAGAATCTTATTTGTACTTTATACTATTATAAATGGAATTCAAATGTTATGTAATGTTTACTTTTAAGTTTATGTTAATTAAATATGTGCAATGCTAAATACTAAAGTCATCTATGGAATCTCAAGTAGTGTGACGTCATGTAACTTAAACAATGTATGTAATTTCACTTTCATAGACAATTGCAACATTCCTTAGGTTACAAGATAGGGCATTACAGATTGGTATCAGAGCCAAGGTTTCTAACACTGGATGCTCTGGGTAATCGTGAGCCCATTAGGTTGACCTAGTACATAGTTTCACTATCTGTTAGCCTTGGTTGATTAGTATCCGAGACTCATTATTGTTTATGTGTAGGATCATGCCTAGGCAACGTGGTAGAGGTCGAGGTGGAGGCTGAGGGCCAATCCCTTAGGTTACTCTCCCTCTGAGCCCTCATCAGAGTGATCAGGTAGAGTAGTTGGATCAGAGGAATGAGGGACAGATTCCTGAACAGTCAGGAGTAGAGGGCTCACAATTACACCCTTTATTAGAGAAGGTCCTAGCTCGACTTGGACCTAGACAAGAAGTTGATCATGAGGTAGTTAGAGAGTGTGATAGATCTCCAAGGAGAGTAGATGATACAGTGCATCAGGATGCTATTATTGCAGGACACATGCAGGATTTGTTGAGGGTAGGCCCTCCTACTTTTGATGGTACAGGAGGTGGATTAGAGGTAGAGACCTGGCTATTGGACTTGGGTAGATGTTTCGCTATGCACCCATACAGTAGCAATACCCGAGCGAGATGTGCTATCATGCATCTGAGAGGATTCGCCTATACTTGGTGGCGTTTGAAGGAGCAGAAGCTCTACCTAGATATTGGGTCACTGTCTTGGGAGATGTTCTTGGAGAGGTTTAGAGCACGGTTCCTATCGGAACACTGGAGGCAATGACAGACTGACGAGTTTCATGATTTATGTCAGTTGGCTCTATCTGTTGAGCAATATGAATGCAGATTTTATGAACTCAAGCAATATGCAGGTGTTGGTGATGATGAATCTATGTTGGTTCAACACTTCATCAGGGGTTTAAATTCCTACATTAGTGGTGGAGTTAGAGTCTTTGAGCCAAAGACTATGGAAGTTTCTATGGAGAAGGCTCGCATAGTGGAAGAAAATTTGGTTTTAGCATTGGGTGGACATATAGGTGTCCAAATAGGTAGTACTCTTATAGCAGGTATTGGTCCATGTGGAGGTCAGATTCAGACAGGAGGTTCCTCTAGGAACCAACAAGCACCCACCAAGAGTGGATAGTAGCAACAACAACGTACTCCACAGAATAAAAGTAATTCACAGCCTCAATAGGATAACAGTTTTTGGTCTCAATATGGTGGTGGTTGGTTTTAGAATGATAGAGATCAGAGTGAGCAGCGAGTGCAGTGTGATCGTTCTGATCAGCCTGCACAGAGTTTTCAGTCTGCAGTTAGTGGAGGTAGTTTTCCACAGTCTAGTGTACCTCCAGGTGATAGAGGATTCAGAACAAGTATAGAATGTTTTACTTGTGACCAATAGGGTCATATTACTCATCAGTGTCCTCAGAAGGGCACTTCTGGATTCAGTCAGAGACCAGCAGCTTCAGAGTCAACTATAGGAGATGCAGGCATGTCACATAGGGTGTTTACCATGGTGGATAACCACCAGGTTGAGCACCAGGGTGTAGTTGGAGAGGTTCTTGGTGGAGGACCGACATTGTTCTTTGGAAACCATGCACGTACTTCAACATCAGGAGTTGATCCTCAGGGGTCAAGACATTGACTGAGTGCTGATCCAGAGGGATCCTAGTGGCTATTCTTCTATTTCTTGGGAGGACCTATTTTAGATGTGTGTGTTATTTTTTTCTATTAGCAAGCTTCCAGGAGTAAGCCTGATCCTAGGGGGGAGGATGTAGTACCCCTCCATTTATGCTTATGGGTAAGTGCACCAAGATGGTTCCCAAAAAAGGGGCTTAAGTGGCCACTTTTTTTCTAAAATCAGGAAATACTGACCTTGGACGTGAAATTGAGGATAGCTAAGACTCAAATTTTTGA
>VDFB02270651.1:745431801-745713581 GCA_007258455.2 Sequoia sempervirens | reverse complement strand
TTGAAAATATATGCATGAATTTAATAATCTTTTATTTAATTTAGTTGTGAATATATATATATATATATATTCATATATAAATTGAATTGAGAAAAAAATTCTATATTTTTATATGAATATTTGTATTGAATCGTCGTCATTGTACGAACGAAATTAAGGGGTTTAAAGTTTTTGTGAATGGAGAGAAAACACAAATCTTATAACATGAAGTTTCGCATATTTTATTTTTCCATTTTAAAATAAATAGTATTGGTTATGGGGGCCACGGGGGCTACCCCACAGCCACCCCCATATGGGGCGACGACTGTGGAGGTAGTCGACACTGCCCTCACAGGCAACGCGTGGCTGTCACACAGCCACCTCCCCATACGGGGAGGGTTGTAGGCTGCGAATGGCAGCGTGTGGTTGTGAAAACATAGCCACATATTATATGCATTGGGAATTTTCTTTAATAAATAAAAACCATGATTTTTAAAGGACGAAATTTGGATTTAAGGGTTTGGTTAATATATATATATATGTGTGTGTGTGTGTGTGTGTGTATGTATACATATATGTATATATGTTTGTATTTGTAAATATAATTTGTAAGTATAAAGAAAATATTTTAGTATTTAAATGAGATAATAATTATTAGATGTTTAAATGCATAAGATTGATTAGTTATAAATCTATAAGGATTTTTAAAAAAGTATTTTAATTTCTATGTGAAATTGAGAAAATTAAAATTAGATTATTTGATAGTGAATTTTAATCAAGTTGACTTGTTTACATGAAAACTATATTTCATTGACTGGATTTAGTAAATCCTAATGTAGACTCCTTATTTTTTGATTTGCTTTAAATTGTGTTTCTTTTATTGGGCAATTGGGAATGTTTGAGATGAGCAAGTTTTCTAGATTAGTTTGTATAGTAAGGGTGTTGTTATTATTGAAATGCAATCCTTGTGTTGAATAGGGTAGTGCACATGTTATAGTTTGGTGTTTTGACACTTGGATTTATGAACAAATATTTAATGACTGTTGTGTGTCGTTTGCTATTATATGATTGAATTTTGTGCACCTTGCATACCTTAGTTAGGGAACTTATATTCCTTATGTTATGTTTAGGGGAGTGGCTCTATGTGAGGGCCGGCACACAAAGTGGTGCCACGGTAACTTACAAAGAGTTAGTAAGTTAGTGAAAATTAAACATCACATTAGAGAGTTTAAAATCCTCAATTTGATTATTATGCCTCGCTTATAGACTCAAGAGCTAGTTCAGTCTTGAGTATAAGATGAGAAGGCCTGGAATGGCAAATCGATATCTTGTTACTTTAAAAGATATTCAATTTCCGCAATAGTTTGCATGTGGGGTCGGGTTTCGTAAGAGGTTACTAGGGTAACCCAAGTTGGGTGCCAGAACCTAGGAAGAAACACTAGGGTAACCTATGCAACATTGTGATGACACTCCACCTAAAATAACAGTTAACCTCGTGAACTTAGCATATTTGATTGTATTAATTCTGGAAGCAATGTAACCATCGATTAATTATGTAGTTGTGTCTAGGGTGTATAGGTTATGTCTAGGTAACCTTATTACTATCTCCTAGCATGGGGGGTGGACCTATGGGTACCACATGGTTGGGTGGAATGTGCACCTTACTCCGTTGGGTCCCTAGTTTAAGATCATGGCATCGAGAGCTTCATGGATGGAGAGCTTGTATTTGGAAAAATGTGTACTTCCTTTATTGTATCATTGGAAATAATGTATTTGAAATATCCCTCAATTGTTTATGAGGTGAACACTTGTAAAATGTAATTGTAATGTATTATTTGATCTACCTCATTTGAAGAATGAGTAATGTAATGTTATTTTAAATGCAATGTAAGAATATTATTTGTACTTTATACTATAATGAATGGAATTCAAATGTTATTTAATGTTTACTTTTAAGTTTATGTTAATAAATATGTGCAATGCTAAATACTAAGGTCGTCTATGGAATCTCAAGTAGTGTGATGTCACGTAACTTAAAGAATGTATGCAACTAATAAAGTTAATATTAATACTTTAAAAAAAAAAATATTTCACTTTCATAGAAAATTGCAACATTCCTTAAGTTACAAGATGGGGCATTACATATTTCATGTTCATACTTAATGGGTGTTGTCACAATAGTGGTTTACAATTTTTGGGAGATTATGATTTTTGTTGAAATCACATATTTTTAGAAAATATAATGATTTAAGCCTTAAAATGTTCCATTCAAATCATTCCAATTGAATAATGTTTGATCAAAATACCTTAGATCAAACCCCCTTGGATAGAACCCCGCTAGTTTTAAACCATTCCTATAATGGAGTCTCCTTTACACCTATCAAAATGTTGATAAAAAACCACTTTTGATTTACCTTTTGGAGGATCAAATGAACTCATTTAAACTTTATTTTTTGTAAGTTTGTATTCCTTATTATAATATTTCCAAAAATTATAATTTTAAATAAATTTAATTTTATTATTATATTTATTTTTTATTTCTTGTGAATGTAGGTTTTTCACCAAAAATCAAGCTATTTGTTCTGCACGTGGAAAAATAGCAGATTATAATTTTTTTTTTGAAATATATGAGTGCACCAGATATTTAAGTCATTGATCCAACAAAATAATAATAATTGAATTTAGACACATAGAAAAAAAGTTACACGTTATACGGTTGTGCTATGTCTGAATTGTAATTGGTTTGGCTTCAAAACTTGATTAAAGAAAAAATATTCAATAAGAAATATCTAACCAAGTGGAATCACTAGATATAAAAGTTACAAATATAAATTTTAAAGAATTATAATTTTATCCTTCATGGAAAAAAAATTATGTGTTATACAGTGAGCGTCACTTTTTAAAAATGTCATTTTTTTGAAAAAAAACTAGTTTTTGAAGGAGATGGAAAAAGAAGTGCAATCTGATTCCAATTTTTTTGAAAAAAAAATATTTATAATCTACAAACAAAATGTCATGATACTCTAGTTTTCATCATCTTCAAATTCCTCACAATTTAGCCTCTATAGTTTCCCAAAAGTGAAGATTTAGTTAAATGAAATTATTCCAGTGTCTAGTTTGGCCAAACATTGTAAACAACTATTGTGGGATCACCCTTAATAACAAAATTGTGTGGTTGTAAAGTTGATAATCATTTGGGATTTTAATTTTTATTTGGAGAAAAATTATTCACCCCCCTTTCAGTTGTCTCATGCCTTTGAACAATTGGTATTAGAGCGTTGTTTCCTTGCTGAAGAGCTTAACTGCTTGAGGTAGATCTGATGGCACACAAATTGGTTATCCCTATTTTTGATGGATCTGACTACAGTGATTGGAAAGTGCAGATGATAGGTTACATTATCTCTCTTGGTTACAAGACCTAGAAGGCTTTTGAGATGAAGAATGTTGCACCAGCAAGTGGTCCTTCTAATGCAAATGAGATTTCTGCTTATGAGGAGAATGAAAAAGTGAGGTATGTGATCTACAGTACTTTATTTAAGACTAAGCGAACTAAAGTTATTTCTTTGGGCACTACTTATGAAGTGTGGAAGAATTTGGAAAATATTTATGAAGGAAATGATAGAGTGAAATTTTCAAAGAAGTAAATAACAAAGTGAAGATATGATAATTTGAAAATGGAAGAAGGTGAAGATATTTCGAGCTATTTCTAGAGAGTTGATATTGTAGTGAATGATGTGAAAATTCAAGGAGGCACTTTGAATAATGAAGATGTGATGGAGAAAATATTGATTACCCTTCTGAAGAGTTACAATGATAAGGTTTCAACTATTGAAGAAGTGCATCATCCTAAGAAGTTTACTAAAGAATAGCTATTTGGCACCTTGACAACATTTGAGATGAGAAAGCTTGGAAAGAAAGAGAAGGGAGAATCAACATTTAAAGAAACAAAGACTAAAGAAGATCTAGATAGCAATGGTTCAGATAAGTTGGAATAAAACTTTACAAGGAAGTTGAAGAAATGTATTGGTAAGTATAAAGGTATGTTTCCCTTTAAATGTTTCAGTTGTGGTAATATTGCTCATTATGCTTCAATATGTCTGAATAGAGTTATACATAAGAAAAAAAAAGATCATAAAGATAGAAAGGATAAGAAGTTCAAGAATTTGTATTATGTTAGAGAAGAAGTTGGTATCTCTGATGATGAATCTAATTATGAGGGTGATGATAGTGAATTCTTGTTCTTAGCCTTAGAGAATAAATCTATGTCTGCTAACTCTGGAAGATGTGCAAGAGAAAGTGATTTAGAGAACAAGAAGGATGAAGTGGAAGGTACTTTGGTTACTTCTTTTCATGCTAGATAGGATGAAAACTATTGGGTGATTGACGGTGGATGTTCTAATCACATGGTTGGAGATAAAAGTAAGTTCACTAAACTTGAAAAGTATAATGGTGGTTTGGTCATGTTTTGTGATGATTTAGGAGAAAAGATTGTTGGGAAAGGTATAATTAGTTTTGATGGAATACATAGCATTGATGATGTATATTATGTAAAGGGCTTAAGGCATAACCTTTTGAGTGTTGGACATATGTGTAGCAAAGGTTTCAAACTTTTGTTTCAAGAAAATACCTATGAGATTAGAAAAGGATCCAAAACTATAGATGTTGTAGGAAGGAGAACTTATGGAAACAACTATTAGCTTAAGGGTGTTTATGGTTAGTTCCTTGTATCTCAAATTAATGAAATTTGGTTGTGGCACTGGAGAATGAGACATGTAAACTTAGATAATCTAGTTAGGATTAGTTCAAGAGATGTTGTCCAATATCTACCTAAAATCACAAATCCCGCTAATACTATTTGCATGAGTTGTTAGTTTGGGAAACAAACAAGATGCAATTTTCAAGTAAAAGAGCAATCAACTACTAAATGTTGGAATTAATTCATATAGACCTTTATGGTTCTACTAGGACAGGAAGCCTAAAATCTTATAGGTATTTCATGCTCCTTATTAATGATTATTCTTGAATTACATGGTTTTCTTTTCTTAGAGAAAAGACTTAGGCTTTGGATAGGTTTAAAGTGTTCAAGGCAAGAGTAGAGAATGAAGTGAACATGAGAATCAAATTTTTAAGATCTGATAGAGGTGGAGAATTCATTCCTAGTGAGTTTAATGCATTATGTGAAGAGAATGGAATAAAGATACATCTTTCTGCTCCTAGAACTCCTTAGTAGAATGGAGTTGTTGAGAGAAAGAATCGAACTATACAAGAAGCTAAATGAACCATGATGAAAGAAGAAAATGCACCTAATTTGTATTGGAGAGAGGAAATACACACTGTTGTTTATGTTCTTAACAAAGTTTAGATCAGAGGCAACAACAAAAAGAATTCTTATGAGTTATGGACTAGTAAGGCTCCTACTGTGAAGTACTTTAAGATATTTGGAAGCATATTTTACATTGAAAGAGATTATGAGAATCTTGGGAAGTTTGATGCTAGATGTGATGAAGGGATATTCATTTCACAATTGAAATATGTCAAAGAGTTGTTAAAGAAGTTTGGAATGGATGAATCCAAACTAGTTAGTACTCCTATGGTGATAGAATGTAAGCTGAGTAAAAATGATGAATCTACTAAAGCTGATCAAAGAAAGTATAGATCTATGATTGGTGGACTGTTGTATCTTACTACTACTACATTGGACATTATGCATGCAGTATGTTTAGTTTTCAGATTTCAAGTAGAACCTAAACAAGCACATGTTACAACTGTGAAGAGGATATTTAGATATCTGAAAGGCACTCAGAATTATGGCTTGTGGTATCCTAAGGATACTGATTTCACTTTAAATTCTTACACCGATGCAGATTGGGATGGTTCTGTGGATGACCGGAAGAGTACCAATGGAGGTGATTTCTTTCTTGGAGGAAGATTGGTTTCATGGTTAAGTAAGAAATAGGATTCAATTTCTTTATCCACTGTAGAAGTAGAGTACATTGCAGTAGCATATTGCTGCACATAGGTTTTGTGGATGCAACAAACATTGAAGGATATTGGAGTAATATGTGATGAGCCTATAACTATCTTCTATTATAATACAAGTGCTATAAACATTTCAAAGAATCTGGTAATGCATTCAAGAAAAAAACATATATATATCATTTATCATTTCTTGAGAGAAAAGGTGTTGGAGAATGAAGTCAGGTTGTAGTATGTGTCTACAAAGGATCAAATTGCAGATATATTTACTAAGGCTCTTCCAAACGATAATTTTGAGTATCTTAGGGAGAAGTTGGGGGTCATTGGCCCTCTGAATTAGGTGCACATGGAGTTGCATTAGTCTAGTGGATCCACAAATTCTTTACTTATCTGGACTGATGAATAGGTCTACTCCATAGGGGGAGTAGAAAGTTTTCATAGTTACAGTATGAGTTGTATGGGTGCACTCCTAAGGGGGAGTGATCGAAGCTTTTGATCTTTGACATTAATGTCAAAGGGGGAGAAAGAGTCATATGAAAAATAGTAAAAGGAAGAGAGAAAAAGAAGAAGCTAAAAGAATGAGTATTGTTGTATTTGATGGTGTTTAACATCATGTGTTGCCATCAATGAAAAAGGGGGAGATTGTTGCAAGTATGAGCAAGTTTGGTGGTGTTTTCATTAATGTTTTCATTGATGTCAACACAGTACAGGATGTTGCAAATTGTGCATGTATAGTTGAGATTTTGTTGAGATATTGTGAGTACATGGAGCTATTTTATGATGTTAAAGATACATTGATATGATAGGCTACCAAGTGCTTTTGATAAAATTAATAAAGAGTGAAGTCAAAGTTATGTATGTGTTTAGAATGTGCTCCAGTATGTGCTCTATGATTATTCTATGTTGATCCTATGCTTGTGTGGATCTGAAGGGTTGTTTATGGGTTTATGTTGGTGACATTTCCTAGTTTGTAGCTTCTAGTTTGATGGAGAGTGAAGGTTGTGTTCAGCGGTATGTGAACTGGTTTGAAAAAAAAAATCTATGGATTGGGAGCAATTTTTTTTCTCTACAGTCTTCCTTTATTTTGTTTTAGGTCTTGCAAATCTAGAATATGTCTTGTAATTGTGTTCCTTATGTTATAGAAAATATGTTCGTGGTCTAGTTCTCTTGAAGATGAGTTTCAGTATTATTGTATGTATCTGTATTGTATGGATGGACCGGTGAGAAATTTTTAGAGTCTGAAGTTTGTTGCAGATGATGTAGATATATTTGGAGGTATCTGAGATGTGTTCCCATGCATGATGAAGCATGTTATGTCATTTGTGCATTATCTTCTTATTGGGAAGCATGTACTTCAATGATCATTTGTGTTTTATGTAGATTTGACAAACTTGGTGTGTACACTTCATATGAAGGTTTAAAATTTAATTAAGGAAGCATGTGATTGATCTCATAGGTTTTTTTGGGTCTTGGTTAAGTGTTGATTTGGTCCAATCTCATTATTTTCCACTGCAGAAATGTTGAGTTGTCGAACTTGGAGAAAATTTCTAAGGTTGAAGAGGGTATAAATTCAAGTCAAGATGTGAATAAATATATTTGGAATCAAGAAGAAAAATAGAGTTGTGTGAAAGTAAACTGAGGAAACAATAATTTAATGTGTTAGATTCTTGAAAGTAGTGAGTTGATGATGTCTATAATTCTCTAATCAAGGCTTCAAATGTGTGTAATTTGTTGTGGATGATCTTTACTGTAATCTTTTGTTTTTGTAGGTAATGAGCCTCCCTATTGGACAGCGAGTCTTCTCTATAGGTAGTGAGCCTCTTGTATTTGGTTTTTTCTATTACTTTATATTGTGAGTTAATTCTCACTATAGTTTTTACCTCATTGGGATTTCCACATAAATTTGGTGTTTCTTGTGTTGATATTGCTTTCTATTATCTACATTTCATATTCATACTTAATAATAGAAATGTGTAGTTGTAAAGTTGATAAGTGTTTGAGATTTGAATCTGTATTTGATGACAACTAATTCACCTCCCCTCTTAGTTGTCTTGTGCCTTTCAACAAAACTCTTCTTCTAACTCACCATTCAAGAATGCGTACTTAACATCCATCTGATAGACCTTGAAATATTTGTGAGAAAAAAATGCCAAGAACATTTCGATAGCTTCCATTCTTGCCATTGGAGAAAAAGTCTCCTGAAAATCTATACCTTCTACTTGTGAGTAACCCTTACACACAAGCCTTGCTTTATTTCTTACTACTTCTCTATTCTCATTGAACTCATTTTTGAACACCCATTTTGATCCAATTATATTTTTATTTGTCGGTCTAGGGACCAATTCCCAAGTTTTATTCTACTCAATCTACATAAGTTCCTCTTTCATAGCTTCCATCCAATTCTCATCTTTACATTCTTCACTTATAGTTTTCAGCTCAATCTCAGAAATTAAATGCAAATTTATCTCACCAAGAGCAACTCTACTTCTTGTCAATATTCCTTTCCTCTTGTCTCCAATTATTTGATCTTTTGAGTGATTATTCTACACATATCTAGGTGTCTTAGGGGACACCATTGGAGCTTCTTATTCTTCTTCTTCTTCTTCTTCTTCTTCTTCTTCTTCTTCTTCTTCTTCTTCTTCTTCTTCTTCTTCTTCTTCTTCTTCTTCTTCTTCATTCTGCTTCTCCTTTTCTTCCATGTAACTTCTTCAATTCTTACACAATCAAGTTCATCAGATACATATCCATCAACTTCAATTGAATTATTCATTGCTTCATCAACCTTGAAATTTGTGATTTCTACATTATTTCTTAGTCTTCTATTGAAACATTTGTAAGCTTTTCTTCTAGTAGAATATCCAAGCAAAATACCTTCATCACTTCTAGCATCAAACTTCCATAAAATTTCTTATTCCCATCTGATATAACTTTTGCTTCCAAATACCTTGAAATACTTAACAGTAGGGGTTCTTCCACACCATAGCTCATAGGGAGTCTTAGTACTATTAGCTCTTGCTTGAACTTAATTGAACACATAGACAACAGTGTGAATAGCTTCTCTCTAGTAAACTTCTTGTAAACTAGCTTTAGTAATCATTGATCTAATAGCTTCTTGAATTGTTCTATTCTTTCTTTCAACAACTCCTTTATGTCGAGGAGTTCTAGGAGCATATAATTTTCTTTTTTGTTCCATGAACTTCATAAAACATGTTAAACTCGTGGGAGGTGAATTCACCATCTCTTTCAAACCTCAAGAATTTTATTCTCAATTTTACTTCATTCCCTACCATAGCTTTGAATGTCTTGAATCAATCTAATGCATCTGATTTCTCTCTAAGAAAAGTAACCCATGTATGTACCTAGAGTAATGATCAATCGAAAGCATAAAGAACCTTTCTCCTTGTACACTTATCACTCTTGTAGGACCATAGAGATATGTATGAATCAAATCCAGTAGTTCAATAGTAGATTGTTCCTTTGATCTAAAGTTGTTTCTCACTTGCTTTCCAAACTGACAATTCCTAAAAATAGCATTAATAGGCTTTGTAATCCTTGGTAAATCTCTCACAGCTTGTACTGCACTGATCCTTGGAAAGTTATCAAAATTCATATGACACCTTCTCCAATGCCATAACCAACTGTCATTAATCAGAGTCATAAAGCAATGTCCATTAGTACCCTTAAGCTAATATATATTTCCTTTAGATTTATTTCCTGTAGAAATCACTATTTTAGATCCTTTCTTGATTTCACATCTCTCATCCTCAAATACAAGATTATATCCATTACTAAACATCTTTCCAACACTCAAGATATTATTCCTTAAACCCTTAGCATTGTAGACATCATCAATATTATGCTTGCTGTAAAAATTTATTGAACCTATCCCACAAATTTTAGCACCAGTATCATCTCCAAACATAACTAATCCTCCATCATATTTTTCTAGATTAGAAAACTTACTCTTGTCACTAGTCATGTGATGTGAACAACCACTGTCAACAATGCAATAGTTATTTTCTTGTTTAGCATGTAGGAAAAAGATTACAATATCTTCATCTTTCTCTTTCTCTAGAGGATATTCCTTGATCTATCTTTTAGATTTAGCAGAAGTAGGTTCATCTTTTATAGCTAAGAAAAATCAATCATTATCATCAAATTCTTCATAATTAGACTCTTCATTAGAAATACTAGCATTCTCATTCACATAATATGCTTTGTTGATATTTTCCTTTGTTTTCTTTGTCAAATGTTTGTTTATTTCTTTTAGCTCTTTCCATACATCTCAAACCATAATGACCTATTCCTCCACAAATAAAGCATTTAAATGGTAACTTACTGTCATACTTTCTAGAGAATTTCATCATCCTTCTCACAAAGTTAGCTTATACTTCATCAAGGTCTCCTCATTCGGAACTTCAACTCTTGTCTCCTTGAAAGTAGCTTCCAATTTGGATTGATTTCTTAAATTTGGTTTTCTCATCTCATAAGATGTTAGAGTTACCAAAGACTAATCTTTAGTATAGGCCTTGTAGTCCACATATTCTTCAATAGTAGATACATTTTCACTGTATGCATTAGGGAGAGTTCTAAGATCTTCTTCACAATCCTGGATTCATCTATTGTAGCACCAAGTCCTCACATTTTAGCTACCAAATTATCCACTCTCAGTACATAAGATTTAATGTTCTCATCTTCAAATATATGCAGAACCTCAAACCATGCCTCCAAATTTTGCAACTTTGCTTCTTTGTCCTTTTCATCTCCTTCATGCATATTTTCTAAATCATCCTAGAATTCTTTAGAAGTCTTCATATTTTCAACTTTAATCAACTCAAAATGTGAAAGACTATTCTTCAGAATGAACTTCACGTTGTTGTTTGCTTCATGCTCCTTGATTTCATCAACTGCACTTGGACCGTTAGCCAAAGGAGTGTAAGAAATCTTATAAGTAGTTTCAACATCATATCCACAATACTCCAAATATTCTTCCATCTATATTTTCCAAATATCATTAGTTCTATCAAACCCAGGACATTCAAAAGTGATCTTTCTTACCATCCCAGACCTTCATCAAGTGGTTGATCTTCTCTCCAAGGAACCAAGCTCTGATACTAATTGTTGAACAAGAAAATTAAGATGGGGGATGAATCAGTTGTTAAAAACTTTGACCTTTAAAGCTTTCATCAAAACTTAAATCAATCACAAATTCTGCTAATATGTGTAATATCATAAAATTGTACCCCTTGCAATTTCAGATGCATTTTTCTATCCACTTTAGTTTCCAATCCCTTAGAATCTTGTGTAGGCTTATTTTAGCCTTTGCATCAATTTTTTTCGCTCTTTGGATGCTCAGGACCCATTTTTAGTAGCTACCTGTGTGTGTCAGCTTTGCGTTAAACCTTGTTCTTTTTCCATTCTCATCATTTTGTAGCATGATGTGTTTGGACACTAGCATGTTGCACAGATGTTCACACATCATGCTATTGTCTCATGACATTTCAATGTTCAAATGGTCATTTATGAGTATGTTTTCCACTTTTCAACTCCCTTTGTTGGTGGTAATGGCTCGATACACCTTGTAATGGCTTGGGAAGCTTCTTTTTGCTCCTTTTCTCTCTTTAAAAGTTGTTTTCTCAATCTATTGGGCCTTCTTGTCCTATCTCTAGAGATTTATCTCTTGCATGCACTCTCTTTTCCCTCTTTACTCTCTTTCTTGCTACAACAGATCCAAGCTTTCACATTCTTACAACACTCTCAATCTCTTACAATGCTCTTTGTGTTAAAAGTAACAAGAAAACTAAGAGGGAGGGGGGTGAATCAGTTGTCACAAAAAAAAAATCAAACTTAAAACTTCAACACTTATAAATTCTACAACCACACTATTTAGTTATTTAAAAGTATGAACATGAAGTACAAATAGTAGAAAGTAAAATAAACATAATGAACACCAGATTTTTACGTGGAAAACCAAATGAGGGAAAAACCATGGTGAGGATTAACTCACAATATAAATTAGTTCCAAAACTGAATGTATAAGGCTCACTGTCAATGAGCTCACTATCCAGATACAAGAGCTTATTGCTTACAAAAAGGACTCACTGTCCAATAGGAAGGCTCACTTCCTACAAAAATTTAAAGAAAAAAGTTGGGCTACATAGCCAAAATGAATTGAAAAGTGTAGCTAACAAGTGTTGATGCAGTTTTGGTGATGCTCAATATACTGACTTAACACATTTCATCATTTTCACTCTTCTTCACTTTCACATTCACTTCACCAACTATTCACACTCATACCAAAATTCAAAACTATCCAACATATATACTCAATCCAACCACAAGTATCAATTAGGTTGGCCTAGTTAGATGCAATTCCTTATTTTCAAAAATTATCAACTTGTTGGCTTCAAGCATTCACAAAATATTTCAAAAAAATAATTCAACCGCACAACACAAAACATGACATCAGAATAGACATAAGATAGGTCACACATAAATTCGCATAACAAAATTCATTTATTATAACACCAATTATCCATGAGGTCGGCTAGAGATAGACCAAATAGAAAAATTACAATCAATAGAACAATGCCAATACACCATACGAGCATCTAAATACATGAAATATTGAATATATGTGCTCCCAATTTCCATAAATCATTTCCAAAAGCTACAATCCATAGTAATCACTAGCCACCAACTGTGGATCAACAGATCGAAGGATATACCAAAATACCAGATCTACCACCAAAGAGAGTAAACCTATTCTGCACACTAGTTTAGGGTATCATACCAATCTGATATCGTAAACAACATGGTGGAATCAATGACAACATATAGACTAATTTTCTGCATTATTCCAAAACTTTTCAACTCTCTTGGCTCTCATAGCTTTGTCTCTCCTTTTAGCTTCCTTAAGCCTTGTAGTTGATATCTCCCTTATCTTGTGCTTGCGAGCATCCTAGGATTTATCACATCCCCTATCTATTGCATCTCTACTTTGTGATACAAGTTCTCCTCCTCAAGTTGGGATTACTTTTATTATGCCATTTTTGCTTACTTTGTTCACTTCTCTATCTATTTGGTTGTTCATGGAGGTGGGAACACCAAAACTGAGGTTTGATTGAGGAAAACCCCTATATAGCCCCAAAATTTTCTCTCAATCTTACATATGAAGGAATTGAGGACATTCATTTGTTGGAGGATTCATTACTTGGATTTTGTGAGTGTCTTCTATCTCTCATCCTCTTTAAATTTATCATTTGTACTTTACTTCATTTCAGTTCTGTTACATTCTATTACCTTCCCACATTTTGCAAGTTCTTAGAAATTAGATTGTTAGTAGACACTTCACTATTTTTTGTGATAAAATAATTTTGTGGTCTGTATGAGACGCCAACGTGTCTTTGGGACTCTATCCCACCATGTTGTTGTCCATTTTTTGCATCGGCATCCTTTGGTTGAAAACTTGCTAGTTGGCTAGAAAACCTCAGTGGTTTGCTCTTTCTGATTCTAAAACTCTTGCTTTGTTCCAAGAGGTAGTTTAGAGCAGTTCACCCCTTGGGAATCTCTTTAGAATAAAGAGACTCATAAGTGGTGAATCCCCTATCTCTAAATTTTGGTGAACTAGGTGTGAACCACAATATTTTTTAAAAAAATAGGAATTTATTTACCCCAACATGCTGGGGTCCTAACTTTTGACTCAATGCTTGAAATTTAGAACTGTTTACATTGTTGGAAAAGTCTCCAAGAGGAATAATTTAGTCCCTAAAACAACATGCCTTCAATAGCCAAATTTTAAGCACGAATTCCAGTTTCAACCCAAAATTCTACTCTGAAGACCTCTGAAAGTGCAAATTTCTAGAACCTAGAAAGTACCAAAAAAATATGAAGATTTCAATTTTTAGTTTTTCTCAGTTCTGTCACCCCTGGATTGATCTAGATTTGCCTACGTGTCTATATCTCTATTTCAAAATGTATTTTCTATCTTTCTTCCTTCTATCTCCTTCCAACTTTGTTAAGAAGCTTCGAGAAGTTCTCTTACAAGCATGTGAAAATGAGTTCTTGTCTCCTTTCTTATTATTCTTTGTTGATCCCTCTCCTAAAATTCCTTCTAAGGATATCTTGGTGTAAGAGGATGAAACCATTGATACCCTTCTTAATCTTGCTCTACCTTCTCTTCATTCCAATGCACTCTCCTTTAGAGATGATGCATTAGTGAAAGATGAATCTCCTTCCACATTTGATCCTCCTTGGATCGATGTTGAGAATATTTCTTCAAATGATTATTCCACTATTTGTGATGATTTTTTAAATGTAATATATGTCTCTACTTCCCCTCAAAGGCCTAAGAGACTATCCATTTATCTGACTCCAGCTAGTCCTTCTCCTAAAATAATTTTTTCTATTGATAGTTTCCTATTTGATAGAAATTATCTTGATCTTTCTATGGCTCCCTCTTACCAAGTAGCAGCCCATACTTATCAGAATATAATGAAAAAACAACCAAGCCTTCTTCAAGCACCTAAACCTATGACTAGAGCACCTAGTGATTATGATCTTGTTGAGCAACTTTGAGTTACTCTGGCTAAGATCTCACTATGGGATTTGCTTTAGTCTACTCTAGTTTATCAAGGCATGCTTTAGGAAGCCTTGCAAAAGATACTCTTTCCTTCTTATGCTAGGCCAATGGATTTTAATGCATTGATAGCCCATATTCATGTAGATTCACTGAATATTACATTCTATCCACAACAACTTTCACCCTCAGATGTGCTGAAACAAGTGGACCCTTTGATGATTATAGTTAACATTAATAATATCAAGATTAGACATACTCTCATTCATGTTGGTTCAATGCTCAATGTATGTAGCATTGGTATATTTCATTAGAATAATATTGATCCATCTCTTAATGCTTCTTCTATTGACATTCATGGGTTTGATAATGTCGATTGACAAGCCCTAAGAATGATAGTCTTGCCTCTAAGAATGAGAAACATTACAATACCCACTCTTGTATATGTTATGTCAAAAAATTTACCTTATAAGCTTCTCCTTGATAGACCATGGATTCATGCTATGTGATTAGTACCATCTACCTTGCATAAATCTATTAAATTCATTTGTAACAATCAAGTAGTGACAGCCAAGGTTGACCCTAGGCTATTCACTTATGTGAGATAGTAGCTGTTGGTCAGGCTTCAGTTTTCCTACTCTTATTCCTTCAATTTCTTCCAATGTGTTGATGTTTACTCCAGTAGTACCTACTACAAAGGATACTCTTGAGATAGATGTCTATGAAGATCCTCCTTCTCAAGATTTGCAAATGTGTTATGGCCTTGGCTTCAAGTTTGTCTCTAAATATGGCTATGGGCATAAAGGTTGTGGGTATAATGAACAAGGCATTCAAGTATCTATAGAATGTGCACCTCATAAGCATGTTTTGGGACTTGTTTTCTCAAATGAATAATCTAAAAAAAAACTATAGTTGAATGTGGATGTGATTTCTACTTAACCTTGTTCTCTTGGGTTGATTCATCCTCGATTGTCTTCTATCTTTGTGTCTTCTTGTTGTGAGCAATTGAACTTTTCTCCACAAGAGAAAGGGTTGCTTCTTGCTCCTCATTCTTTGTCAAAGCAATAGAATATATTGTTGAGGCTTCTAAAAGCCCATTTGATTACTCTTCCTCCTCCTAAATATAAGAAATTTCATAAGCATGATAAAGAAAAAAAAAATTGTGCATACCATCGAGTACCTAGCCATTCTACTCGTGAATGTAAGGCCTTGAAGGATAAAATACAACTTATTGATTCAGATTCCATTACTCATTTATTTTCTGATGCACCTACCTCTTCTTCAAACAAAAAGTGATATCAAGGTTCTCCTCTATCTTGTGTATTATAAGTATCTTGCATGCTTCTCCTCCCTTATATATTGGGGAAAGTGATAATTTGTTCTAGAGATGTGTGTCCCTATAAGGACCCCCGATCTTCTCTCTATCTTTCAATTGGGGCATCCCCTTGAGTGGACCCTTTGTTGTCTTGAAGGGTTCCCTAGGGAGCCCCTTTCAAAGCTTCTCCTTCAAATGAATTTATGGTGTCTAGCTTGGGGGTAGCCCGACTAGACCTATCTTTTCTAGGACCATCCTACAACATAGCTCATAGTAGCCATGGGATTCTCTAATCGGTATTTCTTTACAACATCAAGAACCTATGGAGCTTCTTTGTATAAATATTTCTTGACATGTTTAGTCTATGGATTAACATGTTTCTTTGCAGGTGTTCTTTTGAAGGTGCTTCTCAATTAGTCTTGCAGAACCGAGCACCTATGAGGACCAATCTAACTTTGTGGAGTCTTGTACATTAGGCTTCCCTTAGGAGATAGTGCCTAGGGTTCCTTCTTTGCAAGTTAGAGGACCTATAAAGTGCTTTCATCCTGTGATATCTATTCACCATTGGTTTATGGGCCTCCAGTGTAGTTTGTTCAACTCTGTAGGAGAGAGTACCAACAAAGCCTTTTGTTCAATTTTTGTAGGTTTGTAGATCTACGGTGCATTTTTTAAACCCTACCCAAGAGAGAGTACCTATGGAGCCATCTCTTTTGAAATTTTCATTCCTTTCTAGCTCTTAAATTCTCTTTCTCTCTTCTCTTCTCAAATTGTGTATACTAGAGTGAAGAATTGCATATTCTTCCTCTTGAGTATATACCTTTTTCTCTCTTTGATATTGGTTGCTTCCCCAAATTTTGGGTGCATTCTTCTCTAGAAGTGATAAATCCTTACATTCTTCTCTCCATTTGATAATTCTTCTATGTGTTATTTCTTAATTTTGGGATGACAAATAGTACCGAGACAAATTTTTACATCGAGGTCTCTTTCACTTTGTTGACTCAAATCTTGTTAGTTTGTTTCGTTCTTGTGTGTGTGTTTAATATATTCTAACCCTATGATGTAATGAATTCTTATGTTCTAACATTATTGTCTTGTGTAGATCTTTCTTGTCTAATGTGTTTGTTTTGTAGGTTTTCAGCCTGGGGGCATGCTTCCTTGGTTCAAAAAGTTGTCTACTTCCTCTACAATATCCTTTTGGTATCATGATATTATTTATGTTTAGTATATTTTCTTTATTATGCATATTAGTGTAGATTCATATTCCCACTAAAGTGGGGGAAAAATATAGTGTTGTGAAATTCCACCCCTTACAATTTCACATGCATTTTTGTATCCACTTTAGTGTCCAATCCCTTAGCATCTTATGTAGGCTCATTTTAGCCCCTGCATTAACCTTTTTCCCTCTCAAGATACTCAAGACCCCTTTTTAGTAGCTACTTTCAAACATCAGCTTTGCGTGAAACCTTCTGCTTTTCCCATTCTCATCATTTTTTAGTGTGATGTGTCTAGACACTAGCATGTTGCATGGACTTTTGTGTGTCGTGCTAGCATCTCGTGATGTTTCAATGTTCAAATGGTCATTTTTGAGTATGTTTTCCACTTTCCAACTCCCTTTGTCGGTGGTAACGATCTGAGATGCTTTGTAACAGCTCAAGAAGCTTCTTTTTGCTCCTATTCTCTCTTTAAAATTTGTATTTTCAATCTATTGGGCCTTCTTGGATTATCTCTTGAGCCTTCTCTCTTGCATACACTTTCTTTTCCCTCTTTACTATCTTGCTAGCGTAAAATATTGCTTGCTATAATAGCTCCAAGCTTTCACATTCTTACAACACTCTCAAGCTCTTACAATGCTCTTTGCAACTCTCTTGGATCTCATAGCTTTGTCTCTCCCTTTGGCTTCCTTAAGCCTAGCCATTGATATCTCCCTTATCTTGTGCTTGCAAGCATCCTGGGATTTACCACATCCTAAATCTATTGTATCTCTACTTTGTGGTATGGGTTCTCCATGAGTGTGGATTGCTTTTATCACACCATATTTGCTTACTTTGTTCATTTCTTTATCTATTTGGCTATTTGTGGAGGTGGGAACACCAAAATAGGGGTTTGATTGAAGAAAAAACCTATACAACCCAAACATTTTCTCTCGATCTTAAATATGAAGGTATTGAAGACATTCATTTGCTGGAGGCTTCACTACTTGAGTTTTTGTTAGCATCTTTTATCGCTCATCCTCTTTAACTTTATCATTTGTACTTCATTTTAGTTTTGTTACATTGTTTTACCTTCCTACATTCTATAAGTTCTTAGAAATCCAACTTTTAGTAGACACTTTACTATTTTATGCGATAAACATGGTTTATGGTCTGTACAAGATGAAAACATGACTTTGGGACTCCAGTGCATTATGTTGTTGTCCATTTTCTGCTTATATCCTTTGGTAAAAAACTTGCTAGTTTTTTCCAGAAAACCTCTGTGACCTAATTTTTTTAATTCTAAAACTCTTGCTTTGTTCCCTGATGTAGTTTAGGGTAGTTTGTCTTGTTGGTTCCCCAATTAATAGATATTCTAAATCCTAGAATAAGCAACATTTCATGCTCAAATATAGTGTAGGATTTGACCAACAAACAAGAAATGATATTGGAACACATTTCCCTTGCACTTCAGGCTTTGTAGGACCTAGGGGAGTGACCCTTTTAGTAACACCTAAATATTCATACACACACTCAATAGGGTATTGCTTAACAAATGATGTTCTCAAAAGAATATGCCAAGAAACATGAAATATAACTCACCACTGGCTAAGATATTGGACAACTTTCATTAACTAGCATGGAGAACATGGACAAAGATAACCCAAACAACAAAGCAAATGAACAACAAAGTAAAAGGGGTTTTATGATTTTAAGATTTGGGACCAAACTAAAAACATAAGATGTATAAGGATTAACCAATGCCAAGAAAAAGGGCTACGAAGTCATATAACCAACATTTTATCCTATAATATTAAACATGTTTTGAAGATCTTTGAAAATTTTATCACCTTATGATAACAAGACCACTAAAGCTTTATCAAATGACCATTCTTAGAAATCCATCTGGAAACACCATATTCCCATTACTTCATTAAATAAATTACTCTATTATTTGAACAAAAGGCAATAACAAATGCAATTCAAATGCAACAAATGTGCATGAAAAAACCCAATTAATCTTTGATTATTGAATTTTAAAAAAAGTATTACATCTCAACCATGGAGCCAGTCATTAGATAAAATACATTCATGAAGCACCATTCAAAACACAAAAACACTTTAGACTAATGGCTAGCAATTATATAATCAATCCCAACTTTACATTTTTTTACAGAGCTTTCATCTACCTCATAGAACTTTAGAAAATGGAACCCACACCAAATGAGAAAGAGTGAGAATAAGAAGAAGAGGAGGAATCCCTAAAATGCATCCATAGTTGAAAAATGGCAACATTTCTCCCCTTTGATCAATAAGTGTCTTTTCTCTCAAAAAACTTCAATATGCACCTTGCCTTCACTCACTTTATCATTCACTTGCCTGTGAAAAAACTTCACATTGTACCCTGTTTTACTTGCAACTAGATTTTTTTCCATCTTTCCCGTGAAAGCTCATTTTTCCTTTTTTACCTTGTTGCACTTTACATTTTTCTCTCTAGAAAATAAAATATTCTAACTTTACAGTGGAGGCTTTCAACTTTGTTACTTGGTAGTATAAATATTTTACCTATGCACTTTAAAAAATTTCCCAACAACATTTAGAAGCTTTGCCTTTAAAACATTTATCAGGCCACTAAAATTTTTTCCACTGTGCTTTTCACTTTTTCACTTTAAATTTAAAACCTTGCTTTTAAACAGTGAAAAACTTAATCATTTTAATGGGCACTCCACCTTGCATTTTACATTTTAATGCCTTCGTCTTTACACAATGAAGAAATTTGAATATTTTACTTTGATATTTTAGAAAAAATATTTCCCATGAAAGTATTTAATTCACTTTATATTAAATTTTTTTACTTTTCTAGAAAGCTTTCTTTGGGAAATTTGAAACTTTTATACATTTAATCACTGTCAAAACATCAAACCTTAAGAAAAATATTTTTCAAAAATTTCCATTGGGCCCACATTGGCTACCCCACCCACCCTGTAGCTTCTTCTCGTGACATCATTTACATTCTTGTGGGCTAGCATGATATGGTGAGGATTAGTCCACATCTCATCTTCCAAGCCAACCATTGATTCAATCTCTTTGCCCTAGTTCATACTCTACCTTTGGCATTTTGCAACTTCTCTTGCTATGGCAACATCAAACACAATTTGTAGTAATCACTATGAAACCTTACCTCCCTCCAAAATATGATAATATTTCATGAGAGCTTCATGGTGAGCATCATCCAAAGGACTGAAAATGGAATGCAATACCACTTCAAATACATAATTTTTCATCCCCTAGAAATTAGTCAATGTATGCCCTTCCCATGGCTTCAAGATATCATGCACTATCTTGTTAATGTTGAGCACAATGCCATGGATGGCCTTAGGAAGGAAACTAGACTAGACAAGTTTTCTAAGGCATAGTGGTATTCTCCTTCATGGAAAACCAAAGTATTTGGTCCAAGCATTTGCTCCTTGCTCGCAACAAAGGTGGGCTTGGAAATTTGAGCATTATGGATGAGTACAAATCTCATAGCCTCCTTTAGATGCACCACCTCATTTTGTGGATCAATCCCTTCATCAAGCACAATGGATGCCTCTGCAACAAATAAAATGTTTTTTTATTCTAATGTCACCATACAAAGTAATTCACAACCTTCTCAAGATGTGTATCACCATTCTTTGGTTCCTCCTCATGTGGCGAATAGCTGTAAAGCAACTCCAACTCCTAATGAAAAATCAAGATAAGAATCCCTCACATTTGATTTACTAGATGCAACCTTTAACTGCTTCTTTTAGGTGGAATTTCAACATAACCATTCTTTCATCTAATTTTATGTGGAACTTTAACTATTTATTCTACCTTAAGCTAGTCACCTTCTCTTTGTAGTTCCATATTTCCAGGAATGCATATCCCTTACATCTGCTACCTTTTGGAAATTATGTTTTAACATGGAATCACACTGGCTATGATAACCTATTAAGGACCTGCTCCCATCTACACAAATGAATCCCATTCCCACAAGATTTGACCAATGGTAAATAGGTAAATGTATTAAGAGAATAGTCAACACAAAGCATGTGTTCTAGAAGCCTGCAGTGCAACTTTTGACTTCCCAACAATCTCACAAGTGGCTATGAGAAGATTGTGTGATGAAAATCGAAGTTTGATGCCACTCCTTTCCATTTCCAAAATATACTACAAATATATTTCCCTCAACCCAAGCTGGTGGTAATACACCAATACTTCATTACAAATCATGGTAGGGTATTTGTAAGATCATCATGGAAAAACCAGGCCCTTAAATGGCGAAAAATTCAGAAAAATAAGAGTAAGGCAACTTGATGTAAAAATTTGAATAAATTATCTATATTATTTCAAAAATATGTAAGAATAGAATCTGTAGAAAATTGAATGTAGTTTCTAAACTACTACCTAGTTTGTTTAAAAAAAAAAACTATTTGGTGAAAATTTGAAATTTCAATGCAAGAGTAATTAAATTTTAGGGAAAAAATAGTATGTAATCAATACCACCCTAATCACAATAAAATGATAATATTTTTTTACAATATTTTAGATATAAGTAGAGAACTCATGTCCCGATGTGATGCATATTTTTTTGTAATTTTTTTCTAGGTAAATAATTAATTATGAATTTTTATTACAAATTTTAAAAAATATAAAAAACTCGTATGTCTAACCACCTTAACTTGGTCAAAACTTCATGAAATTCATTTTTTTTAATCCTATAGTATGTGAAGCATAAAATGTGATATCGTTTGAAAGCTATAGATATTTTTCAATCAGCCTATCAATCAAGACTTTAGTCATAATTCAAATAGAAAATGAATAATAATTATTTATTAAATTCAAAGTAAAGCATAATTTATATTGGTGTAAAGTTGAGAATCTCATTTAAAAAACCTTTATGTTTCATCAATTTTGGGTAAAAAAAAGTTTTCAACCACATACCTTACACATACCCATCATATCACCACATTTTGACCCATCATGATCATGCACATACCCGACATCCATATCACAATTTGTTAGATGATTTGTGTGTTCAAAAAGAGAAAACTTAAAGATATTGCAAATTATCTTGTGAAAATGATTTGCCTTTTAAGTATCATACAATTGTTCAGAAAACCAAGCAAGGTCAAATATTGTTGTGACTTTATCCCATGGAAATGGCACCATTCTCTTCTGCCTCATTATGCCAAATGAAATAATCCCTTCACAATGTGACAGAGGCTTTTCCAAAGGCTGTGTTTTTTTTTTGGCACTTGATTTTGTCAGATCATGCACCTTAGTTTTTTAGAAATAAAAATTCCAATCATATGTAGCTATGTGCATGGTTTTCCCCTCATACCTTTTAAACCTTGTACTTGAAAAATGTATCTTGCTTTACATTTAAAATATTGAAGCCAATTATAATTGTATATCTCTCCATATGCTGACCTATTCAAAGCAATTTACTTGAAGTGATTGCCACAATGCAACACTTACAATTTTATAACTATGTAAATCATGTTGGGTCCTCATGTGGGCTCGGCTAAAAAAAAATCCATTTTGAAACAAATTTCATCCTGAATTGGTCTGAGGTTTCCTCTAAATGATCCTGGCATGAAAATTTGAAGTAGTTTGTGTAGACATGAAAAATTAGCATCATGCATAATCATATTCCATTCAAAAAATAAATCAAGTTTATTTATCAATCTCCTAAAGTCATCAACTTAAATCAAATAAATCAAACATCTATTTAATTAAATCCAATTCATATTTCTCCTTTTCTGATTTAAATAAATCAAATATCTAAGTCAAAGAGGTCAAAATCACCTAATCATCATTAAGCTAACCTAACAATGATCAAATGCTAATCCTAACCACTTGCATTCTCTAGATTTTGCCACTTGCACAAATAAATCCATTTATTGATTTATTAAAATCAACATTTTCACTTAACATGGCATCTTCCATCAGGTTTGAATTCAAAAGGAAAGTTGAAATGTACATCTAATAAGTCATTTATGAGCTCTTACATGGCTCTTACATGTCCCCTTCCAAAGGTCAAACTCAGCATTCATTGTACAAATTTGAATTTGAAACTCCCTCTCTTGGGAACATTTCCCAAATCTTGCACATCCTCAAGCCTATCACAACTTAACAAGTGGCCTCTTCCTATTGGCTTGATATTTGTACCAAATTCATCCATTTGGCCAATCTCTCATCAAGAAAATATTTAAATAGAGGCATCATTCTTCAAAAAATCATCTACATCTCTTGTAAAGTCACTCTCTTAAATTGAGAACTGATTTTGTTCATCCACTCCACAATCTTAGCATTTTCATCTCCAATATCATGCAAGGTCACTCTCTTCATTTGAGAAATGATCTTGTCCATCATTATCATTAGCTTATCTAAAGGGGTTGGGAAAAGGATATTTTCTACAATAGCACCAATCCACCATGAGATAAACATACATCATGATTTTTTTGTGCTTATTTAGTTTACTTTTTTGTCATTTATTTGCATTTGGGAAGCATTAATGTATTATTTCATGGGGATCTTAGGTTTGCTTGTTCTAAACTGATTAACCAAGCTAATGGTGATTATTTTTTGAGGAATATTGTAGATTTAGGGTCCTACAGGTTGTCACTAAAATTTACTTTCTATCATATTTGCACAATGATCAAAACTAGCCCAGTGGCCTTTGGAATCGCCCTGGGAAACTAATCAAACAACCTCCTGGAGCGATGAAAATGCACACACATGTAGAAATTATACCTAAGAATTTTGTACAATAAATGGCTTGGAAAAACAAGTTTCGAGGTGCATGATATTAAATGCCAAAGTGGCTTAGTCAAACTTTTCTGCAACTGTACTAGTTAAAAAGCAATTATGGCTCACCAAGTTATCATCTCAAAAAAATACTAAATCACCTCCTAGGAAGCCACTACTAGAAAAAAAGATCATTTTGATCCATTGAGTATGTGTGCAAGAGGTATTTCCTTCAATCCACATTCTTCACAATATATTAGGGGTCGAAGTTGACATCCTTAAAACATTGTGGAAATGCAAATGTAAAAATAGAACAAGCTCCATTTGCTTTTCCCCTTGAAAAAATATCAAATATGACCACGAGAATTTGAAACTGAACCAAGGAGGGTATGAATGTGAGGGGAATGTAGGGCACCAATCCATTTTCCATGAAGATCATCCAGCTGTGAAATATCAGTCTAAACAAGAGGCCACTTCACAGGACTGAGAGTTTACAAACAACAAAACAGTCCTAGAACCTTCCAGCTTTGTGTTTCAAAACCCTATCAAAAGTCATCATGGGAAGTTGAAATTAGACATACATGTTCACATATGTCAAATGAATACACTCACCAAGGGGTTTGACATGAAATTCAATTGGCTCTGAATCATGACCCTCCAAAGTTGGTCACTTGGGCATGTTTTTTCAAGGGCACTTCTGAGTACGGAAATCAAATTTTTCGTTATGAACACTTCAAATTTTCAAAGTTTGAAGGTTCCATCAATGGATTTGACTAGGGATTCATTCCTCTTGCAGGAATGGTGAGATTCCAGATCTCTGGGGTGTAGACCAAGTTCCAAATCTATTGGGTGCTTTAAAACTGCTCCATTATGTTGCATTGGTACTCATTTTTCAAACTTCATTTGGTGGCCCCGAGCCCCCAAAAATGAAGTACCAATCCTTACCTCTATCAAACACTCTATTCTCCACTGTCTACACTAGGTCAAGTCTGAAAAAAATTCCATGAACTACCCACCAACAATCCATGTCATTGACATGCCTTACATTCTCACTATACTTTCCAATGTCACCACCAATTGTCAATCTGCAATCTTCAATCTGACACTAATTTAAGTCCATAATCATTGTGACACTTTACCATAGCAAGCTCATTATCATGTTTGACTAAATACTCATCCATATGAACTAAAAACTAAAAACACTCATAGTCCACTTGATAGTTAATATCATAAAATTTGACATCATATTGAATTTGCACATCAAAATGAAAACTTTCATAAACACTTTGTATTGTAGTATGCAAACAACCCACAGATACATCAAAAATAAAAGGTGCATATCTAGGAGCCTCCTTGAATTGGGCATCATCAAATGAGCACATATCTAGGCATTTTGATTCAACTGCATTAGAACACTCCTTGGTGTTATGGAAGTGGAGATCATATGCATCATCAACATCCCAAAACTGAGTAAATGCACTCATCTCAGGTTCAATAACATATTCTGATTCATTTTTCAAATTATCATTTAGCTCAGTGCAAAATTCTTCAAAAGAAGACTCAAACAATTTGGAACCAACAGGGTTAGTAGAAAGATGCTCATGTGCACTAGTAACTTCATATGCATCATCAATTGATAGGTGTGCTAACACAAATGTAGAAGATACATTGTAATCTAAATATTCTCCATTAACAATTGAACAAGCATCTTTGTTTTCCTCCACATAAATTTTTTCCTCATTGGATGAAAAAAAGTCCATATTCATACCGTGAAGACAAGAAACATTAGCAAAGAAGCAATCATATTCAGTTTCACATTAACTAACATGAGATCCACCATTACTTTCATCTTTTGGCTACTCTACAAATAGATCAAAAAGTTCTACAATGTCAACACAATCTGAAAATTGATCAAATTATTTCACATTATCAATGGGTAATAATGTTGATCCAAGATCCATGTGCTTGTCATAATGTACAACTTGTTCTTTCAATAATGAACCCATTCTTTCATCAATGTGTACATCATCATCCTCTTCATGTATAGATGAAATTTCCATCTCTTCTTCATATAAATAATCATGAACAATAGGGACATAATAATGTTCTGCATCAACATATTTATCATCTCTAGCACTATGCTCAGGATAAGAATACCAAACATACACATTCTTATCTTCAAATTCTTCATCAGCCACAAAATTAATATGCTCCATTGATGGGAAACCTGAATTACATTCCAAGTGTGCATCAAATGTAATATTTTCATTCACTTGTGGACAAGTGACTTCATGAGAGTTCATGTCATTACATCCTTCATGTGAATGAAATATCTCAAAGTAATCCTTATAGGAACATTCATAGTTCTCAGAAGAGCAATCAATTTGGTTGTCACTATGATCCTCATCACAAGAAAACTCATCACTACTTAAACTATGCTCATAATTTTTAGAGTGAGTGCTCAAACCTCCATCTTCAACATCTTGACCACTAATTTGTGATGAGAAATCAATAACACTTGCAAGTGTATCTCTATCGTCATCACTAGTATATGGATCTACATATATGTTACTTATGAGCTGATCACAATCATTACCATCATCCATACAACATGGATGTTCATTTTTTGATATACTCTTTTCACTTGTTTGCGTTATTTTCTGATTTTCCTCAATAGGATAGCTACTATATTCAGTTTGGGACATCATATTTTGTGCATAATTATGTTGGGTTCCTTCAACAATATTTATCCAATCAAGTACCTAGTCATAACTATGAGGCTTTAACTCTTTTGGCAAGGTACTCAGCCCCGACTCATAGATTTCACAAAATAAATCAATGCACATTGAATCCTTAGGTCCGAAATTCAAATGGACCTTCAACAAGGTATCCAAAAACCTCAAAAATAGATTATATGATGTTTCTCCCTTATGCCTCTTGATGTTAGACAACTCTTGAATAAAAGATATATGATCAACTTTGCTCAAATTTTGTTGATGTTCAACTTGGAGCTCACTATGATTTTCATATTGTGATGATGGAAAAATCAGAACAGCATAAGATTATCATCTTGACCAACATTTCTATTATCTGTTCCATGAATTCTATTTGCATGAGGTGTGCTAGGATAACCAACACTCAGAACCTTATATCCTTTCATCATTGAATATTTCAGATTGTTCTCAATATTCATGGCAATTTGATATGCCTGGTGTAATGTTGCAAGCTCTTTATCTCTTAGCAGATAACTCATTTCTTCCTCAAATGCACCTAAGTACACAACCAAACATACTTAGGTCTTAGAATTTATGGAATATCTCTTATTTCCTTTGAAAATATGAGATTGAAAGTCGAGACTAGCTCATCCTCTTCTTTCTCAATGCTCATAAATTTTTGTCTCATTGAAATGGGATCAACCCTTTCACTAAATTACCCCATGAACACTACTTTAAACTCCTCCTAGGAATATATAGGGGATTTTGGTAAATAAGAGAACCAATCGCTTGCATCTCCTTTTAGAGACTAAATAAACAGCTTCATGACAACATCCTCAAAATCAAGTTCATAGTCTCCCATCACATCAACAAACTCTTGTAGATTCCTACTTACTGATTCAGACTTATCACCATTGAATTGTGGTATTTTATATCTAATTTTAAATGGTATAACATTTGGGAAACCAAAAATTCCACTAAAATTTATGGATCTATATCTTTTAGTGCTGAAATTTCTTTGACAACCTAGCTGGGGCTGATCACAAACCATGGTTGCAATAGGAACCATACCAGGATTCATAGGTTGATGATACATTTTGATATTCCTTTTCAAAATTCAAATATCAACTCTACAGTTGATCATTCACTACCCTATTTTTTCCATTCATCATGATCTTAGAATACCACAATGCATAACTCAAATGCATCCACACCTAAAATCTATTTAGTGGGCATATTTCAAGAACAAACATACTTCTTTAATATAATACATATGTTGTAAATTATAACTCAAAAGTATGCAAACTCAGTATTACTATCCTTTCCCTTTCTTAGTACTATTTCACTCAATAGGGAACCAAAATTTTCAAGACTTTCAAATATGGTTTTCACCCACAAATTTCTTGAAAACAAAAAGTGAAAAAATGCATGGATATGTTGTAGCTGCTACAAATTCTTCTTCATGACACAAAATATTTGTATATCTAGAACTTTTCTATATCCTTTATTAGGTTCTTTTGATAGATTCAGTACCTCTCTTCACAGAGGAATGAGCTTCAAGCAATATGAAGCTCTTTCAAAGATAAATCTCCTTTTGAGTTCCTTTCACCAGTAGAGCACCATAGATCATGAAACTTTCAGGTTTACTACAACAATTTCTTCCTCTACTTATGAATTCCTTCAATATTTGAACCAAATGTTCAGGTCAACAAATAATATGACTCTGTGAAATATTAGTCTACAACTAGAGATTCAAAGTTCTCCCCAACAGAGTTGCCAATTTTTTGGTTCCCAAATCAACAAATCCACTAAATCCTAGAAGTAAGCCACATTTCATGCTTAGATCTAGTGTAGGATTTGGCCAACGAACAAGAAATGAGATTGGAACACATTTCCCCTACACTTGAGGCTTTATAGGACCTAGGGAGTGACCCTTTTTGCAACACCTAAAGATTCATACACACACTCAACAAGGTATTTCTTAACAGATGATGTTCTCACAACAATATGCTAAGAAACATGAAATATCACTCAACATTGGCTAATATATTGGGCAACTTTCATTAACTAGCGTGGAGAAGATGGACAAAGATAACCCAAACAACAAAGAAAATTAACATCAAATTAAAAGGGGCTTTATGATTTTAAGATTTGGGACCAGACTAAAAACATAAGATGCATAAGGCTTAACTAGTGCCAATAAAAAGGGCTACAAAGTCATATAACCAACATTCTATCCTGTAATATTAAACATGTTTTGGAGATCTTTGAAAATGTTATCACCTTATGATGAAAAGACCATTGAAGCTTTATCAAATGACCATTCTTAGAAATCCATCTAGAAACACCATACTCCCATTACATTCATTAAATAAATTACAATATTCTTTGAACAAAAGGAAATAAAAAATGCAATTCAAATGCAACAAATGTGCATGAAAAAACCCAAGTAATCTTTGATTATTAATTTTTAAAAAAGCATTACATATCAGCCATGGAGATAGTCATTAGATAAAATATATTCATGAAGCACCATTCAAAACACAACAAAACCTCAGACTAATGGCTAACAGTTATATAATCCATCCCAACATTACAATTTTTTATAGAGCTTCTATCTACCTTGTAGAACTTCAGAAAATGGAGCCCACACCAAATGAGAAAGAATGAGAATAAGAAGAAGAGGAGGAAGCCCTAAAATGCATTCGCAGTTGACAATTGGAAGCATTTCTCCCCTTTGATCAATAACTACCTTTTCTCCCAAAAAAATTCAATCTGCACCTTTCCTTCACTCACTTTATCATTCACTTGCCTATGGAAAAACTTCACATTTCACCCCATTTTACGCGCAATTAGATATGTTTCTATCTTTCCCATAAAATCTCATTTTTCCTCTTTTATGTTGTTGTACTTTACATTTTTATCTTCAGCAAATAAAATATTCTAACTTTATATTGGAGGCTTTCAACTTTTTTAATATAAAATATTTTACTTGTGCACATTAAAATTTTTCCCAGCAACATTTAGAAGCTTTTCCTTTTAAAAAATTATCAGGCCACTTAAATTTATTCCCATGTACTTTTCACTTTTTTACTTTAAATTTAAAACCTTTCTTTTAAACAGTGAAAAACTTAGCCATTTCACCAAGTACCCCACCTTGCATTTTACATTTTAATGCCTTAGCCTTTACACAATGAATACTTTTGAATATTTTTACTCCAGGATTTTAGAAAACATTTTCCTATGAAAGTATTTACTTCACTTTATATTAAATCTTTTTTGTTTTTTTAAAAACCTTTCTTCAGGCAATTTGAAACTTTTATACATTTAATCACAATAAAACATCACACCTTAAGGAAATTATTTTAAAAAAATTTCCATTGGGCCCACATTAGCTACCGCGTGCACCCCGCAACTTCTTGTGACATCATCAACATTCTTGCAGGCTAGTGAGCTACAGTGAGATTTATTCCATGTCTCATCTTTCAAGCTAGTCGTTGATTCAGTTCCTTTTCCCTAGCTCATAATATGTCTTTGGTATTTTGTGGCTTCTTTGGCTATGGTGGCATCAAAAATAGTTTGTAGTAGTCACTATGAAATCTTACCTTAAAAAAATGATAAAATTTTGTGAGAGTTTCATGGTGAGCATCGTTCATAGGACCAAAAATGGAATGTAATCCCACTTCAAACGCACACTTTTTAATCCACTGGAAAGTAGTGATTGTATACCCTTCCCACAACTTCAAGATATCCTACACTATCTTGTCAATGTTGGGGACAATGCCACAAATGGCCTTAGGAAGGAAACTAGACTGGACAAATTTCCAAAGGCATGGTGGTATTCTCCTTCATGGAAAAATAATGCATTCTAGCCAAGCAACTACTCCTTGCTTGCAGGAAAGGTGGGCTTGAAAATTTAAGCATTGTGGATGAGTACAAATCTCACACCCTCCTTTAAATGTGTCACCTCATTATGTGGATCGATCCCTTCATCAAGCACAATGGCTTCCTCTACAACAAAAAAAATGTTTTTTGATTCCAGTGTCACCATACAAAGTAATTCACAGCCTTCTCAAGATGTGTAGCATTGTTCTTGGATTCCTCCTCGCATGGTGAACAACTACAAAGTGACTCCAACTCCCATTGAAAACTAAACATAGGAATCCCTCAAATTTCATTCACTCGATGCAGCCTTTAACTACTTCTTCTTGCATCAAAATGAATAAAGCATCTAATTCCCTTTGCCTTGATTCAACACTTTAGATTCATGTGTGGAATGTCAACATAACCATTCTTTCATCTGATTTGTTTTGTGGAACTTTAACTATTTTTTCTGCCTTAAGCCATATGCCTTCTCTCTGTAGTTCCATATTTCCATCCACACATATCCTTTGCATCTGTTGCCTTTTGGAAACTATGTTTTAACATGGAATCTCACTGTCTATGTTAAGCTATTAAGGTCCTTCTACCATCCACACAAATGGAGCCCATTCCCACAAGCTCTAACCAATAGAAAATAGGTAAATGTATTAATAGAATAGTCAACACAAAACATGTGTTCTAGAAGCTAGTAGTGCAACTTTTGACTGCCCAACAATCTCACATGTGGCTATGAGAAGATTGTGTGATGAAAATCCAGGTTTGATGCCACTCCTTTCCATTTCGCAAATATACTACAAAGATCTTTCCCATAGCCCAAGATGGTGGTCAGACACCAATACTACATTATAGATCATGGCATCCATTTCACAATTTTTTAGATGCTTTGTGTGTTCAATCAAAAAGAGAAAACTTAGAGATCTTGCAAATTTTCCTGTGAAAATGATTTTCCTTTTAAGTATCATGCAGTTGTTCAGAAAACCAAGCGAGGTCAAATAGTGTTGTGACTTTATCCCATGGGAATGTCACGATTCTCTCCTACCTCATTATGCCAAATGAAATAATCCCTTCACAATGTGCTAGAGACTTTTCCCAAGGATGTGTTATTTTTTTCGCTTGAATTTGTCAAATCATGCACCTTAGTGTTTTAGAAAGAAAACCTCCAATAATATGCAACTATGTGCATGGTTTTCTCCTCATACCTTTTAAACCTTGTATGTGGAAAATGTATCTTGCTTTGTATTTAAAATCTTCAAGGAAATTATAATTGTATACCTCTCCATATGCTGACCTATTCAAAGAAATTTACTTGAAGTGATTTCCACAATGCAACACTTACAATTTTATAACTGTGTAAATCATGTCAAGTACTCATGTGGGCCCGGCTAAGAAAAAATCCATTTTGAAACAAATTTCATCTTGAATTTATCTGAGGTTACCTTTAAATGCTCCTAGCATGAAAATTTGAAGTGGTTGTCACTAAAATTTACTCTCTAGCATATTTGCACAGTGATCAAAACTAGCCCAATGGCCTCTAGAATCGCCTTGAAAAACCAGTCAAACAACCTCTTGGAGCCATGAAAATGCAAAGGCATGTAGAAATTTGACTTGAGAATTTAGTGCAACAAATGGATTGGAAAAACAAATTTTGAGGTGGAAGATATTAAATACCAAAGTGGCTCAGTTAGACTTTTCTGCAGCTGCACCAATCAAAAACCAATTAGGGCTCACCAAGTTACCATCTCGAAAAAGTACTAAATCGCCACCCAAGAAGCCACCACTAGAAATATTAGATCATTTAGGTCCATTGATTATATGTACAAGAGTTATTTCCTTCAATCCACATTCTTCACAAGATATTAGGGGTCAAAGTTGACATCCTTAAAACATTCTAGAAATGGAGATGTAAAAATAGAACAAGCTCCTTTTGCTTTTTCCCTGGTAAAAATATCAAATCCAACCATGAGACTCTAAAAATGGAACAGGGAGCATAAAAAATGTGAGGGGAATCCAAGGCACCAATGTTTTTTCCATGAAGATGATCTAGCTGTGAAATATCAGTCTGAATGGGAGGCCACTTTATAGGACTAAGAGTTTACAAACAACAAAACAGTCCCAAAACCTTCCAGCTTTGCATTTCAAAACCCTATCAAAAATCATCATGGGAAGCTGAAATCATACATACATTTTCATATGCAAGATGAATACACTCACCAAGGGGTTTGGCATGAAATTCAACTAGCTCTGAATTATGACCGTCCAAAGTAGGTCACTTGGGAAAGTTTTTTTAGGGGCACTTATGAGTGTGCAAATCAAATTTCCATTATGAGCACTTCAAATTTGAAAAAATTAAAGGTGCCATCACGTCCCTTGGGAATATCTTAAAATAAAGAGACTCATGAGTAGCGAATCCCCCTTCTCCGCATTTTGGTGAACCTGATGTGAGCCATAGTCTTTTTCATAAAACTAAGAATTTATTTACTCAAACTTGGTGGGGTTATAACTTTTGACTCGATGCTTAGAATTGAGAACCGTTTACACCGTTGGAAAGGTATCCAAGAGGAATAATTCAATCCCTAAAACATTGTGCCTTTGATAGTCAAATTTTAGGGATCAACGCAAGTTTCAACCCCAAATTCTACTCTGAAGACCTCCTAAAGTGCAAATTACTAGTACCTAGAAAATACTGATTTTTTTTTTAAATTTGGATTTTCAATTTTTCTAAGTTATGTCACCCTTGGATTGCTCTAGATCGACTAACATGTCTATATCTTTGTTTCAAAATCTATTTTCTATTTTTCTTCCTTCTATCTATTTCCATCTTTGTTAAGAATGTTTGAGAAGTTCTCTTACAAGCATGTGAAAGTGAGTTCTTGTCTCCTTTCTTATTATTCTTTGTTGATCCCTCTCTCAAGATTCCTTCTAAGGATATTTTGCTGCAAGAGGATGAAATAATTGATACCTTTCTTAATATTTCTCTACTTTCTCTTCATTCCAATGCACTCTCCTTTTGAAATGATGCATTATTGAATGATTAATCTCCTTCCACATTTGATCCTCCCTGGATTGATGTTGAGAATATTTCTTCAAATAATTATTCCACTAGTTGTGATGATTTTTTAAATGTAATCTATGTCTCTGCTGCACCTTAAAGGCCTAAGAGACCAGTCATTTATCTCACTCCAGCCAATCCTTCTCCTAAAAGGATTTGTTTTATTGATGGTGTCCCATTTGATAGTGATTCTCTTGATCTTTCTATGGCTCCCTCTTATAGAGTGGTAGCCCATAATTATAAGAATAGAATGAATAAACAACCAAGCCTTCTTCAAGCACCTAAACCTATGACTAAAGCACCCAGTGATTATGATCTTGTTGAGCAACTTTGAGTTACTCTAGCTAAGATCTCACTGGGGGGCTTGCTTCAGTCTACTCTGGTTTATCAAGGTATGCTTTAGGAAGACTTGCAAAAGATCCTCTTTCCTCATTTTTCTAGGCGGATGGATGTTAACACATTGATAGCTCATATTTGTGTGGATTCACCGAATATTATGTTGTATCCACAAGAAATTGTACCCTCGGATGTATAGAAACAAGTGAACCCTTTGATGATTATATTTAACATTAATAATATCAGCATTAGACATACTCTCATTGATGTTGGTTTGGTGCTCAATGTATGTAGCATTGATCTATTGACTAAGATTAATATTGATTTATCTTCTCTTAATGCTTCTTTTGTTGACATTCATGGGTTTGATAATGTCAGTCCAAAATCCCTAGGAAGGATATTATTTCCTCTGAGGTTGGGACCCATTACCATACCTACCCTTGTATATGTTATGTTAGAAAATTTACCTTATAATCTTCTCCTTAGTAGACCGTGGATTCACGCTATGGGTGCAGTCTTGTCTTCCTTGCATAAATCTATGAAGTTCATTTGTAACAATCAAGTAGTCACAGTGAAGGTTGAGCCTAAGGCTATGCACTTATGTGAGATGGTAGCTTCAGGCCAGGCTTCAGTTGTGCCTACTCTTATCCCTTCAGTTTCTTCCAATGTGTCGATGTTTACTCCAGTAGTACCTACTACAAAGGATACTTTTGAGATAGATGTCCTTGAAGAAGATCCTTCTAAAGAAAGAAATATTAAGTCTACTCCTTCTACCCCTTCTCAAAATAATGCATGCCTTGGTGATGATTGGGGTTCTTTAGACTTTATCGAATCCTTCATTGGAAAATAAAAAGTTGACCCAATCCACTTATTCCTTCTGATAACACCATTCAAACCCACTATCAAAGATGATTATTCTTCTGTATTGTGGGATAATGTGAGCAATAGTTGTAATGTCCTTAATGTTGATCCTCCTTCCGAGGAAGATGATTACACCTCTATTAAAGAGGCTAATGCTGGCAGTCCTATCAAGAAGGATAATAGTGATCCTATAGAAGAGTGTGATTCCCATTGCTGGAATAATGCTCTCTATGAAGATCCTCCTCCTTCTTAAGATTTGCAAATGTGTTATGGCCCTAGCTTCAAGTATGTCTCTAAATATGGCTATGGGCGTAAATTTTGTGGGAATAATGAACAAGGCATTCAAATCCCTATAGAATGTGAACCTCCTAAGCATAATTTGGGACTTGGTTGCTCAAATGAACAATCTAAATGGAAATTGCGGTTTCATGTGGATGTGATTTTTGTTCAATATCATTCTCTTGGGTTTATTCATCCTCCATTGCCCTATGTCTTCATGTCTTCTTCTTGTGAGTAGTCAAACTTTTCTCTACAATAGAAAGGGTTGCTTCTTTCTCCTCATTCTTTTTTTGAAAAAGAGTGTATCTTGTTGAGGCTTCTAAAAGCTTGTTTGATTACTCTTTGTCCTCCCACACATAAGAAATTTCATAAGCAAGATAAATAAAATCATTCTTTTTGTGCATACCATTGAGTACTTGGCCATTCCACTAGTGAATGTAAGGCATTGAAGGATAAAATACAACTTCTTTATTTAGGTTCCATCACTCATTTATTTGTTGATTCATTTTCCTCTTCTTCAATAAACAAGTGATATCGAGGTTCACCTCTATCTTGTATATTCTAAGTATCTTTCATGCTTCTCCTCCCTTGTATGTTGGGGGAAGTGATAATTTCTTTTGGAGATGTATGTCCTTAAAAGGACCCCTCTCTTCTCTCTATCTTCTAATTTGAGCATCCCCTTGAATGGGACCCTTGCTATTTTGAAGGGTTCCTGAGGGAGCCCCTTTGAAAGCTTCTCCTTCAAATAAATTCAATGGTGTTTAGCTTGGGGGCATCCCGACTAGACCTATCTTTTTTGTGACCATCCTGCAACAAAAATTGTAATAGCCATGGGCTTCTCTAATTAGTCTTTCTCTACAAGACCAAGAAATTGTAGAGATTCTTTGCATCAAGCTTTCTTGACATGTTTAGTTTGTGGATTAACATGTTTCTTTGCAGGTGTACCTATGAAGCTCCTTCTTAATCATCCTTGCAGGAGAGAGCACTTGTGAGGAAAGATCTTACTCTATGGAGTCTCCTACATTGGGCTTCCCTTAGGAGAGAGTACTCGGAGTGCCTCGTTTGCAAGTTTGAAGACCTGTAAAGTGCTTTCATCCTACGAGTTCTGTTCACCATTGGTCTGTAGAACTCTGGTGTAGTTTGTTCAATTCTATAGGAGAGAGTACCTACAAAGCCTTTTTTTCACCTTTCATAGGTTTATAGATCTATGGTGCATTTGTTCAATCCTCCCTAGGAGAGAGTACCTATGGATCTGTCTCTTTCAGAATTTTCATTCCTTTCTAGCTCTTCAATTCTTTTTCTCTCTTTTGTTCTCAAATTGTGTATACTGGAGTGAAGACTTGCATATTCTTCCTCCTAAGGATATACCTTTTTCTCTCTTTGATATTGGTGGCTTCCCTAAATTTTGGGTGCATTCTTCTCTTGAAGTGATCAATCCTTACATTCTTCTCGAGCCATTTGAGAATTCTTCTATGTGTTATTTCTTAATTTGGGGATGAAAAATAGTAACGAGACAACCTTTTACATCAAGGTCCCTATCACTTTACTGACTCCAATCTTGTTATTTTTTTGTGTTCTTGTGTGTGTGTTTTATATGTTCTAACACTATGATGTAATGGATTTTTATGTTCTAACATTGTTATCTTGTGTAGATCTTTCTTATCTAATGTGCTTGTCTTGTAGGTCTTTAGCCTGGGAGCATGCCTCCTTGGTTCGAAGAGTTGTCTACTTCCTTTATAGTATCCTTTTGGTATCATGATGTTATTTATTTTTAGTAGATTTCCTTTATCTTGCATATTAGTGTAGATTCATATGCCTGCTAAATTGGGGGGAAAATGTAATGTTGTAAAATTGTACCCCTTGCAATTTCACATGCATTTTTGTATCTTCTTTAGTGTCCACTCCCTTAGCATCTTGTGTAGGCTCATTTTAGCCCTTGCATTAGCCTTTTTCCCTCTCAAGATGCTCAAGACTCCTTCTTAGTAGCTACCTTTACACGTCAACTTTGCATCTCACCTTGTGCTTTTCTTTTTTTTTTATCATTTTGTAGCGTAATGTGTCTAGACACTAGTGTGCCACATGAACGTACCCATGCCACGCTATCATCCCATGATGTTTGAATATTCAAACGGTCTTTCTAAGCATGTTTTCCACTTTTCAGCTCCCTTTGTTAGTGTAATGAAAAGGGATCTCTTGTAATAGCTCAGGAAGCTTCTTTTTGCTCCTATTCTCTCTTTAAAATTTGTATTTTCAATCTATTGGGATTTCTTGGCTTATCTTTGGAGCTTTCTCTCTTGCATGCACTCTCTTTTCTCTATTTACTCTTTGCTTGCACAAAATCTTTCTTGGTACAATAGCTTCAAGCTTTCACATTCTTACAAGACTATGAAGCTCTTATAATGCTCTTTGTAGCTCTCTTGGCTCTCACAACTTTGTCTCTCCCTTTGGCTTCCTTAAGCCTTACAACTGATATCTCCCTTATATTGTTCTTGCAAGAATCCTAGGATTTATCACATCCCCTATCTATTGTATCTCTACTTTGTGATACAGGTTCTCCTCCTTGAGCAGGGATTGCTTTTATCATGCCATATTTGCTTTCTTTGTTCACTTCTCTATCTATTTAGCTATTCATGGAGGTGGGAACACCAAAATGGGGGTTTGATTGAGGAAATCCCCTATATAGCCCCAACATTTTCTCTCAATCTTACATATGTAGGTATTGAAGACATTCATTTTCTAGAAGCTTCATTACTTGGGTTTTTGTGAGCATCTTCTATCTCTCATCCTCTTTAACTTTATCATTTATACTTTACTTCATTTTAGTTCTATTACATTCTGTTACCTTCCCACATTTTGTAGGTTCTTAGCAATCCAATTGTTAATAGAAACTTTTCTATTTTATGTGATAAGCCCAGTTTATGATCCGTACAAGATGCCAACTCACCTTTGGGACTCCAATGCACCGTGTTATTTTTCATTTGCTGCGTTGATGTCCTTTGGCCAAAAACTTGCTAGTTTCTTTAGAAAACCTCTATGGTCTATTTTTTTTATTTTGAAACTCTCACTTTGTTCCCTAAGGTAGTTTAGGGAAGTTCGCCATTTGGGAACCTCTTGAGAATAAATAAAATCATGAGTAGCGAATCCCCCTTCTCTATAGTATGATTAATCATTAAGTGAAAAGGTACAAATTGAAAAACATCACACATACACAATGACACTATATTTATTTTGAAAACCCAATAAGGGAAAGATCAAGGTGAGGATTAAATCACAATATAAAGAATATCAAAACCGATTACAAAGTCTCACTACCAGAGAAGGCTCATTGCCAAAATATGACTCACTTTCTAGATTAGGATTCACTATCCAACAAGGGTTAACCCCCTAGAGGGCTCATGGCCACATAGATACAAAGAAGATAGAAGAGATATATTACACAAAGAAAAAAAGTCTCAATGCAATGAAGATTTCCACCATGATTTTCTCAAACACTTGTAGACATGCATGAATGATTGAGTACACCTTTAGCTCACTGCTTCTAGAAGCTCAACAATTATACTTCACACTAATCTGTACCCAATCACATTACATATACATTGATTCACATCTATCTCAAACCTATCTTTCTCTATTTCTTTGCACTGATCTTTGACTAGTATCTCATCCTATATTTATACCATCTTCAACTTTGAAACATATCCAAAGTTGGCCATAGACCATTTGCATTCATAAATTCAAATTAGGTTGGTTCCAAAACATTCTATGGTGGAATTAGAATGAGGGAAACCAAGACACATGCTTCAACATGCTTCCATAAGCTTTGAAAGTAGTGCTAAACACAAGGTCATGAAAACCAGTGTAAAACACATAAGTCAATTAAGCACACACAACCTTAACACGATCCAATCCTTCTAGATGAAAAAATTATATTCAACACAATCATATCAGCTTAACTCTAGAACCAGAAGTCATAAGACTTGAACTAGAATAAATCCAAAGCAACTACATTTCTCCTGGACCTCAACTAGATACACTAAAAAACATAGTCCGTAATTGGTGAACATAACTCGCACTGTACAATGATCTAGAAGCCCAAATCTCGGATATAGCAACTTCCAATAACCATGATCAACATATCTAAACCACAAGAACATGGGAGAAAACCCTAGAGAAAAACTTAGAGTAATAGTTGAACACCTACAATATTCTCCTTTACATTTTTCTCAATATCCTTGATATATATAGCCAATAACCATTATCCATGACATCAATGACAACTGTAACAACTAGTTGAAAACTAGTTAACTAGTTGACATCAATGACAACACTTTCATTCTTGCAATAAAGATATAGATAGAGGGAGGTATAAAGAGATAGAGAGGGATAGGAAGATAGAGGTAGAGATAGGAAGAAGAGATAAAGATAGAGGGAGATATACAAATATAGAGAGAGATAAGGAGATATATAGAGAGATAGGGAGATAGATGTAGGCAAAGATATTGATAGATAGAGATAGGAATTTAGAGATAAAAAATGAAGACGTAGGTTTCATTTTCTCTTCACACAAATATGAATGCATTATAACATGAGTGCACTATAATGTCCTCACATTTTTAGCTACATTGGGTATTTCCAATCCTTAGGGTTGTATTTTCCTTGGGAATCCAACTAAATGTTTGGACTTGCATGTCAATGTCCAAAGGCATGAATTTTGCAAATTCTAAGAAAATAAGATAATATTAAGTGTGCTCTCCATTAGGTTTGCACATATTTCAAGGTTGAGTTACAAAAATACCACCATAATGTTGAGCTCTCTCTTAGATTTTTAACCATGTATATTTTCTACATTCCAAAAATATTAAGGTTTTGATCTTTAATTTATTTTTCTAGTTTCTCTATTTTCTTCAAAAGCCTATGTATGATATTCTTGATTTCATTTCTTACCTACTCAAAAATAGAAAAATAGGGCTCACCAAGGTGAATGGATCAAGATGATGAGCCGCTATGTTTTTCTAGGGGATGTTTCACTCAATTATGAAGGCCAAAATGCATAAATAACAATAAAAAATTAATCCTAACTATTATAACAACTATGAGGAGAGTTTTGAGAAGCTAAAACAATGTGTACCTTTTTGGGAAAGTGTTGTTTTGGGGCCCACTAAGGACTCATTCATCTTTACTGGTGAATGGGTCCCTACTAGAGTTTCTAGAAAGTGCTTTCTAGGTTTTTTTCCTCTCAATCTGCAACTCCAAATTCCAAATATTCACTATTTCAAGCCCCACTGAGGACTCATTTGCCTTTAGTGGTGAATGGGTTGTTTTAGGGTTTTGAAAAGCTAATTTCTAGGTTTTGTACTAAAATATTTGCACTCCCAAATGCCAAGTTTTCATGTCTTGAAAGTCTAAGACAAATCATGTAGCCTTATTTTTGTGTTCTTACACTATGGATGAGAACTTTACAACTTGAAAACTTTGACAATTTTGCTTCAATCTTGTTCTCCACTTGATATTCAACCTAGAAAGCTACAAATACACATTCAAGAGGAGAAAAACTTGTTGATTGTTAGTGTAATAGAGGTTTGTTTAAGTCATACCCCTTTTAGGTAATTAAACCAAATGATGAAATAAAGAAATAAGGAAATAAAACATGAAAATTGAAATGATGTTACCTTGGAAGATGTCTTGGAATGTAAATATGTGAACTAACATGAAGTGGCCATGAAGAATGTAGATCTTGATCTCAAATTAGATGTGAAACAATTCTTGCACGTAGATCCTCAATTCTACATCAACAATCTTAACTCAACAACATGCTAAAATGCACTAAGCCTTTGACATGATGATATAACTTGACTTGTTGCAATAAACTCTTGATAATCTACCTTTGAATTCCCTTGACAATTCTCTTGAAGTGCTCTATAATGCTATTGTGAAGTATTAGGATTCTCTCTTGAAAATATTACATGAAACTATGTGAATTAACCTTATATTTATACTAAATCTAGAGATTAACCCCAAAATTCAAAATATTCAAGCTGACATCAGATCTAGGATTGAAAATAATTATTATGGTCGACCACAATTAAATTCAAAAAGGGGGGTCCCATGTGAGGAGGATCCATTTGCTACTAAAGATGAATGGGTCCTAGCATAACTTTCTAGGGCCATGCTTTGAGGGAATGAAATAACATCAAAAACCCACCTCAAAAATGCAAAGAAAGGGGTGTCCTATGTGGAGAGAACCCATTCTCCACTAAAGATGAATGGGTCCTAGCACCATTTTCTAGGACCTAGCTTCGGGGAGGTGGAATAACATAAAAAACCCACCTAAAATATGCAAAGAAAGGGGTGTCCTATGTTAGGAGGACTCATTTTCTAGTAAAGGCGAATGGATCCTAGCATAGATTTCTAGGACACTAATTTTTCCAATGTAAATGTCATGTAATATCATTATTGGGTGTCAGGATAGATCCTTCAAAAATAGAATTAAGAGGGCTTGAATTGGAATTAAAGGGGCCAATTAGACTCAATTAATTAATGAAACCCTAGATATGTGTGAAAGTGTAATACAACACTTTACAACACCCTAAATAAGGTATAATTTAAGTACATTCTATTAAAAAAAAAGGCCCTAGATTCAATGTGAATGTGTACAACACATTACAATACTAAAGTAAGGCATTATTAGGTTAATTTTATATCAATTATTCCCAAATTAAGTGTGAAAAAGGGTTACTTTTTTCTACACTAAATTTTTCCACCACTTTAGTGAGAGTTTTCTCCCATGAAAAACTCACACTAAAGTAGGCATTCAAGACACATAAGTATGCAACAATAACAAAGGTACATAGCCATACTCTATTAAAGGCCAAGAAAAATAAAGAAAAACAAAGGATCAAGCACAACTATTCCAATGCCATGTGGAACGAGGTTGTTTGTCTATAACCTGTGTTGCTTACTTTGGGGTAGTGGAACCTCAGTCTTCCTAGTAGGTGATTTATCCCAATCATGTGTGCTCACTCTAGAGTATTGGAACCTTAGTATGTCCACTAGGTGAGTTATCTCAATAATTTGTGCTCACTCAGGGGTAGTGTAACCTCATTCTATCCACTAGGTGAGTTATCCCAATGAGGTGGCCAACCATACAAAATTTATCCTCTTGAAAACTTTGGTAATGCACCACAATGTAATGCTTTTTGTATGCTTTTTAATGTCATGTCTGTAAGTTTTTTCTAAAGGGGATTTTTATTTGTTCATGTAAGGTCTTCTTAGGGAACATTGTGCCTAATTTCTCCAAGAGAGGATAAATCAAAGAGTATTAGATCACCACTTATGGGATGCATCTCGCTTCACATCATTCCACGAAGAGAGATTGTATGCTTAGAAATATAACTCTTAGAGGACATCAAACCCAATGACATCACCAAGAAAAGTACACATCACAAGAAAAAAGAAAATCATGCCATGAAATATGCCAAAAGATGTCATCGATGTGTGCCCCAACTTTAAAGCGGTTTCTAACACCATTATTGTGGGAAATTACTTTAAAGTAGCCAATGTTTTGTCCTAAGACATGAGAGCTTTCCTCAGAAAAGCCTATGCCAAGTCATATGCTTTTGAAATAAATCTACATTGTGAACAAGGAGGGAGGGGTTGCCCCCAAAATGCAACAACTAAAGATAACTTAGTACATCACATGCGAGCCAACTTAAGGCATGTTGTCCACATCCCAATCTTTCTTTTACATATACATGGAAGGTGGTCAACTATCCAAAAGAAACAACGACAAGTGATATATGAGGACAAAGCTACCTAATCCCTTGCCCCAACTAGGTGTAAGACAAGGATGAGCCAAGATGATTGATGAAAAACATGAAAATACATATCAATTAGAGGAATAGGGTACTTCAACATAAGGAAGAGCACCACACTCCTTAAGATGTTTAACTTTATTACCCAAAGCCTTACATTCATTAGTAGAATGACCATGAACTCTATGATATGCACAAAATGAACTCTTGTAATAAAATTTATTTCATATTCTTGGAGGTAGGGATATCAAATGATCTTGGAGGAGTCTCGACAATATACACTCTTGATTGATAGTAGAAGATGTTCCTTTATTTAGTGACAAAGATATATCTTACTTAGTACAACATGCCATACTTACACAAGACTCTTTAGATTGTGATATTTTGTAATCCCATTTAAGGGAGGGTGTAAAATCTATCAAATTCAAATCATTAGTGTTTTGTGTGATGACATTGATATTAAGTGAAGTTTTATTTGTTTCTTTCATTTATTTTGAAGGAAAATAACCAAGAACACTAGTTTCTATCAATTCAGGATGAAATAATGTTAAAGTTGGCTTAGAAGAATCATTTTTAAGAGTTTTGATATTAAGTGAAGGATTTTTTGATGCTTTTGTTTCTTCCAAGGGACAATAACCAAGACCATTAATTTTTTCTTGCATGTTAGGTTCTATAGGGACATAGATACCTTGTTCTCTAGCACCACATCCTTTTCCACTATACCCAAGTTATCTCATAAGTTCATAAACTCTTCCATAAAGATTTTATAGTTCTTTAAGATTCAGTGGTTGTTGATAATCAACTTCATTAAAGTTTGTTGTGTAATTTTATTGATCATCTATAGTTGAGGTGGATGCTTTTGAGTTTTGTGTTGAATTTTGTGTTTAAATTATTACTTTTTACTTTCCCTTTTTAAAATCTTTTTTTATGATATTGTATTCTCCCATTAAAGTAGGTGTGAATTCTAAGGAACCCCAATCATCTTCCAATAGCTTAGTGACTTGATCAATGTTATTCTTTTGTTCTTATTCTTTCTTGAATTCCATTTTTTTCAGTTGGATATAATGCTTCCAGAGGGTCTTTCACTTCTTTCTCAACAATCAAACAACTTTTAGGTTGACGATCGACCTTAAGTGTGTAAACTTTGTTGTCATAGATGTACTTCATTTTATGATGAAGAGTAGAAGGAACTCCATTCATTGCATGAATCCATGGCCTTCCTTAAAGAAGATTATATGAAAGTTTGTGGGGCATAACATGGACTAGAGTTTGTAACATGACCTTCCCAACTTTAATAGGTAATGTGATGACTCCAAGCAGTTGTTTTCCTACATTATCAAACCCACGAATGGATAAAGAATCAGGTTGAATTTGGATTTTTTCTACTTTAATCTTATCAAGAAGGTTTATGCTACACATGTTAAGGGTTGAGCCACTATCAACAAGAGTTCTCTTTATTGCTACTCGATTAACGTAAGTTGTTATCATGAAAGCTTCATTTTTTTTCTCTTCTAACAAAGGTAACTCATCTTGATGAAAAGTAATGTCTAATTTTTCTAGAGTTATAGTTGGAATTTGGGTTTCCACATTATTTGATTGCACATGATGAATAGTAAGGACTTGTTGTAAAGCACTTTGAAGCACGCTATGATAACTAGGTGATGTTTGAAGAAGTTCCCATATTAGGGATATCTTAGTGGGAGTATTCTTAAGTTGTTCAATAGGATCATACTCCTTTCCACTTTTTAAAGGAAAAAAAGGAGGACCAAGTAAGGTTGGGTTAGGAAATGGGAGGTATGTTTGAGATTTTTTGTCTTAGTTGTGGATTATTCCTTATGGTATATGTGTGAGCAACGGTATTGAAACTTGGTTGTTGTGAAACATTATAATTATCAAATTTCCTTTTAGGTGGTTCTAAGATAAGCATGGGTTTGTTTTGAACTTGTGGCTTTTGTGAGGGTGCATAAATGATAAGTTTAGTCTCAGGAGAGTACTTCAAGGGATATCTAATGTGCATAATCTCAAAAGACTTATCCTTATTTTCATGATCTTTTAGTGAAAGGGAGTCTAATGTCACTTCATCATCTTGATCTAAGGAATTTCTATTGTCAATGTTCTTATTTTCTTCCACCATGATATCTTCCCTAGTATAAGAGTTTTTAGGAGAGCTACAAAGTAGATGTTCATGAAATTCAAAGGTTGGTTCTTCTAAAATAAATTCATCACAAGTAAGATAGTTATCAATGGTTGGATTGTTTTGTTTATATTATATCAAATAATTCTGACGAAGAGGATAAATAGGCATAGTATTAGGGGATGTGTCAATGGTCTCATCCCTATATCTAGCAATGTCTTCCCTAGTAGGAGAAGTATGAGAAGAGACAAAAAGAGGACTCTAATAACTCTCATTGATTTTATCTTCTCACATCATAATATATTTGTCACAAATAGGAGAGATATTAGGAGAAAACCAAATTTGATTGTATGTGATTATCCACCATTGTATTATCTTTTGTTAAAATATTCTCATGAAGGTGAGGGATGGAATTTTTCTTAGCATGCTTAGTAGAAAGGTAGGATACTAAAATTTTTTGACCAAAAATGAAAAGTACAAGTTCTAACCATCTTATGCAATGATTCAAAAATATAAACAATGCATATCCAAAGACAAAGAGTACTTTTATCCAATTTATACAATGTTTTAAGAATGTAAACAATGTGTATCCAAAAATGAAAAGAACATCTATCAAAATTCGGTGTAGCTTCATGAATCTAAACATTGTGTATGCAAAAGTGAAAAGTATTTTATCCATATTATGCAAAGTTTAAAAAATGTAAACATTTTTCAGATTTTTAGACTTAAAACAAGGTAATTTTTTTGGTTACACTATGCAATAGAATGAAAATGACTTGTAAATGTCATTTTGATTTTTATTAATGCCCTAAATGAAGAAAATTAAGATAGATTCAATTAATATAATGAATCAAAAAATTAGAAAACTAAAACAAGAAAGTAATAGCAGTAAACAAAATCCTAAAATTGAGATTTCAAATCCCAAAAAATATAGATTATGACCTATTAGGGACTCATTTGCCTACAAGGGAAAATGGGTCCTGGATGGGGATTTTTGCAATGTTTTTACTAATTCTGAGGTGTTTTGCAATGAGTGTCAGATGCCAGAAAGTTTAGGTCAAGCTTGATCAGGGACTCATTCACCAGTAAAGGAAAATGGGTTCTAAATCATGGTTAAAAAGGTAAAAATTACAATTTTTAAGTTTTATGTGCTTTTTGTGTCTAGTTTCAAATTGTAGCTTTTGTGATAGAAATTTCTAGAATTTGATGACCTAATGCAAGTCAAATGAAGGGTAAATGATGACCTCTATAACACCTTTTGAAATGATTTTTTTATTTTATTTTCAAAAGCCAATTTATATGATCTAAATGATATGCAAACTCACTTTTTTTTTTGTATTTTTTAGATATAAAGAATGCAAAACAATGTAATTCTAAAACTCTGAATGATATCTAATTCAATGCAAATGAATGCAAGACCTAACTTAGGATGCAAGAGACTCCTAAATCAGAAAAATACAATGTTTAATAAACTAGGTTCACCAAAATGAAATGAAGAAAAATAGGGCTCACCAAGGTGAATGGATCAAGATGACGAGCCACTATATTTTTCTAGGGGATGTTTCACTCAATTATGAAGGCCAAAATGCATAAATAAAAAGCAAAAACTAATCCTAACTGTTATAGAAACTATGAGGGGAGTTTTGAGAGGCTAAAATAGTGTGTACCTTTTTGGGAAAGTATTGTTTTGAGGCCCACTAAGGACTCATTCGCCTTTAGTGGCGAATGGGTCCCTGTTAGGGTTTTTGAAAAGTGCTTTCTGGGTTTTGTTCCTCTCAGTCCGCGACTCCAAATTCTTGATGTTCACTACTTCGAGCCCCACTGAGGACTCATTCTCTTTAGTGGTTAATGGATCCTTTTATGGTTTCAAAAAATTAATTTATGGGTTTTTTACTTCAATGACTGCACTCCCAAATCCTAGGTTTTCATATCCCGAAAGTCTAAGAAAAATCTTGTAGCCTTGTTTTCGTGTTCTTGCATTATGGATGACAACTTTGAAAATTTTGCTTCAATCTTGTTTTCCACTTGATCTTCAACCTAGAAACCTACAAATACACATTCAAAGGGAGAAAAAATTGTTGATTGTTAGTGAAATAGGAGTTTTCCTAAGTCAAACCCCTTTTAGGTAAATAAACCAAATAATAAAATAATGGAATAAGGACATGAACCGTGAAACTTGAAATGATGTTACCTTGGAAGATGTCTTGGAATGTAAATCTACAAACTAACATGAAGTGGCCATGAAGAATGTAGAACTTGATCTCAAATTAGATGTGAAACAATTCTTTCAAGTAGATCCTCAATTCTACATCAACAATCTTAGCTCAACAATATGCTTGAACGTACTATGTCTTTTACATGATGATATGACCTTGAATTTCCAGAATAAACTCTTGATAATCTTCCTTTGAATTCCCTTGAAAATTCTCTTGAAGTACTCTATAATGCTCTTGTTAATTATTAGGATGATCTCTTGAAAATATTAGATGAAACTATGTGAATTAACCTTATATTTATACTAAATCTAGAGATTAACCCCAAAATTCAAATAATTCAAGCCAATATCAGATCTAGGATTGAAAATCATTATGATTCTACCATAATTAAATTCAAAAAGGGGTGTCCCATATGAGGAGGACCCATTTTACAATAAAGTCTAATGGATCCTAACACAATTTTCTAGGACCATGCTTCAGGAGGGTGAAATAACATAAAAAAAACACCTCAAAAATGCAAAGAAAGGGGTGTCCTATGTGGAGAGAACCCATTTTCCACTAAAGGAAAATAGGTCCTAGCACCATTATCTAGGACCTAGCTTCGGGGAGGTGGAATAACATCAAAAACCCACCTCAAATATGAAAATAAAGGGGTTTCCTATGTTAGGAGGATTCATTGGCTAGTAAAGGCAAATGGGTCCTAGCACATATTTCCACGACACCAATTTTTCCAATGTAAATGTCATGTAATATCATTATTGGGTGTCGGGATAGATCCTTGAAAAATGCAATTAAGAGGGGTTGAATTTGAATTAAAGGGGCCCATTAGGCTCAATAAATTAATGAAACCCTAGATAAGTGTGAAAGTGTAATACAACACTTTACAACACCCTAAATAAGGTACAATTTAAGTACATTCTATTTAAAAAAAGGCCCTAGATTCAATGTGAATGTGTATAACACATTATAACACTAAATAAAGGCATTATTAAGTTAATTTTACATCGATTATTCCCAAGTTATGTGTGAAAAGGGCTACATTTTTCTACACTACACCTGTTAATCAAAATTTACAACAATTTTTACTTTTACAATCTAGACTCTATTATATAGACACAAAGAAAAATATTAGTTTCCAGAAAAAATTAGGGGGAAACACACTCAATTTCTTTTCAAGATGTGTCCAATTTGAAAATTAATAAATAATCATTATATTCTTGAAAAAATTATTAGAAAATATGGCATAAACTATAGTGTTAGCTAATTTTTCACTAAAGCAAATTTTAAAATACTTTAAAAATGTTAACATTTTTGGGGGTTAAGAAAAAAAAAAGACAAAGAAAAAGGTGATCACTTAAGACCCCCCTTTTGGTCCCCCATTTCCATGCACTTATCTAGTTAGTGTGATAGCATTAAGTCAGTGTTGTTTATTTACAAAAAATACTGTTTTGGGTTTTATGTCTTGGGGGAAATTTGGGTTTGATAAACTTTAAGATAATATATAAGAAGGGATAGGAGAATTTTGTGGTTGATATTATATATCTAGGAGGTATGAACCTACATAGTCAATATTGTATAATTTTTTTATAATTATATATTATGTAAATGAGCCATGAGAAGAGTGTGAAAAGGACATCGACACTCAACATCCCATTTTTAAATTCCAACAAGATTCAAGTGTGAGAAAAATTTGCATGGAAAGGAAATTATTTATGGTCAAAATGAAATGTTAGATATCATGTATATTATTAAACAATGAAGATATTATATAAAGGAGAAAGACACTTTATGGGGTAAACCAACAATAGTGAGTCCCACACCTAGGAGATTAGGTTTATCAACTTAGATAGAGGTGAAAATTAGGAAACACCATTGTTTGAAGATATTTCTTCAAACAAAGGTGCCTTTACTCAAAGACTTGAGTCAAAAATCATTTTCATTCAAAGGTGGACCTTCATTTGTGATGCAGAGAAATCTTCATGTAATACAAATTTACTTGAGTGAATCAATGATCCATTGCCAACAATGAAAAAAATCAACAAACTTGATTCACTTGACAACTTTCATAAATTGATTCATCTCAAACAATGATTAAATGCATTCTAGACCACATTGGAAACATTGTCGTGGAAGCCTAATGTGCATTCGACAAGGAAAACCAAAAATGACGTATGATTTTCTTGGTACTTTAGTCTTCTTATAACATGTTGTATTGATTCCCAACCAATAATGTTCACACAAGGTATAGATCTTATGAAACCCTTCATAATTGTTCCAAAAAATGTCCTACATTTCAATGCACCAAACTATCATTAAATAACTTTCACAAAATAAATAATGAAGCCAATCGCTTCAATGAGATTGAAGATAACATAATTATATAATTTTCCTCCAAGTTTTATCAAGGTCCAATAGTGGAAAAGGAAGTTATGCCATTTTTCCTAAAATTACAAACCCTAAGAAAGGTTCATACCTGCCCTCACAAAAATGGTCATAACTTATTCAAAACTCAATAAAATTGATGAGACTTGAATAAAATGAAATTAATTTTCACATGGAAACAAAATAAAATTGGTTTCAGATCAAAATATGGATTGTACAATCTGTACCATAATGTTTTTCAGACTGTAAATTATGGAAAACTTTGTTAGAATACGACAAACTCACCAAAATAGGCATATCTCCCACAAAAATGAATGAAATTTAATGAGACAAAAATAATTGTAAACTAGAAAAAAATATATTTCCATCCATGTATTATAATCATTGATATGAGGTCGTACCAGGTCGTACAATGCACAACTTTAGCCACAATGTAAGACTCAAAAATTGCACACAAAATCAAAGTTTTCATTCATAAAACTTTAAAAAATATATATCCAACCCCCAATTCGAGTTTTGGAGGGTATATTTATACATTTCCAACCAAAAAAAACTATTTTCAACCACCTTTTGATTATTTTGTTAACAAAACACCTTAATGATTCTTTTTGACAAGTTGTTTAACAACTTTTTGACAACATTGTGCAACTTTTACAATTTTTGACCAATAAGCCTATAACTCTCCAAAATGGATAAAAATGATCCCAAATGGTCATAAATGACCTTATTAGACCAAACACATAAAAAGAAAATATAAAACAAAAAAATTGACCAAATTTGACCATATGCCCTGAAGGTGCCCCTTCACCAATTTGAAGGTGTAAAATTTAAAAAACGTTTGAACAAAGGTGATTTCTATAAATGGAAAAAGGGACCTTTGATCTTGAAGGTCCTTTTCTATTCATTTTTTGAAATTACCGTGAAAGGAATAGAAAGGGATCTTCAAATGAAAGTACCTTTTTTCTATTTATGGAAATTCCATACCTTTGTTTGAAGATCCTTCAATACCTTTAAATGAAGGAACCTTTGCTCAAAGGTCCTTAGAAAAAAGGTCCTAAAAGTGACCTTTCCACCTTTTGTAATAGATTTTCCTCAAAAATTTATGTTTCCAACCTTGGGTTGGACCAACAAATGGAATGAATATGACAAGATAATCTACATGATCATAAAACTTGACATAATATATCCAATGATTGTAATTTTGAATATATTTAGTTGATTGTTATCTTTATTTTCTATTTTCTAGTGAACATAGGATTTTTAGCATTTGTGTAGGTCTATATTCCACACATATCAAAAAATATTAAAATAGATAATAAAAAAAATGAAAGATATGTGTGCACTAGGTATTGATGTCTTTATTTCAACAAAAAGAGAAGTTATTTCACACATAAAAAATACTTATACTCTATGGAATTAACCTATGTCTAAATTATAGTTAATATCCAAAAATAATTAAAAAATTATTCAACAAAGAATTATGAAAAAATATTTGCACACTAGATATTAATGTTATGAATCTATATTTAAAAACCTATAATTTATCCTTTCTAGAAAAATAATTTATGTTCTATGAAAGTAACATCACTTTTTTTAAAATATTGTTAAAAATTAAAAAAAAGTTATTAAAAGTTATGCAAAAAGTAAAAAAACAATTTTATTAAAATTTTAGAAATAGTAAATTTATAATCTATAGATAAAATTTCAAAAATGACTAGTTCACATCATCTTCAAATTCTTAATGATTTAATTGTTATAGGTGGCATAATGTGAAAATTTGGATTAAAATATTTATTTCAATGTTCTACTTTGACAAAAATGGGGGACACATTATTGTGGGATCACCATAATGTAAGGATAGATCACAATAGTCTCAAATATTTCTTAGAACAAATGTTGTCATTTTAAAAATAACAAAAATGAGTAATAAATTATATGTTTGAATATGAATTTAAGATCATATATAAGAAAGAAAAGGATACTTTTGTGGCTAATTCTTTATTAAGCAGGGATGAACCCAGGTATGTGCAAGATCATCCTGGAAAAAATAGGCCCTTAAGTGGCGAAAAACTCAGAAAAATCAGAGTTTGGCAACTTGATGTAAAAATTTGAATAAGTTATCTATATTATTTCAAAAATATGTAAGAATAAAATCTGTAGCAAATTGAATGTAGTTTCTAAACTACTAGGTTTTTTTTTTAAAAATTCTATGTGGTTAAAATTTGAAATTTCAATGCAGTAGTACTTAAATTTCAACAAAAAAAAAAGTATGTGTCTATCTAACCACCCTAACCACAATAAAATGATAATATTTTTTTATAATATTTTATACATAAGTAGATGACTCATGTCCCGATGTGATGCATATTTTTTTGTAATTTTTTTCCAAGTAAATAATTAATTATGAATTTTTTATTACAACTTAAAAGAAAACAAAAAACTTGTATGTTTGACCACCTTAACTTGGTCAAAACTTCATTAATTTTTTTTTTTAATCCTATTGTATGCAAAGCATAGAATGTGACACATGTTTCGGATTTAAAAAATGTGATACCATTTGAAAGCTATAGATGTTTTTGAATCATCCTATCAATCAAGACTTTAGTTGTAATTCAAATAGAAAATGAATAAAATTATTTATTAAATTCAAAGTAAAGCATAATTTATATTGGTGGAAAGTTGAGAATATCCTTTAAAAACCCTTTTTGTTTCATCAATTTTGGGTAGAAAAAGTCATCATCTACATACCCTACACATACCCATCATGATCCTGCACATACCCACCCACAAAGTCACTATTATATACCATTCCATATTGTAAGTGAATTAAATAAATTAGGCAAGAGAAGAGGGGATGAAGGACATGGACACTCAAAATCCTATTGACAAACTCCAATAAGCTTCAAGCGTGTTAAACAAAAATTCATGGAAAGGAAATGATTTATGTGTTCATATTCAAAAAAGTGGAGGACTTAAGTCATATTGTTTCACATGAGGTCCAGTCAAGGTGAACACTCATAAGATAAAGGCTCTTGTAGTAAGTAAAATGCCTACGATCCTTGAGAACCTATAGGATTTCTTATAGTTTTCAATTTATTATTTTAAATTTGTAAATAAGTATGGTAGCATAGTATCAATTTGTTGAAGGATTCCTTAAAATTAAACGAGGTAGAAACAAAGGCATTTGAGCAACTAAAGGAAGCCATTTTCACAACTCCACTCACAACTAGCTTGCATTTTTTTGAATCAATCATTATGGAATATGATTCTTTAGGACATGTTATAGGAGAAATACTCATACAAGAAGGGAGGTCCATAGCATTTGAGAGCCAACAACTCAAATGTAAGAATTTTTTGAAGATAATTTAAGAATGAAATCTTAGATACCATGCCTTATTTTAAACAATGAAGACCTTATCTAATGATAAGTAACTTTAAGGAAATGATAAATCATCTATCTCAAATATTTCTTATATTAAAAGAGATTGTGATTTGAAAAATACAAAAAATGGGTTACAAATGTGTTGAAATATTTAAATTTGAGATTATACATATGAAATGCAATGAAATTTTTATGTATAATGCTATATGTAAGAGGGATGAACCCACATATTCACTATTGCATGTATTTTCATATTGCAAGCAAACTAGGTAAATGAAGTATAAGAAGAGTGGAAGAGAGACATGGACACTCAAACTCCAATTGAGAATCTCCAAATACATTCAAGTGTGTTAGGAAAATTCTCCTAGAAATAAAATGTTTTTTGGTACAAGGATAGGTTGTACCTATGTAAATGAACTATTCTAAGCTTGTAGTAGAATACATGGCATGATGGAAAAATAAAGGGAAGATATTTAAGACTTAAGGCCTTCTACAACCCTTATCTATTGCAAGTGTGACAACCAAAATTGTACTCCTTTCTTGGAGATATAACAATTCCTTTTCTAATTTGGACCTATCTTGGGTACCCTTGAATTAATTACCCTTTAAATAATCATTTATAGGCCCCTATGACACATTATTTCAGATCTTGAGGCTTATTTCACTTAAAAATCCCATAAAATCACTTAAAACACCGAAAATATTGAAAAACTACCTCAACAAGATAGGGTGGGACTCATTCGACACCTTTGATGAATGAGTCCCCCTAGGTGGAACCCATTTTCCACCTTGGTCGAATGATTCCCATTTGGGGTCATTTTCAAATTTGAGCAGGAAATTCACCATTTTAATTCAAATTTTTTGTGGATCTCAGCCTTTGAGATCTAAATAATGGTTAATTATGTGTTAATTCCTATATAAGCAAGTTTCTAAGTCATTTGTATCATCTAAGAAATCCAAGAAAGAATTTTCAAGAGCAATTTCAAGAGACAAGTATCAAGCATTCTTTCACAAGAGCATTTGAGTTTCAAAAAAAAGCAAAGTTGAAGTCTTGGAGCAGCATTAAATTGTTTTTGTAGGTCTTCAAGCTTACTTTCATTCAAGATCTAGCATTGTCAAGGGCTGATCATGATTGTCTATGGTGAATCATGATGGATTCTAAGTTGGGGAGATGCAACTAGCCATGAAGCCAAGCATAATGGCTTGTTTCCTAAGTAATTCCATCCTCCATTATCACTCTACATTTAGCCTAAGGAAGGTACAAGCATTATTGAGGCTCATTTGGGTGATTAGATGTCTCTCAAAGTGAGTCTTTCATTGTCATATTTCATTCATGCATCTCATTCTTACACATTAGGATAGGGTTGCATTTTGTTTCAAATTTCCTAGTCTTAGACACACTTAAGGCTAAGGTTTGTGTTCACATTCACATTCAAGTTTCATTGTTTCTATCAAGGTTTAATTACCAAACTAGGGGTTTGACTAAGGAAAACCCCCCATTAGAAAATCAAGTCTATATTCTATGTTATAGGTATTTTTGTAGATTTCGGTCCAGAATTCAAGTTGGAAGGAAATAGCAGGTGTTGAAGTGTAGATCAGAACTTTAAATTCCCAAAAACGTAGAAAGAGATTGATTCACAAAGAGTGGTGAATGAGTCCCACTATAGGTGTTTTCTAGATCTATTCACAAATTTAGATACCTTTTTTCTTGAAATAGGTTCCTATGCAGAAATCGAGATCTAGGACTTATTTGCCCAGGTTGGTGAATGAGTCCCAGTAGGAAAAAAGTTAAAATTTTCATCATTTCAGAGCTTCAATCATTCATTTCTATATTTTTAAGTGCACACCATACATTTTACTTCTTTTTTGTTTTGTTCTATTTTCATTTATAGGTCATTTAATAGGTTATTGCATTAAACTAGGGTTTAGAGTTGCATCTTGCATTTCAATATATTTTCCAAGTCTAAACTTGGTGGTGAACTCCTTATTAGTATACATTTAGCTCCTAGGATAGCCCTATTGTAGAATCTCTCTCTTGTACATTGAGATCTCTAGGGTTATCCTTGAGTGGAATCATCTTGAAAGTGGGTGTGCTCTATGTTCTAAACCATACGATAGCACTCATCCCAAACCCCATTTTTGGAGGTTCCATTTTGGTGTACCTGACTTTAGAACATTAAAATTTTGATTTGGAGTGAATTGTCGTCCTAGATTTGGCTTGCATTAACATTAGATTAGGACTTGCATTAGTTAATTGGAATTCTATGGTTTCAAACTTTGCATTAGTGAAAGCTCATATAGCATGAATTTTTGCATCTCAATTCATTAAAATTCATACAAAATCTGCATTTTCACTTAGGACCTAGATAATACAACATAGAAAGCATTAAAAATCAATTTATTTTTTTTTTAAATTTTGAAAAAAATTCCTACTAGGACTCATTCACCACCTTTGGAAAATCAACCCCAATGCAAATTCTAAACTGCATTTTACAAAGTTAAATTTCCTATTTTTAAGCTTTTGTTTGTTGTTATTGCTTTTCTATTACAGTTTGCATACTTTTTGTTACATTCAAATCATTGGCATAATTTACATTCATTGCAATTATGGATAGAATTAGATTTGTGCACTTTCCATTTTTAACATTAGTTATAGTCCATTTAGATTAGATTACACTAGATATACATTAGAAAACAAAAACCAAAAACAAGACCCAATACCTAAGCCACTTGGAGAAAGTTTAGTTATTTGACTATGTCAAATCTCTCTTTCCAAGTTAACCTAACCCTCAAGCCTTTAAGTAGTGATGACTTTGATGTGTTAGATGAAGCCCTTGAGGATTTCATCTCACAAATTTCATCCACTAAGGTTTGTTATGGAAAACAAAAAATAAGAGATATTAATGTGATTCAACCTCAACTAATCCTTTACCCACCTTCACACAAAACTCAAACTCAAACCAAACCTAAACTTATACTTTACCCACCTAAGAATAATGTTTTGCAACAATTGATTCATAATACCATTTCTCATACAAATAACACTAAAAATAATCAACAACTGAAACAACCAACTCTGATGAGCTTACCTTTGCCTAATCCCATCTTGCCTAGTGCTCCTCATTTTCCTCCACATAGTGGGAAGGAGTATGATCTTTTTGAACAACTTAAGAATACTCCTGCAAAGATATCCCTTTGGGACCTAATTCAAAATTCCCCTGACTATCACACTATGCTTCAAATAGCCTTACAACAAGTTGTGATCCCCCCTAATACAAATGCAAATGATGTGGTAGCTCTAATATAAGGAATGAATACAATTAATGTAGACATTACCTTTGACCAACATGAGGTCCCTCCTATGGAGATGAGAAAGAGACATGATTCCTTTATGATATAGCTAAATTCAATAGAATAGGAATACAAAGGACCCTTATTGATAATGGCTCAACCCTTAATGCCTGCAGTGTGAAGCTTTTAGATAGATTACGCGTGGAAAAATAAAAAATTGAACCTGAATCCTTATCAATTTGAGGATTTGACAATGTAGGACAATAATTGCTTGGTGTGATTACTTTACCCATTACAGTCAGAAAGGATACCTTAAAGAACCCTATTCATTTTATGCCTCATGACCTTTCATACAATCTTCTTTTAGGAAGACCATGGATTAATGAGATGCATGCAATGCCTGAGAGTTGTTTAGAAGTTGAAAAAGGAACAAAAATTCCTTTAAGCACATTAATTCCAACATCAAACATAGAACTTATGAAATAAGAGAAACAAGAGATTGAAACAGTGTCAAAATTATTAGATGATGATTGTGATTCTTTGGAATTCACACCTTTGTTTATGGGAGAATACATAATCAAAAATAAAGAAGATGAGAAGCAAAAAGAACCAATGGTAATGTCCACACAAAAATTAGAATAAAATTCACAAGTTTCTACCTCATCCACTCTTGAAGAAGACAAAAATTATACAAAAAAATTTGATGACAGACTATCAACAACCACCAAACCTAAAAGAAATGGAACAAATTTATGGGGGGGGTTATGAACTCATGAAACAATTGGGTTATAGTGGCAAAGGATGTGGAAAGAAAGAACAAGGCATATGTATTCCTATTTTATAGAGCCTAATATGCAAGAGACAAAAAGTGGTTTGGGATATTTCCCTTCTAATATTACACAAGCAACAAAAAGACCATCGTTAAACATCAACACCATCATGTGTAATCCTAGAACATCTCTCAGATTGAAGTAATCTGAGATTGATTGATACAACTTGTAAAGAATCATTAGAGTTTTTTGAAGATGATGAAGCCTTGAAAGAAATGCTAGGAGTTTGTGATAAACCATCCACTCCTAATAAGAAGCATCTTACATGTGCTATGAATAGTACCAAGCAAAAAGAAGAATGTAGCAAAGAGGACATGAACAAAGAAGAATACAACCTTGAATTTCCAAAAAAAAATGTGCTTCCTTTAGGAGATATAGTGGACATTAAAATGGATATTAACAATGAATACAAGGTAATTAAGATAGGAAAGTGCCTTAATGATGATGAACAAGAAGATCATGCAACTTTACTTCATGACTTTCTTGAAATTTTTGCTCAGACTTATTCAGATATGTCAAGAATTGACCCTCAGATTGTAACACACAACATAGTCCTTGCTGAAAATGCTAAGCCCATTAGACAAAAGATTCAAAAAATGAATCCTAAGATAGCCTTATAAGTCAAAGTCAAGATCAAAAATATCCTTGAAGCTGGCTTTATAAGACCTATAGATTATTCTCCTTGGATCTCAAACATTGTCACAATCATAAAACCAAATAATCATATTAGGATGTGTACATTTTTTGTGATTTGAATAAAGCATCACTAAAAGATGATTTTCCCCTTCCTAATATCAACATGATAGTAGACTTGACTATGAGACATGCTTTGTTGTCATTGATGGATGGATTTTTTGGATACAACCAAATCTTTATCAACCCTCAAGATCAATATAAGACAGTATTTACAATAGCTTGGGGAACATTTTGTTGGGTAATGATGCCTTTTGGATTGAAGAATGCGGGCGCAACATATCAATGAGAAATGGCATTGATATTTCATGATTACATACATAAGATTCTGGAAGATTATGTTAATGATATCCTCGCCAAATATTTAACAAGCCAAGATAATGTGAATTTCCTCTAAAAAATATTTGAATGAATGCGAAAACACAACATGAGATTAAATCTAAAAAAGTGTGTCTTTGGTATAGATAGTGGAAAACTTATAGGTTTTATTGTATCTCATAGAGGCATCAAAGTGGACACAAAGAAAATTGACACTATAATTAACATGCCACCTCCTAGAAACATATATCAATTACACACATTACAAGGAAGAATTCAAGCTATTTGTCATTTTGTAGCATCTTTAGCAAATCACACACTACTGTTTACATATCTCCTCAAGAAAGATGTGCATTTTAATTGGAAAAAGGATTGTAAATAGGAATTTGAGAGTTTGAAAGAATACCTTGTCACTCCACCTTTTTTGCATCACACTATGCAAAACAAACCATTCATCTTATATACTACAACATTAGCTCATGCTCTTGCAACATTATTAGCTCAAAAAGACAACAATGGTAAAGAACATCCTATTTATTACATTATTCGGACCTTGATTTATTGCAAGAGATACACAACAATAGAGAAACAATGTTTGGTTCGTGTATTCGCTACTAGTAAGTTGTGACATTACTTATTGAATGTTGAAATACAAGTGATGACAAAATTTGACCCTTTGAAATATCTCTTCACAAAAATAGACTTATCAGGATGCTTAGCTAAATGAATGGTGTTATTGACTGAGCTTGACCCTAAGTTTTTTTTTGCAAAAAGTAATTAAGGGCCAAGCCTTGACTGACCAACTAGCTAATGCTCCTTCTCCCTTAGCATTACCTAGCAATGACTCTTTCCCTGATGATAATGAGTCGACAATTGAAGCTAATACATGGGAATGATATTTTGATGGATCTAAGTGTAGAGTTGGCTCTGGTGTAGGAATTATAATAATACTTCCCATGGGAAACCCTATTCCCTTATCATATCGATTAAACTTCCTATGTACAAACAATACAACCAAGTATGAAGTGTTGCTTGTTGGGTTGCATACCACTTTAATCATGGGCGCAAGAGACATTAAGATATTCGGTGATTCACAATTAGTCATTAAACAAATAAATAAAGCATATCAAGAAAAGCATGAAAAATTATCAAAAAATAAGGATCTCACAATGACTTTGTTAGATAAGTTTGAATCATTTACCATTGACAACATCCCTTGAAAATATAGTCGACATGTAGGTGCAATGGCTAGTGCAGCTTCCCTTATATCTCCTAAACATCCTTCAAAATACTTCACCTTTATTGTGCACATAGTTATGAAACCATCAATCGAAGATAAATTAGAAGAAGTATTAGCAACAACCAGGTAAAACTCAAGTGAATGGTATGATACAATATTTAACTATTTGAAACATGGTACCTTTCCCGAGCCAACAACAAATAACATTCAAGTTCACTTGTGAAAACTTGCATCTAAGTATATAATTATCACCGGTGTGTTGTATTAGAGATCATTCAATAGTCTCTTACTTAGATGCCTTAAAAAATATGAAATACCCACAACACTTGAATGAGCTCATGTAGGTGCTTTTGGTGGTCACTTTGGAGGAAAAAAATTAGTTCAAAATTTATCCACATTGGATACTATTGGAGACATATGGAACAAGACTACTTTGAATATGTAAAAAAATGCCGCAAATTTCAAGAACATAGCAATTCAATTCATTCTCCTACTTATGAATTTCAATCTCAAGTTCCTATTTGGCCCTTTGCAATTTGGGGTTTGGACATCATTCGAAAGATATCACCACCTTCCTCCGATGTACATACATTTATAATTACCACAATAGATTACTTTACAAAGTGGATAGAAGCAATTCCCCTTCAATCAACAACAACTGATGTGATATATCATTTCATATTGGAACACATTATTGCTCACTTTGGAATTCCTTCCATGTTAGTTTATGCTAATGGTACACCATTTAAGAATAATGAATTGAAGAATTTCTTGGAAAATTTTAACATACAACATTGCTTCTCAACACCCTACTACTCACAATCTAATGGTCAAGCCAAATCAACTAATAAAACTCTTGAACAAATCTTGAAGAAAACTGTTAGCAAAGATAATAAGGATTGACAAACACAATTACAATATGCACTATGGGTCTATCGCACGAGTATTAGATCATCCACAAGAACTACACCTTATAATATTGTCTATGGTAGTGAGGCAATAATTCCCTTGGACTTAGAGATTCCTACATTAATAATTTCTCTTCAAGGACTTATTGATGACAACAATTACAAAGAAGAATGATTGCATTAGCTTGAAATGCTTGACGAACAATGCATCAACACTCTTCAACACCTTTAGGCCTATTCTAAAAGAAGGCAACGTATCTACAATGAAAATTTCAACCCTAGTGTATTCAATAAAGGTGATTTTGTGTTATGTGAGAATCAACGTAATGTTAATGCCCACTCGAGTGAAAAAGGAAAATTCAGTCCCAATTGGTTAGGACCTTATATAATTAATGAAAGTTATGGGTTTGGTGCATAAAAATTAATAGAAATATATGGAACACCTCTTAAAGAACCTATTAATGCCATGCATCTGCATCAGTATTATGTCTAATCCTCTTGAATAGTGTGAATTATAAACCAGTGGTGTTAGAGTTATTGGACAATATTCTATGTGCTCTCGCATTGCTTTGTTCTTGACAAACAGTTATTTGTGTGTCTTGTAATTAGATCCTTATATGCATATAATGTTATTTAAATTAGATCATAGGTGCATTTAATTTAGCATAACATACTTAGTCACAAATGTTGCATCTAAAAGAAACTAGAATAAGTTTTAATTAGATCAGATAAAACATGTTAAATCTTGCAGATATCCATTAAATAGTCTTACAAAGATTATTTAATCAATCACATTTCCATTTAACATTAAACACACAAACACAAGTAATGAAAATCAAATGCTCATATATATATATATATATATATCAAAGTTTTGCATTCATGTCATCAATATATATAATGCTACTAAGGTATGTGACTAATAGATCCCTCGGGATCTAGTGCTCACACCTATTTGGTAGTGGTCTATCAAGAGATGATAGTATGTGATCGTGATCATGATCCAATAAGAATACTAAGAGAAAATTATAAACCTCACACCTTTCTAAGGGCCTCTTGACGCTCCCTTGCTATTTGATCTCTCTCTGCTTGTAGTCTAGCTACCTTGGATTGTAGTCTCTCAAACTTTGTTGGGTTCTGAGATGACTATGCATCTTCGGGAGCCTCGACTCGGTGGACGTGCCTCATAATACTCTCATATGCTGCTCATAGTGTGATGTATGGATTGAAAAACTCTATATCCTGATCCATAATGGGTGGGGGCACATAGTCCATATCAGTGGCCTCCTCATAGACTAATGGTGGCACTATCTTTGTAGCCACCTAATGATAGATATCCCCGAAGGTCTCTCACAACTCCTGCAAGATAGAGATCATAAATATAATTAGTACACATCATGATATATATATATGTATATATACATAAAATTAAATCATAAAGCATGAATATAAATAAAATATCATTACCTAGCTCTCTAGAATGTTGTGTAGAGCTTTCCTTGTCATGTGCAGGGGGCATGGAGGATGTGGTAGCCTCTCCATGGTTGTTGGTACTAGTTCCTGCTATAGCTATTGCTCGTGATCTAGTAACACAAATTTTGGAGATGGCTCTCCCCACTCATGGCCTGCTAGATCCTCATTTGCTACCTCACCACCATCACTAATTGAATGCTCCTCCTCCTCATCCTCCTCATCATACTCCTCATCTATCACATTTATAAATATGTTTGTAGCCCTATAGAATGTCTCCTTAGCCATGTCCTCCACCTTGTCTCCCTCATCTGGGAGTGTCCTTGCATCACCTATTATCTCATCCATCAAGAATACGGGAGTTGGTCATGATACTGTCTACCACTCCTCATATTCATCTGTGGCACTGATGTCATCAACACTAGAGACTAGAGGCATATTATGATCTATGAACTTGGAGTCACTATAGATAGTATCCTCAGTAGTGAATTGTATAGAATCACTGAGTCTTCAAGCACTCCGTACTGATATCCTTAAAAAAGGTCATGCCCTAGGTGCTATATGAACTTGACCAAACTATCGCATGACGTGATCATAGTAGAAAGGTTGTACTATGTAATCCTATCTACGTATTAAGAACCTATCCATATGAAATATCCTCATCTACTGAGTCTCATCTAGCTAGTGTGGCACAAGCTGATAAGGTCTCCAAATGATCTCATCCTCCTCCAATTGGTCAAACTGGACTCTCCAGAAGTGCAAGTCACCATACTACCAAAATCACCATAAAGGATAGTTGAAAACTCAAGGATACCCCAAGGCTGTCAAACATGGGAACCCTATCAATATAGTACATGTGATATTCTCTAAGCACCACACCTATAACAGTGTATAGTGTACCATGCTATTGACCTCCTAAAATTCAAATCGTCTAAGATCATAATATAGATGTGCTAGGATGTTGCGCCCCTAGGTGTAAACGGTCCTATGCTCTGTCATCTCATGAATCATGTGTACTATTCCTCCCTCTAAGTGCACTCCCCAACCATTAGGGATGAGTACTAGTGCTATTGTTAGCATCATAATCCATGTAACGAATGGGGCCCATGAGTATAGTAGCATCGCTAGATCTATTTGTGGCCTCACCCTCTCATCATGTACTAGACCTCCCAAGAAATACTATATGTCATATTTCATCTCCCAAAATGATTGCTTCACTAGGAAAAGTAATATATCACCTTGAATCAAAACTCAGAGTATGTGGTGTACATCCTCTAGTGTGATGGTGATCTCACCAATAGGTAGATGAAATGTACATGTATCCGTGTCCCATCACTCTACTAATTCCATCAACATAGGATCATGGTACCTCATGGGGGGCATGAGGTATGCCTAGTATAATCCTATGGTCTACAAAATATTTATATCCTTCACTGATAGAGGGGGGCCTAAGTCTCAAAGAAAGCTAATCTATCTGCCACCCAGATGTTGTCGTGAATGGGTGGGAACCTAACAAAAAAGAAAAATATGTCCTATAAGCATTCTAAACTCTTAAATATTTACATCAACAATCATAGAAGTGTACTAAAGTTATTCTATTATACTTTATTAGAGGTCCTAGAAAATTTAGACTCCTTTTGGGACACTTCATGAAGAAATGGGACACTTTGCCAAAAAGTGGGAGACTTCGTAAACAAAAGGGACACTTTGTAAAAAAAAGGGGAAACTTTGCGAATTTTTTTTTAAGGCCCTAGATTAACCTAGAAATGCGTAAAAATAATAAAATAAATGTGTAAGGACAAAGCTAAGGTAGAAAAACAAACTCACCTCATGAAAGTGCTCGTCATGGGCCACTTGGTCTCATAGGAGGTCCAATCTTGTAGGCCTATAGTCTCATTAGCGCAACACCTTCAACTACTCTTCAATCACTCTCAAGCTAAGAAAAGGTAAATGACAATTTACTTCACTTTTTTCTGTTATATAAGTTAAAATTAGGGTTTTTACTATATTAGGGTTAAAAAGTTCCTTTCATTCAAATCAACATAACGGGTGCTAGAGAGCTCCATTTTCGATGTAGTTTGTTGCATTGGAATCATGATTTTTCTCCCATCCTCATCAAATTCCTATCATTATGTGGTATGGTACATGAAAATAACCTATGATACGACTTACCTTATTTGATGTGGCTAGATTGCCACCTTGATTCCATCTTCGTAAAGCAAGCAGAATCAAGGGGGGGCATACATCTACCCTCAATGTAGATTTCTAGAAGAAGTTGGATAAAAGAATTTATGGACAACTAATGAATTCTTTTATCCATAATGAGATAAAGTGTATTGTTCATAGTTCTTTAGCTTGCATATGCACGTAGAGTCATAGGGGAACTAAAGTGGGGGCTAAATGTGACAACTGAAACTCCCTTCTTAGAGATAGTACAATTCCTTGTCTAATTTTGACCTATCTTGGGACCCTTGCATTAATTACCATTTAAATCATCATTTATATGCCCCTATGACCCATTATTTTGGATCTCGAGGCTAATTTCACCTAAAAATACCATAAAATCACATAAAACACTAAAATATTGAGAACCCACCTCAAAAAACTTGGTGGGACTCATTCACCACCTTGGGAAAATGATTCCCCTAGGTGGGACCCATTCTCCACCTTGGGTGAATGAGTTTCATTTGGGGTCTTTTTCAAATTTGAGAAAGAAATTCACCATTTTAATTCAATTTTTTGGTGAATGTCAACATTTGAGATCTAAATAATAATTAATTAGGTGTTATTTCCTATATAAGAAAGTTTCTAAGTCAATTTTATCATCTAAGCAATCCAAGCAAGCATTTTCAAGAGCAATGTCAAGAGACAAGTATCAAGCATTCTTTCACGAGAGCATTTGAGTTTCGAAAGAAAGCAAAGTTGAAGTCTTGGAGTAGCATTAAAGTTTTTTTGTAGGTCTTCAAGCCCACTTTCATTCAATATCTATCATTTTAAAGGGTTGGTCATGGTTGCCTATGGTGAATCATGATGGATTCTAAGTTAGGGAGATGCAACTAGCCATCAAGACAAGCCTAATGACTTGCTTCCTAAGTGATTGGACATTCTCCATTATCACTCTACTTGCACCCTAATGAAGGTACAAACATTATTAAGGCTCATTTAGGTGATTATATGTATCTCAAAGTGAGTATTTCATTGTCATATTCCATTCTCATTCTTACAGATTAGGATAGGGTTGCATTTTGTTTCAAATTTCCTAGTCCTAGACACACTTAAGGCTAGGGTTTTTGTTCACATTTAAATTCAAGTTTCATTGTTTCTATCAAGGTTTAATTACCAAATTAGGGGTTTGACCGAGGAAAACCCCCCATTAGAAAATCAAGTCTATATTCTATTTTGCAGGTATTTTCATAGATTTGGGTCTGAAATTCAAGTTGGAAGGAAATAGCAGGTGTTGAAGTGAAGATCAAAACTTTAAATTCCTGAAAAGGTGAAATGATACTAATTCACCAATAGTGGTGAATGAGTCCCACTGTAGCTATTTTCCAAATTTTTCTGTAGAATCAGATGTCCTTTTTCATGAAATAGGTTCTTGTGCACAAATCCTGCTCTAGGACTGATTCAGACGGGTTGGTGAATGAGTTCCAATAGGTTAAAAATTCAAAATTTTCAACATTTCATAGCTTGAATCATTCATTTCCAGATTTCCAGGTGCACAACTTACATTTTACTACTTTTCTATTATGTTCTATTTGCATTTCTAGGCCATTTAATAAGTTATTGTATTAAATTAGGGTTTAGAGTTGCATCTTGCATTTCATTATCTTTTCCATGTCTAAACTTAGTGGTGAACCCCCTATTAGTCTACATTTAGCTCCTAGGAAAACCCTATTGCAAGATCTCTTTCTCTTTTACATTGAGATCTCTAGGGTTATCCTTGAGTGGAATCATCTTGAAAGTGGGTGTGCTTTATGTTCTAAACCATATGATAGCACTCATCCTAAACCCCATTTTTAGAGGTTCCAACAAGTTATATGTGGAAGGATGAATCCATGGATTTCACCTTAAGTTTTCTTTGAAAAAAAAATAAAAATCATGGTTGTTATGAATCATATCACTAAATACACATATTTATATACTTTATCACATTCATGTCTTGCAATAATTGTAGCAAAAGTGTTCATGAATAATATTCCAACACTACATGGGACTCCAAAAGTCATAGTAATTGATCATGATTATATATTTACAAACAATTTGAAGATAGACTTATTTTCATATTTGGGCACTCAACTTGTTGTATCTTGTTACACCATCCCTAATTAGATATATAAACTATGGTTGTCAACAAATGCTTGGATGGTTATCTCCATTATTTTACTTTGGATAAAAAAAAGAGATGGGTGAAATGGTTACCACCAACATAATGGTGTTATAACAATTTTTTCCATGTACTTTCCCCAAATTATCTCCATTTTTAGCACTATATGGGTACCAACCACCATTAATTACTTACTCATTACAAGTACATCCAAAGGTTTAAATAGTTAATGAATACATTCAACAGATTAGTAAGACATACTTGCTAGTCTCAAGGAGAACTTAACAATGACACAAAAAAAAATGAAGCAATGGATTGATTAGCACTATAATGAAAATAATTTTTAAGTGTGATATTAGGTTTTTTGTGTGATTACAACCATATGAGAAAATTTCCTTCAAACAATAATAAAAAGATGACAAGCATGCACCCAAGTAATATGATCCTTATAAGGTGGTGTAGAGTATTAGTATTGTATCATATAAATTAGAGTTACCTATTTCAACAAAATTATATACATTTTTTCATGTTACATGCTTGAAAAATGTTAATAGAAAAAAAGTTGTAACACATACTAAGTTACCAAAGCTTGATGAGAAGGGCAGAATATGTTTTGATCCTAAGGGAATTCTTTGAAAAAGCACTAATAGGCTACAGATGAAGGTGATCATAAAGAATTTGATTGAATGGAAGAACTCTTCTCTCTAAGATGCTACTTGAGAAAATGAATATTTTGTGCAAAAACATCCATAGTTGATCAATTTTGAAAAAAATGCTTCTTTGAAGAGGGGAATTTGTTACATCCTAAATCCTTCAGTGTTCTCTTGTAGTGTCAAAAAATTTCATCATTTAGATTTTCAAACTTAATCTAGGAATGATTAACATTAAAATGGACCTAATGTCACCTTGATCTAGTTTTGTAATGTGTTTTCCACATTCATATTGGATTTAGGGCCCTTTTAAGCTAAATAGACCTATTTTTGCTTTAATTTAATGTTGTAAAGTGTATTTATTTACACCTTCACATTGATTTTTGGGCCTTCTTGTATTTATGACCTTCATATCATCATTAATAGGCCCCTAAGACCCAATATTATGCATCTTGAGGCCTATTTCAACTGAAATCCCAACATGATCAACAAATAAACTTAATTTCTCAACTCCTCCACATTTCCTCCACCTAAAAAGGCCTAGTAGGACCCATACACCACCTTGGGTGTATGCATACCATATAGATGTGACCTATACACCACAAGTGGTGTATGAGTACCAAGGTATGTGCAAGATCATCATGGAAAACACAGGCCCTAAAGCGACAAAAAAAATAGAAAAATTAGAGTTAGGCAACTTGCCATAAAAATTTGAATAAGTTATCTATATTATTTAAAAAATATGTAAGAATATAATCTGTAGAAAATTGAATTTAGTTTCTAAACTACTGGGTTTATTTTTTTTAAATATCTATTTGGTGAAAATTTGAAATTTCAATGCAGTAGTACTTAAATTTTAGGGAAAAAATAAGTAGGTGTCTGTTTGATCACCCTAACCAAAATAAAATGAAAATATTTTTTTATAAGATTTTAGATATAAGTAGAGGACTCATGTCTCAATGTGATGCATATTTTTTTGTAATTTATTTACAAGTAAATAATTAATTATGAATTTTTCATTATAAATTTTTAAAAATATAAAAAATTGTATGTCGAACTGCCTTAACTTGGTCAAAACTTCATGATTTTTTTTTTTTTTAATCCTATAGTATCCAAAGCATATAATGTGACACATGTTTTAGATTCAAAAAATGTGCTACCACTTGAAAGCTATAGATGTTTTCCAATCAGCCTATCAATGAGGACTTTAGTCATAGTTCAAATAGAAAATGAGTAATAAATATTTATTAAATTCAAAGTAAAGCGTAATTTATGCTGGTGGAAAGCTGAGAATCTCCTTTAAAAACCCTTTTTGTTTCATCATTTTTGGGTAAAAAAAGAATCGTCAGCCACATACCCTACACATACGCATCATATCGCCACTTTTTGGCTCGTCATGATCCTTTACATATCCCCCATTTGGCCCTTTTCTAGTGTTTTGAGCAAGAAATCAAGGTTTTAAGTTCAAATTTTATGAATGTTGGCCTTTGGAATCTAATAAATAGTAAGTTGGATAGATTTCCTATATAAAAAAGGTCTCAAATCATTATTTCACTAAGCCCTCATGATATCAACATAATCCATCAAGAGCTAAGCATTCCAAGACTTCACAAGAGCATCAAGAGAGTTTACAAGAACATTTATAAGGAAGTCAAGGGTAGAATTATTCATAATTTGTTATAGAAATTCAAGATCCATTATTATGTCAAGGTTATCAAGTATCAAGCATGATGTTGAGCTAGTGTTGTGATGTAGCATTGAAGATCCATTTGCAAGCATTGTTTCATATCCATAGTCAAGATCAAGATCTACATTCCACACTACCACTTCATGTTAGATTGTTGATTTACATCTCACATCATTCAAGGTATCATTGTTCATATTTCATATTCCATGTTTCATGTTCATATTCCATTTTTTTATCACAAGGTTTAATTAGCTAAATAGTGTTTGACCAAGGCAAACCCCTATTTCCTAACAATCAACAAGTTTTTCCTTATTTCTACATGTGTGATTGTAGTTATAGTTTCTTTAAGACTTGAATATCCTTTGAATATTAGTTTGCAAGGTTGAAAAAATTCATCAAGTTGTCACAAGGTTTCTATCTTCATGGAAAGTCACCTATAGTTTGCAAATTAGGGTTTCCGACCTAGAAACAAAGTGTGGAAGAGCAAATATTGGAGACCCGATTCAGCTCTTAACCCTCTAAAAAAGAAGAGTGGGAATAATACACCACTTGTGGAATATGAGTCATAGTGCAGGGGTTTTTCCATATTTTAGGAGATCCAGATCATACACTAACATATTCTAGTTTTGGAACAAAAACCCTAGTCTAGGACTAATTCACCTATAATAGTATATGAGTTCTAGTGGGTATCAAATAGAATTTTTTCAAGGTTTTGAAGCTTTTTTTGACCTCATCACTCTTCTAGGTGCACCTCTATTCATTTCTAATTTGATATTTTGTATTTCAGTTCCATTTCCTAGGTCATCTAGTTAGGTTTTACATGGTACTTTACATGATTCATTCATCTCTTGTCTTTCCAAGCCCTAGCTTGGTGGTGAAGTCCTCTTTATTCATTAACCAAACTCTAGACCATCCAATTGTAGATCTCTTTCCCGCATTCCAACCTTGGATTGAGATCTCTAGGGTGTCCTTGAATGAAACTTGGAAAAACTTGTTAGCTCTATCCCTCAATACATAGGGCCCACATTTTTCTATGTTTCATTTTGGTGAACCCACATTTAGAACACCTTCTATTCTCATTTTGAGTGCATCATAGTCCTAGAACTAGCTAGCATTAACTTTGCATTAGGTGTTGCATTAGTTAATTGGCATCTAGGGTTTCAAAATCTTGCATTAGTGAAAGTGCATATAGGTTGCATTTTTTTCTCTTGCATCATTGAATTTCATTTGGAATATACATTTGCACTTAGCATAGACATCATCCTAACCAGAAAACATAACATTTGCACTTAGAATAGACATCATCCAAGTCTTCTTGGGATTTTCTCATCTTATCAGGCTTTCTCATAAGCTCTAATTCTGCCATTGTCCATTCAATTGTTGCTAAAGTAGTTTTAGTCCCTACAGTAAACATGTCCTTCCAAAACAATAATTTGAGAAATGTTACTAATAGTAGTAACTCTATGAATGATGAATATTACTCGAGTTTTATGAAAAACCTAAGCTAATATCTTTTCAGGAGGAAGAAGTTGTTAGAAATATTTGTTTCTTGAGCCTCTTTATGTCAACACCTAGCTCACCTACATGTCAGGAGGCTTTCTGCAATGAAAAGTTTATTGTTTCTTGCCCTTGACTATAGAATTTATTGTGGTAGGTAGATTCAAATTTTGAGAAGGAATTTTCAATATAGAAAAAAAGGAAGGAATGAAATGGTTAGTTAGTTGGAGTGAGCAACAAGTTTTTGCAAGGAAGTGAAGTTATAGTAGCAACAAAGAATTCTTTTAAGAGTGATGTGAATAATGTTTGTAGGGAGTAGCAGATAGCTCCAATTTGTTTTGTATGCATGCAAGGAGTAGTAGATAGCTTCAGATTGATTAGTGTTTTCCAGGAGCAGTAGATAACTCCAGATCATTCACTATAGGATGAAATACAAAGAGTTATGAGAAGCTCCTAATTGTTTTTGTTTTGTGGGTGTAGCTCTAGATTGTTGGAAGTCAAGTTTGTAATTAGTAGTTTCTAGTTTCTAGTTTGAAATCTCTTTGTAATTATTATTTTATGTGTTAATAGAAGAAGAAAGTTTGCATTCCCAACTATGTGTCTTCAATCATATTTTATTATTGGTTATTCTGTATTTATTTTGGTATTCCCCTATGTTTAGGGAAACAAAGCAGCAACTCTGTAGGTTTTATATTATCTAAAGTTTCTTACATGGTATTAGAGCTAGTTTGGCCCTAAGTCTTGAGTGAGTTGGGAATTTTTTTTACTAGGTGTTTCAAGTTTGTTTGCTATTGAATACATGCCTAGAGATGAAAGTAAGAGTTTGTAGTAACCACCACCATTTAATGAACAAAACTATGATGTTTGGGAAAAGAATATGAAGACCATAATGGCTACAAATTATTTGTGAAAATTTTTAATAAGTGGGTTCAATGATGTGACTGATCTAGCAACATATGCTACCCTCTCAAACAACCAGAAGACCCAACTAAAGTAGGAAAGGAGGAAAGATGCAAAAGTATTGAGTCTTATTGAAGCAACCTTGACAAAGGCAATTTTTCCTAGAATGGCAGCAACTAACTATGCAAAGGAAGCTTGGGAAGTCCTCTAAACCAGTTACAAAGGGAATGATAAAGTCAAATTGGTAAAGCTTTATGTTGTATAAAAATGGCCCCTTATCATTTTCATGGCCTTTTAGGTCTTGTTTCACTATGTTTTACATATTTTTCCTTAATTCTATGTTACAACATGGCTTGAACATGATTATTTTAGTATTAAAATTTAAATATTGAAGTCTTGTGAATGTGTTGTGAAGTGTTGTAAAACATTTCTACATTATTCTAGACTCTATTTAATATAATTCACCTAAAAATCATCCTTTTACACATCAACAAGTCCTATTTTCAAGTGTTGTTAAGTCTTGTAATCAAGATTCACACTTTTCTAGCATTTCCCCTTTATTTACATCTTTCTCATGTATTATTTGACCCCTATATATAGTCATAAGCTTTATTTAAGTGTATTTTTTAATATACTCCTGACACATATCATTAAATTACATTTAATTCATGACACCTAATTTTATGTCCCAGGTGGGACCCATTCACCATGGGTGGTGAATGAGTCCACCCTGGCTCCAAAATTCATAATATTTTAAATTTGGGTATGTGCAGGATCATCATGGAAAAAACAAGCCCTTAAGTGGCAAAAAATTTAGAAAAATTAGAGCTAGGCAACTTGACATTAAAATTTGAATAAGTTATCTATATTATTTCAAAAATATGTAGGAATAGATTCTATAGAAAATTGAATGTAGTTTCTAAACTACTAGGTTTGTTTTTAAAAAAAAGCCTATTTGGTGAAAATTTGAAATTTCAATGCAGTGGTACTTAAATTTTAGGAAAAAAATAAGAAGTAGGTGTCTGTCTGACCACCCTAACCACAATAAAATGATAATATTTTTTTATAAGATTTTAGATATAAGTAGAGGACTCATGCCCTGATGTGATGCATATTTTTTGTAATTTTTTTCTAAGTAAATAATTAATTATGAATTTTTCATTACAACTGTTTAAAAAATATAAAAACTTGTATGTCTAACCACCTTAACTTTGTCAAAACTTCATGAAATCCAATTTTTCTTTTCTTAATCCTATAGTATGCAAAGCATAGAATGTGACACATGTTTTGGATTCAAAAATTGTGATACCTTTTGAAAGCTATAGATGTTTTTCAATTAGCTTATCAATCACGACTTTATTCATAATTGGAATAGAAATTGAATAATAATTACTTATTGAGTTCAAAGTAAAGTATAATTTATATAGGTGGAAAGTTGAGAATCTCCTTTAAAAACCTTTTCGTTTCATCAATTTTTGGTAAAAAAATAGACAACAACCACATACCCATCATATTGCCACTTTTTGGCCCATCATGATCCTGCATGTACCCATTTCTTTTAGGATTTATTCAAAATTATTCTTGATGTCAGCTTGTAATGATGTATTAAAGGTTACTAAGGCACAAGATTGATATAAATAAGCTAATTTCACCTCATTTTATATCTCCTACAATCTCCAAGCATACATCCAACATATTCAAGTACATCTCATTCATGCACTTAAGAATTCAAGCATTTTGTAATACATCATTGAACAATTATTGAAGCATTTTGGAGTAGCCATTGACATTGATTCAGACTTGTATCAACAAGGATATTGGTAAGTTGTAACGTCTTTGATGTTGTTTGTTTATCATCTTTTTTGCATTTCATTTATTTTTGTTGGGTTTGATTACCAAAGTAGGGTTTGACCAAGGCAAACCCCTATTTGCTAACCCACCAACATTTTCCCCCTTTTTGCATGTGTTTGCAGCCTTTTTTTATAGATTTGGGAAGTTTAAATTTTTTTGAAAACTAGAATCAAGTCAACTTGTTTCTATTTCATGCTTGTTGAGTGATTTTTGTCTATTTCCTACAAAATTGACTTAGGCAACCTGACATTTAGACTTTACCAAATCTGGTGTTACAGAGTTGCTACTTGATTTTCCAGAAATCTAGGAGTGGAATGATTTTCCACCCCTAGTGAATGATTCCCACCTGTGATAGAAATTAGTATTTTGTCAGATTTTGGATCTCGACAGATAGAAACTTGTTCTTGCCAGTTTTTCACCAATAGGTGGACTAATTCACCACCCTTGGTGAATGAGTCCCACTGTGAATTTTCAATGACTTCAATCAGAATTCTAGATAGCTTAATATCATCAATCTTGGTCCAGGTGCACTCAATTTTATCTCTGTAGTTTCTATTCTACATATTTTATTCAATTTTCATGTTGTTTGCATATCACACTATGTTTTCAAACATTTCATAAATCTTAGTTTTACATCCATTTAGTTTAGTTTCGTTCAATCAATTGCATTTAGTTAAGTTCATTTAGGCATTAAATCATCCCTCGTTTCATATTTGAATGAACTTGATAAGTTTTTGGCCTCTTTCTCTCTCCTTTTTAGGTGAAAAACCTTAAGATTGCTAGAGAAACCTAGAGTGCCAAAAATCTACTGTTCATTTTGGTGAACCAAACTCTTGAGAACTTTGCAGTTTCTATTTCCATTGGTATATTGCATATTAGAGTACATTTTTCATTACAATTCAATTAGGAAATTGTTTTGCTTTTGCATTTTAGGCATTCTTTTTATCTTGCATTAGTGAAAGTTAGCTTAGATTTCATTTTTGCATCTCATATAATTGAAAAATTGAAAATTTTGCATTATGTACCTTTCATAGCATTCTTTTTTTACATTTCATACATTTAAAAATTTTGAAAATCATAAAAATATTGCATACTAGGACCCATTCACCCCCTAGGATGAATCAGTCCTTCTATAGTTTTTGAGACTTTATTTACAACATTTTTTGTCATATTTTCTGCATTTTACCTCATTATTCCTACATTTTGTTTTCATTTCTAGAGTCTTTTTTTTCATTCCTTTATTGAATTTTCATTTAAGTTTCATTATGGCATTCTCCTTCAATAAGTTTTGGAATTCCTTGAAATCCTTGGTTGATATGTCTAATTGCACCTTTAGTTTTGATCCTAATGATATTGAACTTCCACAAGCTCTCTCAACTCCTAATGATTTTCCTCCTTGTGATGTCTACATCATTGGAGAAGATGATGTTAGCATGACTAAGTTATACAATCATTGCTTTAACAACTTAGAAAATAATGCACACTTTTACCCTTCCATGAAATCGCAAGACATTCCTCCTTTCACAACACCTACTCATTTTACATATCTACATCTTGAAACCACTGATGGATCTAGGATTCCTCCTTCAAGTGAACCTAGTTCTTTTCCTCAAATACAACCATATCCCTTCTACAGTCATCAAGCTACCAACACTCCAATCAACCTTGAAGAAACATATGGTAGAGGCTTTACTATTTTGAGTAAACAAGGTTGTGACATAAACACTGAGCATAACATTCATCAAATTCTTGATCAAAATAAAATCAAAGCACACACAACAGGATTAGGATGTCAAGATCCTTCTCATCCTGATAGACTTCCTTTGCAACCTCGAAGACCTCAAGATTCTAGTATAGTGATCTTGAATGCTCCTCTGAACTTGAACACACTTCTCCCAGGCGAACACCCCTTTTCTCCTTCTAATGCTAAGGATGGTAGGACCCCTAGGGTTCCTCGCCCTTCTATTCATGAACAAGGAGAATCGAGCAAGAAGAAATGACCTTAAAAAATGAAGAAGATAAAGTTTCCCACACATCCTCCAACTAAATGTGAACGAAGACTACAATTACTTTTAAACAAAGATATTATACTCTTACCACCTTCTAATAGGTTGGTTATTCGTGCTTCTAATTCCAATGTGCCTTATTGCAAATATCATCATATTCTTGGACATCGAATGGAAGCATGTCATACATTGAATGAGATACTACTAAAGTATCACTTCATTGGTACTGACTGCTTTCCTCTCATCCCTTAAAACATCATTACAATCTCATGCAATATTTGTCGATGCTTTTCATTATCACTATTGCATGATCCTCACCCTTAGGCTCATGCTTTTTTTTCTCTTGTGCATACAAGACATTGTTAGCCTTTGTCCTTGTAATACACTTGTCTTTGTCTCTTAACTATGCTATTCCTTTTTTGCTTACCATTTAAGACTGAGAAACCAATAACTTAGTTAATGGTTGACTTACATTTGTATTATTGTTCCCTTGTATATTCTCTATGTACATATAGTGTTCCCCCATATTGTGTGTTTGATGTTATCTCTCTCTTTGTACACTTCTTCTATTCATATATCTATTCTTCTATATGTCGTAAATTATTTTTTATTTTTATTTTTGGTTTTTTGTTTTCCTTTTAGGATGACACAAAGCATAGGGATGCCCTAAGTCTCTTCCATGTTGACCCAAATGGTTCTTGTCTTTTTTTTGTTTTTGGTTTGTCCTTTGGGAATGACATAAAGTGTAGAGATCCCCTAAGTCTCTTCCATGTTGACCCATAATGTCTCTTTTTCTTTGAGACCAAAATGTCTCATTCATGTTGACCCAAAATATTTTTCATGTTTCTTTTGTTTTCCTCACTTTTTTTTCCCTTTTGGGGATGATGCAAAGCATTGTGATCACAATGTCTCTTCCACGATGACCCAAAATGAATCTTTTTCTTCCTTTTTTTTTCACTCTCTCTGTGTTATTCTTGTCATTCTATGTCTTCGAGGAATGATGATAGTTCCATGCTCTTTCATAAAAACATTACAGTAACAAACATACTGACCCAAAATACATAGATCCCTTATGTGTTTTGGTGTGCTTTCTTTTTCTGGGGTGAAACTCCCTTTTCTTTTCTTTCTTTTTTTATTTTTCCTTGACATGATGCAGCCTAACTTTGAAACATATGACTTGGCATAGGGCTTTCCTACTTGGCTCTCATGTCTTGTTTTTCTTTTGCATTCTATTTCTTCTTCTACTTTAAAGCAATTGCTCATGAACGATGTGTAGTAATTCCTTTAAACTGGGGGGCATACAATACCATAATTCATTTGCATTCTTTGTTCCTAGCATAACCTTGTCATTTATATGGTGTGTTCATTACTTTGTGGATGGCATTGGATGTGATGTCCTTCATAAGTGTGATCTTTCTTCTAAAGCATATTACATTTCTCTTGGTGGTTTGATGCAACACATTGCATCCCCTAAGTTGTGAATTTACTATTATTTGATTGGTCCTCTCTTGGAGACATTAGACACAATGTTCTCTAAGTGATTGACCTTACAAAAATTGAACAAGACTCCTTTGAACAATATTTCACATTACATTTTTTCATTTTACATTTGTTGCATATTTAGTTTTCCACCTTGCATAAGACAACTTGCATGCCTATAGTGTTGTCTTATTTGTTTGGCCACCTTGCATAACACAACTTCCATCCATGTGGTGCCATCCTATTTTTCTCATGAGTTCTAAGAATACAGAGTTTTTCTTGTCTCATGAAGCATAAATTGACATTTACATTTCATTTTCCTTTTTGTGGTGCCTTATTAAAGTTATCAGGAGGTATAACTTTGGCATGGTTGAGTGGAAAGCCCAACTAGCAGCATGACTTTTCCCCATATTCAATTTTTTTTTTGAGTGCATGCCAACTAGCATATTTATCTCTTTCTTTTGGCCCTTCTCACCCCATGGAAGATCCAAAGTTTTGTGGGCCCAGAGTTAGTACACATTCTCTTTTTTCCTAGATCTGATTCACAACTAGTTGGATTGATGATCAAAGCTTCATTTATTTCTCAACACTTATGTGTTCCTTTGTTCTTATGTTTGGTTTTCCATGGGATCTTCATCTTGGTGGCTTGATCATCCCTCTTGATTGTTGTTATTTCATCTTGCTAACATAAGTGCATTTGAATCCTTCTTTTCGATGTTCATGGCTACTTTAGTGTGAGTCTGAAGCAAGTTCTTCCTCTCACTGAAGTGGGGGCTAAATGTTCCATAGGAAAATGGAACCTTATCATTTTCATGGCCTTTTAGGTCTTGTTTCACTATGTTTTACATATTTTTCCTTAATTGTATGTTGCAATGTCATGCTTATTTTAGTATTAAAATTTAAATATTGAAGTCTTGTGAATGTGTTGTGAAGTGTTGTAAAATATTTCTACATTATTCTAGACTCTATTTAATATAATTCACCTAAAAACCATCCTTTTACACATCAACAAGTCCTATTTTCAAGTGTTGTTAAGTCTTGTAATCAAGATTCATGCTTTTCTAGGAATTTTTCCTTTATTTACATCTTTCTCATGTCTTATTTGACCCCTTTATATACTCATAAGCTTTATTTAAGTGTATTTTTTAATATACTCCCAACACATAACATTAAATTACATTTAATTATTGACACCTGAGTTTATGTCCTAGGTGGGACCCATTCGCCATGGGTGGTGAATGAGTCCACATTGGCTCCAAAATTCAAAATATTTTAAATTTCTTTTGGGATTTATTCAAAATTATGCTTGATGTCTACTTGTGATGATGTATGAAAGGTTACTAAGGCACAAGATTGATATAAATAAGATAATTTCACCTCATTTTACATCTCCTAAAATCTCCAAGCATACATCCAACATATTCAAGTACATCTCATTCATTCACTTAAGAATTCAAGCATTTCGCAATATGTCATTGAGCAATTATTGAAGCATCTTGGAGCAGTCATTGGCAATGATTCAAACTTGCATCAACAAGGATCTTGGTAATTTGTAACATCTTTTATGTTGTTCATTTATCATCTTTCTTTCATTTCATTTATTTCTCTTGGGTTTGATTACCAAAGTGGGGTTTGACCAAGACAAACCCCTATTTGCTAACCCACCAACATTTTTCCCCTTTTGCATGTGTTTGCAGCCTTCGTTTTGTAGATTTGACAGGTTTAAAATGTGTTGAAAAGTGGAATCAAGTAAAATAGGTTCTTCAAGTCAACTTGTTTTTATTTCATGCTTGTTGAGTGATTTTTGTCTATTTCCTACAAAATTGACTTTGACAACCTGACATTCAGACTTTACCAAATCTGGTGTTGCAGAGTTGTTGCCTAATTTTCTAGAAATCGAGGAGTGGAATGATTTTCCACCCCTGGTGAATGAGTCCCACCTGAGATCAGAAATCAATATTTTGTTAGATTCTTAATCTCAACAGACAGAAACTTGTTCCTACCAGTTTTTCACCAGTAGGTGGACTGATTCACCACCCTTGGCAAATGAGTCCCACTATGAATTTTCAATGACTTTAATCAGCATTCCATACATCTTAAAATCATCAATCTTGGTCTAGGTGCAATCATTTTTATCTCTGTACCTTCTATTCTGCATATTTTATTCAATTTTCATGTTGTTTGCATATCACACTGTGTTTTCCAACATTGCATAAATCTTAGTTTTGCATCCATTTAGTTTAGTTTCATTCAATAAATTGTATTTAGTTAAGTTCATTTAGGCATTACATAGTCCCTCATTGCATATTTGAATGAAATTGCTAGGTTTTTGGCCTCTTTCTCTCTCCTTTTTTGGTGAAAAACCTTAAGAGTGCTAGAGACACCTAGAGTGCCAAAAATCTATAGTTCAAGCTCTAGATGGTTTGGAGAGTTTGAGACTCTAAAAATGAAGGATAATGATTCTATCTCATAATTTCACATAATAATCTCATGTTTTATAAACTAGTTGAGGGTGAATGGAGAAGTCATGGACAATCAAAGGATTGTGGAGAAAATCCTTAGAAGTTTACCTACAAAGTTTGATCTAGTTGTGATTGTCATTGAAGAGGTAAAGGATCTCTCAACATTGTCCATTGATGAACTGATGGGTTCTCTGTAAACACATGAGAAACACCTAAATATGTCACAAATTCTTCCCATGAGAAAGCCTTTAAAGCTCAAGCCAATGCAAGAGGTATGGGGAGAGGTAGAAACAACTCCATATGTGTTAGAGGTAGATATGGACATGGTAGTGCTAGAGATGATACTTAGGATGAGCACACAGCTAAGAGAGAGAAAGAAGCTCTCAATCCAGCTCTAGAAAAGCCAAGAAGACCAACAACTTGAGTCAGAAGGGTGACAAGAGCAATATTGAATGTTATTATTGTCATAAATTTGGTCATTATGCAAGTGAGTGATGGAAAAAGCAATCTGATCAGTCTAAGCAAACATAAAATGTGGCTGATGAAAAAGTGGTTGAATTAATCAACAAAAAGGGTTCATCATGTGTAACATTGATGAGAAAGGAAATTATCAAGTATGGCTTTTAGACAGTGGCTGTAGCAACCACATGAGTGGTAATGAAAGTTTATTTTCTTTCATTGATAGGAATGTTAAATCTGAAGTAAAAATGGGGAACAATGATATAGTTCCAGTTCTGGGAAAAGGGTTTATTTTGTTTTGAACCAAACAAGATGAGATGAAGGAGATTGATGATGTGCATTTTTCCCCTGGTATAAAGCACAATCTCATGAGTATTGGATAGATGATCCAAAAGGGATACAAAGTGTTGATGGAGAAAGATGAATGCATTATTTATGAGAAGGATGGAAGCAAGAAAATAATTGTTGCAATGGAAATGACAAAGAATAGGATGTTTCCATTAAGGTTGGAAAGGTGTTTCTCAACTCAGTCTATGGTTGCAACTTTAAGGAATGGAAAATGTACAACAATGTAAAAACAAGAAGCCTTCAATGCAGTCATTCAAAACTCTTTCAAGCTATGGCATCTCAGGTATGGAAACTTAGGCTATGCTAGTTTGAATATTTTGTCAAATAAGGGTATGGTTGGAGTTTTACCAACCATAGTAGAGCTTAGTGGTAGATGTGAAGCATGCATTTTAGGCAAGAAACGTAGGAATCCCTTTCAATTGGGAAATTCTAGAAGGGGTGGAGCACCATTGGAGTTGGTGCACACTGATTTGTGTGGCCATATGCAAATAATTTCTATTGGTAAGAGCCAATATTTCATGACCTTTATAGATGACTACAACCATAAGACATCGGTTTATTTTTTACAGCATAATCTAAATCTTTTGACAAGGTAGTAGTATTTAAATCCCATGATGAAAAGGAGAGTGGACATTTCATTAAGATCCTAAGGTCAGATAAAGGGGGAGAGTATACCTCTAATCAATTTGTGATTTTTTCCAAGAAACATGGCATTAAGAAGGAGCTAAAATTAGCCTATACTCTATAGAAAAATGGAGTGGCTAAGAGGAAAAATAGAACCATTGGGGTATGTGTAGGATCATCATGGAAAAAATAGGCCCTTAAGTGGCAAAAAATTCAAAAAAATCAGAGTTAGGCAACTTGATGTAAAAATTTGAATAAGTTATCTATATCATTTCAAAATTATGTAAGAATATAATTTGTACAAAATTGAATGTAGTTTCTAAACTACTAGATTTATTTCAAAAATAAAAAATCTATTTGGTGAAAATTTGAAATTTCAATGCATAATACTTAAATTTTAGGGAAAAAATAAGAAGTAGGTGTTTTTCTGACCACCCTAACCACATTAAAATGATAATATTTTTTTATAAGATTTTAGATATAAGTAGAGGATTCATGTTTAGATGTGATGCATATTTTTTTGTAATTTTTTTCTGAGTAAATATTTAATTATGATTTTTTTATTAAAACTTTTAAAAAATATAAAAACTCATATGTCTGACCACCTTAACTTGGTAAAAACTTCATGAACTTCAATTTTTCTTTTTTTAATCCTATAGTATGCGAAGCATAGAATGTGACACATATTTTGGATTGAAAAAATGTGATACCATTTGAAAGTTATAGATGTTTTTGAATTAGCCTATTAATTAGGGCTTTAGTTGTAGTTCAAATAGAAAATATATAATAATTATTTATTATATTCAAAGTAAAGCATAACTTAAATGTTGGCAGAAAGCTGAGAATCTTCTTAAAAACCCTTTTCATTTTATCAATTTTAGGTAAAAAAAAGTTGTCAGCCACATACCCTACAAATACCTATCATATTGCCACTTTTTGGCCCATCAAGATCCTGTACATACCCATTGTGGAGATGGAAATAACCATGCTCAAATCCAAGAGACTCCCAGATGAATATTGGGGTGAAACTATAGCAACAATAGTTTATTTGATAAATAGAAGTCCTACAAAGGTAGTTTTTGACAAGATTCCACAAGAGGCTTGGACAAAATGCAAGTGGATGGTTGAGCACTTGAGAGTGTTTGAATATGTGGAATATGCATTTGTGTCAAAAGAGAAGAGGAAAAAGTTGGATGAAAAGGGTGAGAAGTGCATCTTCACGAGCTACAGTGAAGAGTCCAAATCCTATAGGCTATATAATCTAGTCACCAAGAAAATTGTCATCAGTAGAGATGTGGATTTCCTAGAGGATGAGTCATGGGATGACTTGATAGTTTATAATAGCTCAGAACAACTCCTGATAGGTCCTGATGAAGTAGGAAAAGAATAGGAAGTGCAACAAGATGAGCCTATAGTTGCTCCTAATAGCTCTCAACTAGCTCTGAACTGCTCCGGACCAACTTTGGACCACTGTAAACCACTAGACAACCATATATAGAGAGATCCAGACAACTCTAGATAGGTTCTACTCAACAAAACAACATAAATAGTGAAAGTTTAGAGCCCACTCTTTCCTCCCTAATGCCAAGAAGGACCAAGATTCTAAGAGAGATCTACCAAAGGGAAAGGTATGATGAATAATTTGATGAGAGTGTGAATTTTGCATTAATTTCTCATAGTGATCCAATTTATTTTGAGGATGTTGTGAAAGAAAAGAAATGGTTTGAAGTTGTGGATGAGGAAATAGAACATGGGACCTAACTATTTTTTCCTCCCAACAAGTGAGTTATTGGAGTGAAATGGGTCTATAAGACTAAAAAGAATGTCGATGCAAGAATTGAGAGGCATAAGGAAAGATTAATTGTCAAGGGATACAAATAGCAGTTTGGGAGAGATCATGATGAGACATTTTCTCTAGTTACAAGTATGGAAACCATGAGGGCGGTCATAGCAATTGTAGCCCAGCACAATTGGAAGATGTTTCAAATCGATGTAAAGTCTGCCTTCTTAAATGGAGAATTAAAAGAGGAAGTGTATGTGGAGCAACCACTTGGTTATGAAGTTTTGGGTCAAGAAAATATGGTATACAGGCTGAAGAAAACTCTTTACAGGCTGAAGCAAGCTCCATAGGCATGCTATAGTAGGATTGAATCAAATTTGTTGAGAAATGGCTTTAGCAAAAGTGATGATGAGCTCACTCATTACATCAAGGTAGTTGATGATAAGGTTTTAATTGTTTTCTTGTATGTTGATGATTTAGTTTTCATTGGGGATGATTATTTCCTCATTGTTGATTTTAAAGAGGCCATGAAAAGAGAATTTGAAATGAAAAACTTAGGTCTCTTGAGGTATTTTCTAAGCATAGAAGTAAAACAAAAGCATGATGATATTTTTATCTCTCAAGAAAAGTATGTAGCAGAGATTTTGAAGAGGTTTAAGATGCAAGATAGCAAGCCTAACCCCACACCAATAGCCATAGGTCTAAATTTGAGCAAGGAAGATTATAGTAGAAATGTAAATTTGACCATGTGCAAGAGTTTGGATGGAATTTTGATGTATTTAACAACAACTAGGCCTGACATAGTGCATAGTGTAAGTCTAATTTCCAAATTTATGGAGACTCCAAAAGAGTCACATTGGAAAGTGAGTAAAATAATCTTGAGGTATGTGAATGGAACCAAATGATATGGAATTTTGTATAGTGCAATAAATGATTTTGGGCTGGTTGGTTACATGGAAAGTTATTGGATAGAGAGTGTGGATGATAGAAAGAGCACATTTGGATATGTGTTTAATTTGGGATCAAGAGTCATTTCATGGGCTTCCAAGAAACAACCCAAAGTTTACCTATCTACAACTAAGGTTGAGTATATAGCAGCAAATGTAGTAGCATGCCAAGCTATTTGGTTGAGGACCTTAGCAAATTTGAAGGAAGAACAAAAGGATGGAACAACTATATTTTGTGACAATGTTTCATCAATTGATTTGACAAAGAATCATGTTTTTCATGGAAGAAGCAAACACATTGAAATCAAGTATCATTTCATAAGAGAATTAATTGAGAAAGGTGAAATCAAAATGAAATTTTGTAGGTCTAAGCAGTAGCTTGTAGACATTTTCACCAAACCTTTGAGTAGAGATTGCTTTGAACACCTAAGAATAAATTTAGGTGTTGTTGATTTGTATGAAGAATGATGTTGTTTGATGGCTCAATAAAAGAGGGAGTGTTGGAAATATTTATTTCCTGAGCCTCTTTACGTCAACCCCCAGCTCACCTACCTATCAGGAGGCTTTCTTCAATGAAAATTTTCTTGTTATGTCCCTAACTGAAGAATTGATTGTGGAGGTAGATTCAAATTTTGAGAAGGAATTTTTGATATAGACAAAAAGGAAGGAATAAAATAGTTAGTTAGTTGGAGTGAGCAGCAAGTTTTTGCAAAGAAGTGAAGTTGCAGTGGCAACAGAGAAACCTTCTGAGAGTGATGTGTAGAATGTTTGCAATGAGTAGCAGATAGCTCCAATTTTTTCTATACATGTACAAGGAGAAGTAGATAGCTTTGGATTGGTTAGTGTTTTCTAGGAGGAACAAATAACTCTAGATCGTTCAATGTAGGAGGAAATACAGAGAGCTCTAAGAAGCTCCTGATTGTTTCTATTTTGTGGGTGCAACTCTAGATTACTGGAAGTCAAGTTTGTAATTAGTATTTTGTAGTTTCCATTTTGAAATCTCTTTGTAATTATTATTTTTTGGGCTAATAGAAGAAGAAAGTTTTCATTCCTAGTTGTAGTGTTGAAGCACTGTGTCATACAAATCTGATGTGGTGGCCAGGAGTAGACTGCCCTATAATACAATGCTCCAACTACTAATAGGGATCACATTAAGACAACTAAAGTGGATCAAGAAATATGAAATAAGAATTTGATTGCATCCATAGATTATCTGTCGAGGTTGCGGTAAGAAAATAATATATGGGTATCATGAATGGGACCTATTATTTTTACCTAGAGGAGTTTCTCTCCTCCTAGGTTTATAAGAATATTATTTCTAACTATCCATATGGCTATCTCTAATTGTCAATAAAAAAAGTGGATGTATAGGTGATCTGGGATTCTTCTTACTACTTTAAATTATTAAAAAAATAATCAGACTTAAATCATTGTAAATTTTCTATATGGCAACAAATCCCTACTTTCTTATCCTAGATTTTATTTTCTATCCAAAGAGGAACATGCTTTGGAGGACTTGAATCTAAAAACTATGCACTTCTTTGAAAGTAGGAAGACGCATGACAATTACCCATTCCTTTATAAGCCTTTCCCTCCAATAGCAATAACACACCCACCTAGATTTTGGCACTATTGATTTAGTTCCATCATGTGTAGAATGTAAAATATCATTCTTAACACTCTTTCACTAAATAACATTGAAACATTTTGTAATATTATGTTTGTCACTATCACAAGGGAAAAAAATGAGTTTATATAAAATGGAGATATATATATATATATATATATATATATATATATATATATATATATATATATATATATATATATATATATTAGATCCAATGTCTAGTCTAGTCAAAACATTTCTACATGTCATGGTTTGAGAGAATATTTGTGCCAAAGGTTGGTAGTTTCTTGATCTTAGGATTCTTAAGAGGCTTTGTTAATCCAATGTAGTCTAGAAGAATTGAGATTTTTAGATAGAAAAAAGACACTTATAAAGGTAATAATCCACCCACCTAGATGTGCTAATATTGTTAGTTTGGTGCCATGAGGTACATAATTCAATTGATACTCCTAACACCCTTTCATTAAATGAAACTAAAGCATTTTTCATCATAGCATTCATCAATTGTATGTAGAAGCAAATTTGAGTTGAAAAAAATAAAATAGATGTTTGTAGGTGGACCCAACATACCCCTATAAATTCAAACAATACATTCATACATGCCATAGTTTGAGAGAATAATTATGCCAAAATATTCATGATACTTGGGAAATGAAAAGATTCCTCTAGTAGTAGTAACCCACCTACCCAAATTTTTTGGTGTTCTTGATTAGTGTTATGATGTGTGGAATGAAAAATATATTTGCTAGAACCGTTTCACTAACTAAAACTAAAACATATTGTAACATTGTATTTATTTCTAGTAAAAGGAAAAATAATTGAGTTGGAAAAGAATCAGATAGCTATTTCTAGTTGGACCCAACATCTACCTATAGGTTCTAATGATACATTACTATGTTCCATATTTTTCAAGAACAATCATGCTCAAGTTAATAAATTTGTTGGTCTTAGTGCTCTTAAGAGATTTTCTTAATCTAATGTAGTTAAATAGGATTGGGATGCTTGGGAACCAAAAAGAAACCCCTAGTAATATTAACCTACCAACCTAGACATGTTTTCACTATTAGTTTAGTGACAAGAGGTGTAGAATAAAAAATATTACTCCTAAACCTCTTTCACTAAATAAAATTGAGGCATTTTTCAATATCGCGCTCATTTTCATCATAGGAAAATACACCTAATTTGAAAAATAATAAGATAATTATTTTTTGGTGGACTCAAAATCCATCTATAAGTTCAAATGATATAGTCCTATATGCCATAGTATGAGATAACAATTGTGGCAAAATTTGGTATTTTTTAGTCTTAGGTATCTTAGGTTACTTCGTTTGTCCAATATAGTTTACAAGGATTGTGATGCTTGGTCAGTACAAAAAAACCTATATTAGTGAATTTCCCACTCAAATATGTTGGTGTGGTTAGAGTAGTGTCATGAGGTGTAGAATCTAAAATATCACTTCTAACACTCTTTCACTTATTGAAATTGAAGTATTTTCAGCATTGCATTCATCACCACCATGAGAAAATTAATTTGAGTTGACAAAAATGATATATGTTTGTAGGTGGACTTGACTTCCACTTGTAGGTTTAGACAAGACATTCCTATGTTGCATGGTTTGAGAGAATAGTTGTGCCAATTTTTGGCAATTTATTGGTCTTAGGGATCTTAAAAAGAATTGTTGACCCAATGTAGTATAAAAGGACTAGGATGCTTGAACATTGAAAATAAAAATCCTTTAGTAGTAATCTACACACCTTGACATCTTGACATTGTTGGTTTTTTTCCATAAGGTTAAAAATATAAAAATCACTCCCAACACCCTCTCATTGAATGAAACCAAAGTTATTTGCAAAATTGGACTTGTTGTCAATCCAAAAAAAATGAGATAGGTATTTATAGGTGGAATTGACATCCACCTATAAATTTATATGAGAAATTCCTACATGTAATGGTTTGAGAGAATAGTCATGCCAAAGTTTTTTAGTTTTTCATCTTAGGGCTCCTAAGAGACTTTGCTAGTCAAATGTAGCCCAAAAGGATCATAAATATTGGACACAAAAAATATGCCTCTAGTAGTAGTAGCCTACTCACCTAAACATGTTGGTTCTATCATCGCATTACCATAAATAGTTGTAACTATCTCTTTTCTTGTCTTTCTTGTTGAGATTATGGGTGCACAGGGTCCCTGAAGCTATAGTCTTCAATGGAGGACCTTTGCTAGGAAAGATGATCAACCACAAAGAAAGTGTTGCAACTAGGCATGCACAATAGAGATTCTATTAATATGATTAATTGATATGTTACAAATGAACAAGTTTCCTAAATATATAGGCATGAGAGAAAACCTAAGATGCATGAGATGTTTCCATGTGTCATGATCTAACAACATGTGAGAACATGTGAACCCTATCTAGATGATTATTAAATGTTGAGATAAGTTCTAAAAGGACAACTCATCTTCTAGAAGGAATCTTATCCCTACAAAAAAGGAAGGGGAAATTACCCCATTATTAAATGATTTATTTAAGATGCAACCTAGGACTAAATGATAGATGACCTAAGTTAACTTATGCTAGTGTAATAATTAATTAATTAATTAATTACACTAACACCCCCCATAAGTTCAGCTTAGGGAGGAAAATGCAATGATTATGCAGAGATGATGAGATGAATGGGTCCCGACTATGAGACCATGTTAGGTGCCCATGTACATGAAGATGCAGAAAATATCCCACCACCAGAGAAAAGGGGAAAACCCAATGGGAATAAAACCCCTCTCCAAAAACAACCATAACATGAGATCACCTGCAAAAATGGTAAGTGTTTGAAGACAGAACATGATCCAATGTCGACAAACAACTTGTCTCCCTTTCGGAAGAAACAAAACCAAGTGAAAGTGCAGAGATTCTTCCCATTCTGGATAGGAATTGAAGGAAGGAAGGATGAAGATGGATGATGATGTCTATGAACTCTGCTCAAATGTCTCCTTGCCTGATGATGAAGATGCCATAGTTCCAAACAATGAAGAGGGTGACAAACCAAGATGATGTAGAAATTGATGTTGAACAATATCCAAAGACTGAGATGGAATGAATATGATGGATGTGATGGAGACTTGATAGCCCCCCTGAATGAAGTGTCCTCAAAACCGCTGAAAGAAGGCTAAAGCTGATCCAATGGTAGATGTTGAAGAAACTTCGAATCCTAAATGGAATGATAGGGAAGAAGTCTCAGATATGAAATCTCTAAAGAGAAACCAAGTGCCTCCAAGATAGTCTCAATATCTCTAATCAAGGTTGAGACAAAGTAATGAAAAGACTCAAGAAAACTCTTCAAAGTGGAATCTGAATAGAGGAGTAATATCCCCTCAAGAATGTCCTCCAAACCTATAGAAGTAGCCAAGTCAATGATACCGAAAACAAAGCCATCTTGTGATGTCAAGTTTGGAAAATTGAAGGTGTCCTGATGGATGATGATTGTGGAAGCCTCAATAAATGAATTTGGACAAGGAATCAATGAATGTGAAGGAATACCAATAGTATCTAATGGAGAATAAGCACCTGAAGGAACCTTGTCAACTTCTTTGAAAAGATCAAAGCAATCAACCTCTTGCACAACAATATCATCATAGGGCACCTGATCTGAAGAATGACATTTTGAATCATGACCATCGGGGAATAATGGAGTGTCTGAATCTCCATATATCTCCCAAAGCTTAGCCCAAAGGATATGAGGAAAATAATAATGATCAATAGCATTCAAAACAACACAGTCAACTTGCATAGAAATGATCTCCAAAATAGTGTACCTGCTACAACTCCAAGCAAGTTTATGAATACCTTCACTTGGATGAGGAACTATACCATACAAATGAGGAAATAATTCAAGCAATTGGAGATGGTGTGTGATCCCATCTTGCCATTGTGAATAGTTTCCCTTGTGCAACATAGTCAAAGAAGGAGCATATGCAAGCCCCATAGTGAAATTTCTCCACAAAAAACAAAGACATTGACCTTCAACAGAGAAAAAAAACTTCCAAGGATGATGTGAAACTGAAGTGATGCTACCCAGATCAATAAATCTTTTCCCAAGCTTCGTGATGTCTAGGTTATTGAAAAAATGCACCAAAATGAAAAAATAAATGCAAGAGTACCTATAGTTGAAAGTGATAAAGGGGTATAGAGTGATGAAAAAAGCTCTAAAAATACTTCCGAATGTCGTTCGAATCACCAAAATCTGATGAACGGTTGCAAAGTTACGAGCCTTTATGTACAAATTAGGGTTTGGACTTCAATTAAATATAGAATTTTCTATGAGGAAAATTTCATAGAAGTGATTACACCACTAGAAAGTAGATGAAATTCTCTTTCTGACGGTATCTCGTTTGCTAAATTTTGACATCATGGGTGAAAGTTATGAGAAAATGAAAAAAAGGCCTATAATAGGCACTCAACAGGCTAACGAGGAGAAAAAAAGTTAGCCCCTCCGAGATTAGCTCTTGATCCTTGATGTGACCTTCGCATTATTTGGGGCAAAAAAAATCTCCCTCCTAGAGTGGTGGCAGAGTGGAGTAGCTTGGGCGGGGTGGCGTATGCTAGAGTGGCCCCGCTTCCTAAAGTGGAACCCTTGGTCTGTGATAAGACCGTCAGCGGGAACTTGTACTAGGCACCAATGGGAAGGTTTTCGGTAGGGTAGACTCCAGCAAGATAGGTCGGGGATGGAGGATGTACCCGATGGTAATGAAGCTGGACGAAGATGTGACCAAAGAATGTGCACGGTCGGGACAAGACAACTAGCAATAGATGAAAGAACTTGACAGTAGGATTGTCAGCTAGTAGTTGGTGATGTGATGGCCAACCAGAATGTACGGCCCTAATACACGCTTTTTGATTTGATAAAAGGCCTACAATACTTTTCTACATACTTGGAAAATAAAATGATTTTATTTGATTTTTAATATTGTCGATCCGGTAATTAAAAATCAAATCCAACAATATTTTATAATTTGTATAATTTTTTTTACAAATTCTAACTAAATATTATTATATATAAAAATATGTAGATCAAAACCCCAATAAATATATGATGCCGACTATGAAATAAAATTAAAGGTCATCCAAAATTATTTTTCTGCAACTATACAAAATATGATTTTTTGCCAATCTATATAGAAATATTAGCCCAATTTTTTTGAAACAAAGAGTGGCCTACTGCTAAATTTGTTTTTCCTTAGAGGACAACTAACTGGGATGATTTTTTGCTGCATATTGTATAGATAGTACGATTGATTTTGCAAACCCCAAAAAAAAACTCTAATGGCTCCCAGGTTAATGAATATGATTGTGATGATTGGAGAGGTGATCCTAGGGTTTTGAGGCCTTCTAAAGACAATGGTGAGCTTGGATATGACTCTATCTGCTTCAGAAATCAGCTTGGTCCCCGAGTGGAGTCAAGTAGCCTTCAATGGTAACCTTCAAGCCTACAAGAATCTCACACACCAACTTTCTTGATCGGGGGTTGACGTTTCACTGGACAAGCTCTAATACCATGTTGAGATTATGGATGCATAGGGTCCCTAAAGCTGCAGTCTTCAATGGAGGACCTTTTCCAAGAAAGATGATCAACCACAAAGAAAGTGTTGGAACTACGCATGCACAATAGAGATTCTATTGATATGATTAATTGATATGTTACAAATGAACAAGTTTCCTAAATATATAGGCATGAGAGAAAACCTAAGATGCATGAGATGTTTCCATGTGTCATGATCTAACAACATGTTACAACATGTAAACCCTATCTAGATGATTATTAAATGTTGAGATAAATTCTAGAAGGACAACTCATCTTCTAGAAGGAATCTTATCCCTACAAACAAGGAAGGGGAAATTACCCCATTATTAAATGATTTATTTAAGATGCAACCTCAGACTAAATGATATATGACCTAAGTTAACTTATGCCAGTGTAATAATTAATTAATTAATTAATTACACTAACATTTCTTGTAGGAGCTAAAAATTAGCTCTATCCTAGGACCACCTACAAAAACAATTAAAACCTTCCATAAGAGAGTATGTAAGAAATGAGCTTTCTTGATATTAATATCTATGACATATGATGATGAGTTATATTACAAATGTGTACAATGACCTTTCTTATATAAAAAAGGTGTGATGAAGTACCAACATTAAATGATTGTATCACTATTAAATGGTCTAAACCAACATTAAATGACCTAGGACACTAATATTTAACAAAAGGTGTGGCAAAAAAAAGTATCCCTCTAATTTTCCTTACTTGTTTGGGCCCTCCTTGTTAAGTTAAGCATAATGTTGCAAGCCTTGATTTAGTGTTGTAATGTGTTTTGCACATTCACGTTAGGTCTTGGGCCTTGGTGAACTAAATGAGCTTATCAATGCCTTTTATAGAGTGTTGTAAAGTGTTGTAACACACTTTCATAGTTTTCTAGGGTTTTATTAGATAATCGGGCTTCTTTATGCTTTAATTGGCCTTATTTTACATCCACAAGCCTTATTAAATTCATCTTTTCAAGGATAATCCTGACATGAACCAAGATCCAATCATAATTCAGGTGTGTTTTGATTGTGTGGCCTAGATTTAGTGATCTGAGACTCATATGCCACCTTGGGTGTATGAGTGCCACCTAGGTTTTAGGGTCCCAATCTAGATTTTACATCAATCTAACTATTTTTGAAAATGTGTCCCATAGTTAAGCCTAATGGGACTCATAGACCACTTCTGGTGTATGAGTTCCATGTGGCCCAAAATAAAATTTAATTCAAATTGCTGGTGGGATTTTATTCTCCTAGATCTAATGTCGGCTTGTAATGTTGTAATTTTTGGGAAATTTTGCATAAACAAGTATACATACAAGTTTCTTTCACTCATTTTCATCCAAATATTTCAAGTATTGATGCATTATATCAAATTTATGATCAAGGAAGCATTCAAGGGTTTACAAGAGCATTCAAGAGTCTTCAAGAGTTGATTATCAAGTGTTTAAGAGCATTATTCAAGCATCAAGCATCATGTCAAAGTCATCATGCACCATGTTTTTTTTTGAGCTAACAATTGTGATGTAGGGTTTTATGATTCAAGCTAGCATTCAAGTCAAGATCTACATCCATTGGAGCCATTTCATATATGTTTGTAGCATTTTATTACTAGGGTTTGGTGAGTTGCAACATTACATTTTTTTCATTCATCATTCCTTCATCTTATTTCATTTCATTTCAAGGTTTGATTACCAAAATGGGGTTTGACCAAGGAAAACCCCTTTCTAATAACAAAACAACATTTTTCCCTCTCTTTAGTGTGTGATTTGAAGATCTAGTTTGAAGACACATTGAAGAGTATGTTTGGAGAAAGTTGTCAAGTGTTCAAAGTTTTCAAAGTTGCCACCTTGCATTGGAGATCATTGAAAGACATCTACATGTTGCAAATCAAAGATTCAAACCTAGAAATCAGGTGGAAAGGATAGAGTAGATATTGAAGAGTAGAAATTGACTTTTAATTTCTAGAAAACCCTAACTAGATTAATACACCATATTTTTTCTCCTTCCAAGAACCCTAGTATAGCCAAATTTCACATTTCCAAAGTTTTAGACATGTCTCTACCATATTTTTTCTCCTTCCCAAGAACCCTAATATGGGACTAAATCACCCATACTGGTGTATGAGTCCCAGAAGGAATTAATTTCAATTTTTCATCATTTCAAGCCTTCATCTAGTCCTCTATAGGTTTCTAGGTGCACACCTTTGATCTCTTAGCTTTATGTTTTGATTTACATACATTTATAGGTCATTTGATGAAGCTTCCCTTTATAATAGGTTTGAGCATTAGGTCTTACACTTCATTAGTCTTTCAAAGGCCTAGATTGGTGGTGAACTCCTCTTAATTTTCTAATAAGACCCTAGGATAACCCTATTGCAAGATATCTTTCTCCTTTGCATACCTTAGATTGAGATCTCTAAGGTTTTCCTTGAATGAGAGAGTGAAGAAGATTATTATTCTATTTCCCAAGCATAGAAGCGAAAAAATTTACAACCTTTCATTTTGGTGAACCTACATTTAGAGCATCATAATTTTTATTTGGAGTGCATTATAATCCTAGATCTAGCTTGCATTAACATTGCATTAGGGTTTGCATTAGTTCATTGGCATCGAGGGTTTCTATATCTTGCATTAGTGAAAGTGCATATAGGTAGCATTTTTCCATCTTGCATCATTGAATATCATCTGAAATCTGCATTTACATTTAGTCTATAGATCATCCAAACTAGAAAGCATAAAAATCACTTAATTTTTTAAAAAATTTGTAAAAAAAACCCTCACTAGGACTCATACGCCACTTTGGGTGATTTAGTCCTAGTGCAAATTTTAAACTGCATTTTCTAGAATTCAAAACTCTATTTTTGAGCTTATGTTTTCTCTTGATAACTTTTTTTTTCAGTTTTTAGAGTTTTTGTTTCATTGCGTTTAGCTTAATTTCATTTAAGTTGCATTTGCATCCATCTTGCATTTAGTATCCCTTGCATGAGCTTCTCTACTTGGTGTCCTATTGCTAATACTATAGTGAGACAAAGTTTTAGACTCATGTCATCTTGCGATGGTACAATCATCATGGATCATGGGTTATCTAGCTATTTCACTACTAGTTTTGACACTAGTTCACTAGGTATGGAGCATACCCTTAACAACTCTTTGCCTTCAAGTAGTGTGACGCATGTTGAAACAATGGTTGCTAGTATTTCGTAAGAAAACATAATCCAAATTCATGAAGACTTAGCAAACCTACAAAATCAAATAAGTACTGAGAACATTTCAACTACTACCATCCCTACCATAGATAGCATTCATCGCATGCTTGAAAGTGAAGATGGAGTTGACCTTGTGTGTAACATAGTTCAAATATTTGGAAAGTATCTTACCTGAACCACTAGTTTCCCTTTGCCCTTGAAAAATTTCACAAGCAAAGGATGAATTCAAATTCCTCCACCCACAACAATTTCCTCTATTCCTATACCAACCCTCAAGTTACAACAATAATGCAACCGACTAGTAATGTGATCCCTTCCTTGGGAATTTCCACTAGCATCCCTAGTACCTTTATGGCATTGCACATCATATCTCCTACCACCTTACCACTAATAAGCATTCCATTCACTTGTCCTTCGAACACATACACACCCCCACCATATTCACCTCCATCTCAGAATACAAACAATGACCCTCTCATACACCAACTTTTAAAAAATATTTCATCCCTTCAAAAGCAAGTCTCCACTATCAACCAAAATAAAATGGCCCACCTACATATTATGTCAAAAGCAGTCCCTTGTCCTTGTAGATATTGCAAGCATTGATGCCACAAGGTGTAGATGTGCCTAGATTCAAGAAATATGGGGAGAAATGAGATCCTTCTAGCCATGTTTCCACTTATACCACCTTATGTAATGACTTTATTCTTGACGATAAACTCTTGGCTAAAATTTTCTCTAGATCCTTGAAGGATAAAACATTATAATTGTTTTCTTTGTTACCAAACAACTCAATTAATTCATTTAATGAACTTGTTGATTCATTTATCAACCTTTTCCAACTGTATATGACCCCTAAGATGATCTTGGACGATTTGATAAGATGTAAGGAAAAAGAAGAGGAAAATATTACTGACTCTATTTCGCGCTATTAATCCCTTTATTCCCAAATTGATGTAAAGGTTCCTGACACTCACCTTTAAAAGATGTTCATAGAGAATTTGCAAACCAAGATACAAAATAAGCTTGTTGGACTCAAGGAACACTGAGAGGGGGGGTGAATCAGTGTTCTGCAAAATTAAACATTATAAACCTAATCTGGAAACCATTTACAACACTTAACCAAAAATAAAGATGCAAGCACATAAACAAAATAACCATAATACCATAACACAGATTTTTACATGGAAACTCTATTAGGGGAAAATCCACGGTGGAGGCTAATCCAAAATTTTATACTCTATTAAAAGTATGGAGAAAATGGGAATTCACATCCATTCAGGCACACTACCTAGAGCTCACTACTCAAATAAAAGTGAAGACTCATTGTCTTAAAAAATATTTACAAAGATACTGGAGTGGTTGAACTATGTAGCAACATCTGCTAATGCTTGAGTATAGTTCTTATTAAGCTCAACAATCACCTTTCTGATCTTCTATCTAATTCTGCTCTTCTGCTCCTTCTACTAAAATTCACAACTCAAAAAAAATTATGCACAAATGAAGATGTGCATAATTCACACAACCCTTCTCAGTATATTTCACACATACACCATTACTCTCACACACACATTCACATTTTTAAATGATCGCTTATATATCCCCTATTAGTGATTTTATCATTCATATGTTAGCTTCAAAATAAAATAAAATATCTACCAATGGTCAGCTCAATCCACAATAATATTTAATGTGCACCCATCAAAGTCAGCAACAGCATAGTGAGGGCCCAAAAAAAATCCTCGAACATAAAATACCTTAAATAATTATACCTCAAATATTTGTGACATGCTTCATTCACTTAGTCAGCCTTCTTGAACTGGTAAGTAGAGAATCATCCTACTGGATCTCCTAACACATACACTGATTGATGGGATGACACAAAACTTGAGAATAAGATATTCTAGAAGCTTAACAACCTTCCCCAAGATCCACAACTCAAAGTGATAATCTAGTAATGGATATGGATTGACAAACTTAACTTTACCTGGATACCCTATTCTTCACTCTGACTTTCGGTAATACCCTATTCATCACTCTGTCTCTCGATATGAACAAATACTAAACTGCAAACTAGATTAATGACCTAGGTTTCCATCATTGACAACACTAGAAGCCATATTCCAACAATCAAGCCATATGCCAACAATTTCTCCCTTTGGCATTGATGGCAACAATAGTGAAAAATGACTAAGTGTCAAAATCAATATGAGTATACTACCAAACTTCAAAATTTCAAAACACAACTCCCCCTAAATTTGATAAGTCATTTTTCACTGCTCTCTCTCCCCCTTTGACATCAATCACAAACATGTATTCAACCTCCCCCAAAAACTTCAAAAACTGGTTCAAAATTTTTAAGAAGTGCAACTGTAACTTGAGTCAAAAGATTATCTTGTACTTATCTTTCATCTCTGGAAGAAACCTCTTCCAAGCTTTTATTGCGATCCCAATTATTTTGATCATGCTATTGTTCTTAGATGTTCGGTTGATAATCTTGATGAGGGATTATGGAATTGTGAAAGCTTCATCTAATATCTCCCCTCTCCTTAGTATCTCAATTAGTTGCTCTAGTTTGCATTCTATTAAATCCTTTACTTTCCAAAAAGTGTCCACAATCTTGTTTTTGATGTTTTTCACATTTGAATGCTCAGACTATAACTCTTGAATCCTCTTCTCAACTGCTCCATCTTGATCCTAAAACATGTTAAAACTTTGTCCAATCCTGTTTAGCTCTGTTTCAATTTGATCCAAATTTTCTTTGTATTTGTCAATTGCATGAGACCAATGAAGACAATAGTTATAAATGTTTACTGTACTTATGAATTTCATTAGCTTATTCATTTTCCTTTTTAACATGGTGAGAGATAGTCTGAACTACTCCTTCAGGTGTAGAATTACTTCTCCTTCTTCCTTGTTCCGAGACTCATAGTTCACGATTTCCTTGATACATTCAATCATCTCTTTAGGTAATTCATTTTGTAAGCTCTCCAATTTAATATGATTGTGCACAAGATGAGCACATAGTACGTTCAAAATGATATCCTACTCATATGAAGGTCTAATAGACAACATGTTAGCAATTTTTTGCATTCCATCACTTCCATGAATAACCTGCAATATCTCTTCTTTGGTCAAATCTCCTTCTTCTTCACTTCCTTCTACCTTTTCTTTTTCTAGTTGAGTTGATTTTAGTCCTTCCCTTTGGATGTCCTTAGTTTCCTTATTAGATTCCTCATCTGGTATATCTACAATCACCTCTTCTTTACCTTTCCCTTCAATTCTTCGAGTCTTCCATGCTGGAGGAGTGCAGAAAACAACTTATTTTCCTCTTTTCTTCTTTCTATCCATCTCATTGGAAGAGGAACCAATTTCAAGTTCTCTTACCAGAGTGGGAATACTAATTGATCCAAACTTTTCTAGAAAATTCTTAAAGAAACTTTTATATTCTTGATCACAGTTTTCCAAATTGTTAGAATGTGCATAAATCTGTTTGCAAACCAGTACAATCTCTTCCCATATGACATTATTGTTCAGGGGTAAAAAATTCAAAAAGTACTGTAGACACGTAAAATATACCAATTGATATTGTGCATCTGATCTTGACTTACTAACATCGTTTCTTCTTGAATCATCCCTCGGTCTAACCATTTAATCAAATTCCCCTATTTGATTAAATTCATCAATATTCCTCCCTTAATGAAATAAATCATTTTGTCTAATTAAGTCAATCTCTTTTCTTAATTAAATCAATCCATCTGATCTAATTATCCCTATTTACTTAGATAATAAATTTATTTGATTAAATCTCTAAAGGCTATCCATTAAATTAAATAAATTAAAACCTTATTTGATTTAATCTAACACCATCTCTTTTAATTAAATAAATCAAAATCCTTATTTAATTAATCTCTTGTCATATTCCTCTCTTATTTTATTTAAATAAATCCCTAAATTTGAGTCAAATAGGCCACATCATCTAATCTCTCTCTTTAAATTAATTAACCCTTGATTAATTTAATCTCATCTCATGTCCCATCCTCTAGATAATGTAAGTTTCACATGAAAATAGATTTAATTCATTTATTAAATCTTCATTTTCCTCACAAGGCATCTTTTGGAATATTCTCTCAATTTGAATTCAAAAATTCCAAGTCAACATGTACATCCAACAAGGAAATAAATTCATCTTACATGTCCTTTTCCTTAAGCCAAGTGTCATTTATTGCATTTTCCCTTCCCTCTTACATGTCATTTCAAAAAAATTGAAATTCAAATATTTGCATTTATTGGCACAAACCCCAAATCTTGCACATCCTTCATCCATTCATAGCTTGACAAGTGGCATCATATCATTGGATGAATGTTAGTCCCACATTGCTCAAATTTGGACATTCATCCATCTTTGAATTCTATAAATAGAGAGCTCATATCCTCATTTCATCATCCACAAACATTGCAAAATTATTATGCTAAAATATTTAGCCATTTCCATCCATCATTGAATTCTTAGCTAGGCTTTTTGTAGATTTGGCTTGGAGTTGTCATCTTTCATCAAAAAAGTGGATCAATATCATCAACACAATCAAGCTTGAAATCTTAGGAATTGGGAAAGGGCCAATTTTCACATCAAATTGGCACCAATTCCCCCATGGGACCATGAGTTTGCACATCTAATTAGGATTTACTCTTTGTTTTATCATTTTCATTGTGTTCTTCACTATTTTCTTCCAAGTTTGAATGTTGTAAATGGATTTCATGGGGAATCCTTGTTTTGGATTGAAATCTCTTGTATAACTTGTTTACTCTTGTTATTTTCTAGGTACCAAGGTTGGGGTTCGCACATTTGGTGCTAGAAGGAGGGTTGGATATCATTCTTTCTCATATTTTCTTTAAATTTCTATGTTTTCACTCACACAAAAAATTCCAACGCTGGGAGCTCAGCGTCGCTATTTTTGCACCGCTAACTCTTTAGCATCGCTATATGGCACCACTCAAAACAAAAACTGTGATGTTGGACTCATCCTGCCAAAATATTTGAATTTCAAACTCCGCCGCTGGACTCATTGACTTCCAGGAACTTTCAAAATTTTCAAAAACTGCGATGCTTGAAGGAAACTATGATGCTAGGTGAAAAGTGTGATGCAGTTGAGCTCTTTGTCCTAACACAGAGTGGCACTGACTGGTAAGTGGCAGTGTGAGAGAACTATTGGGAAATCAAATTGTGACGCAGTTGCGAGTTGCGACGCTGGAAGACAGTAAAAAGGGAAAATCTGATTTTAGCACATGCTTTTGATTTATGATTAATGTATCTTTTGTTTTCTTCTTTTTAATTTTTGTTTTTTCCAGAATCTGATTATTTTATTTTATTTTCCTTATAGGATGGAAATTGAAAATCGAAGGAAGGAGAAGCATGAGAAGGATTTTCGTCAAATCAAAGTGTTTTTAAACACTATACTGTTTGCTTAACACATTTTCACGAAATTGTTATCTTTTTCTTCCTTAAGGCACAAGTATTCATTTGGGTTTAAAAAGAATCTTTCCATTTCTTGCAAAGGCTAAAATGAACTTTAGGATCACAATTTATTAGATTTTGTTTATTGTATTAACAATTGAACAAAGTGTCTATTATTTGTCTTTTGGTGCTCTAAAACGAACTCACATTTTTCTTTGTGGATTTAAAAAGAACAAGTGTAACTTTGTTTTCCCTGAGGACTTACTTAAACTAAATCCATTGAAAAGGGATGTATGTGCTTCTCTTGCGCTTTATAGCGATCTTGAGAATCAAAAGGCCTTTTTCATGACTTTAGGGTGAGACAAAGCAATCAGCTCCACACTTCGATTTGGGTTTAAAATTGAACATCTTGTTCGAGTGTGAGTGGGGGGCATTGTTGTGTATATTCTCTTTCCTTGTTGCCAACAAGGATTGATCAAGTTACGAATATTGTTTTTCATTAACTTTTGTTTATCCTAGAGGGCCTGCCTTGGGGAAAAAATACTCACCCAAGGGAACGACTCAACCGGTAATACTTTAAAGCCAAGAGTATTTCCAACCGGGATATAAATGTGGATATTGGAAGAAAAGCCAATATCACATGGTTGATTCTGACAAGATGGATCCAAAAGGGGACTCTTTCCATATGGGTCAATCTCCATGAACAGAAAGTCCTTATTAAAACCCATGTGCTAGAATTTTCTAAAATCCTTTAAACTTTTTGTTGGTGCAAGAACGGTCATTCTCAAGCCACCCCACACTTTTACGGTCTTCTAGTAGAAATGGAAAACATGCCATGGGAGTTTCATGGGTGTTGATGCTTGGCTGGCCCGTATAAGTGAGTGTCGTGGAGGGGAGCCAGTGGGGTCAAGCATCTAACCATTCGCTAGAGATAAGCGTAGCTGGACTTGTCCAAGTGGGAATCCAACAAATATTGTCTTACACATCCATAGGATTGTACTTATTCTTGGGTTAAAAAATGCATTGCTTGATCGAAAACACCATGGAAACAAACACTTAAACCTCATCCAAATTTCAAACCCTTTTGAAGACAAATACAATTGACTCAATCCATATGTTATTGCTTTCCCTTAGGATTCACATCCTTAGAGGTTTCTAAGCATTGGATTATATGTCTATTTGTCTCCTTAAGTAAACAATAGGAAAACCATTTCCTTAAGTTCATTAAATTTCCACATAACATATCTTGTGGGGCTTGAAGAAATTAAGACATTGGACATCTTAGTTTGAAAACCTAATCGAAGAAAGTGTTTTTGGTAAAATAAAGACATTAAGAAAAGCTAAGAAAAATGAACTTTCATATGTGTTGAAGACTCACAACCCCAAAGTAAAAAAATCATTGGTTGGAAATCCAAAAATGAATGTTCAAAAGAAATCATTTATTGGTTACAAAGGTCTTTAGAAAGCATTTGCATGCTCTTCAATACCTAGTTCTAGGAAAACAAAGTGTCTTTTTTAGGTTCATCTTAGGATCAAAACAAATCAAAATATTTTTCATCCATCCTCCAAAAAATTAAAATAAAATCCATCTCATAATCACCTTTTGGAAAATCTTGAAATCATCCTTAATACTAGGCTTTGTGGAAAAATGAAAATCATCAAAATCATTGAGACTAAATTCTTGAAAAACATTATCAAAAAAACCTTTGGCTAGGTATGTGTAGGTGCATCCTTTTGCATATGCTTATTAAAAGTTATCAAAATCATCTTGTCTAGCTTAGTATATGTAGATGAATCCTTCTTCATATACTTAGTGAAACAATCATATTGTTTGAATAGGTGAGAGTAGATGCATCCTTCTCTTCACACATATTCAAATCATCATCCATTGAACAAAGCTATCCCTTAGTTCATCATCCAACATCGTAGGGTTGTTTTGTTCAAAATTAAAATCAAAATCAAGGAAAAAATCCCAAATCCAAAAAACAAATCAAAATCAAAATATTCAAGTCCTAAAAGCCTAGTATCTCATTCAATATCTATCAAAATCCAAAAACATCTGTATCATACATCCCTAACATCATCATCATATCATCACCTTTGATCCTCAAGACATACTAAACCTTTCTACTTTGAGGCATAAAATAGAGATCAATCCAAAGAATCAAGAGATTCATCTCCCATATTCTTGATCCTTGTTTTATGGTTCTAACTAGATCTCAATACAAGAAGAGTATTGAAGCCAACAAAGAAACACCCACTTCAAGCAATCTTAGCCAAACAAACGCAGAAGTGAATCCCACCGAATCAAGTAATCCATTGACCCTCTCATCATCGCAAAATCTGCAAGAAGAAAACCAAGGAGAGGACCTTACTTTTGGAATGTATCGCGAAGAAATGACTGAAATGCTCCAAAATCTGGACAACCATAGAATCATTAACATTATGATGAGGCTCAATCCTTCGTTATACATGCTTGAGCTAGCAAAACAAGGGGCCAAGCTACCTTCAGATTTTGATGTGAGTACCATAGTGGAAACATCATTTCCTCCAATATTATCCACCATCCCCATCTCATCTACACCCCCATCCCAAAACATCACACAAAACATTCTACAAATCACAACATCGTTTTCTCCAACCCAACCCAATGTTAATAAGGGAAGTGCATTTCTTAATGCAATTCAAACACACCCCCTTGTTAATAATCAAAATTTGGATGCAAATACAACCTTGGAACAAAGCATACCCCAAAACCCATTACACAAGAATGTTCCTCTCACATTCCATCACGATCCATCATCATCATTTTTTCACGCAACACCTCAAACACCTCTTCTCACAAATTCAAAAGAAGAGGGAGATATGTTCGGACTAGGGGCATATTTGACACCACAACATTCTCACAAAAACTCACACCCCTTACATTTCCACCTCTCCCACCATTTCCATTATAATCCGCACCACTCCTTGGTTTAGGGCTTCCCCCTCTACCAAATATCAATCAAACCGCTATCCCAACCATTAATCAAAGCATTACACCAAAACACTCAAAAAATTTCGTTGATATTGCAACAACAAACGATAAATGCTCAAGCAATTGCAACACCATCAAACACCCCCTTAACATCACAAAGCATGGTCTCCCAAGGACCAATCACAACAACACCATCCATCACAAAAAATACCAACACCACCTTCACAAACACCATTCCAAATCCACCACCACCAACTTCCACCACATCAAGCCAATACGATGTGGCATTGGAAGCTGCTTTCCAAAGAGGATACCAACAAGTTCAGAAACAAAAATTTGAACAACTAGCTGCTCAGCAAGCTGCTCAAGCTACATAGGTTGCCCAAGCAGCCCAAGCCGCCTTACAAGCGCAACAAGCCCACGTATTATTGCAACAGTAACAACAACAAGCCGTGTAGGCATCGCAAGCATTGCAAGCACAAAGGGCCACTCAAGCACAACTTCTATTGCATCAACAAGCTACACAAGCACACGCCGCACAAGAGAAAGCTAAATATCAGGCATGACAAGCCCAATACCAAGAACAACTTCTTGCAAAAAGATAAGAAGCACAATCACAAGCATATCAGCAACCATTTTAAAGCAATACCAAGAGTAGGAAGAAGTAGCAGAATTGGCAGCCCAACAACAAGCATTGTTGGAACAACGGTAAGCACAACAACAAGCATTGTTCATACAAAAATAGGTAGAAGCCTACCTCACTCAGAAAAACATACAGATACCATTGAACAACACACCGACCAACCCACCCATCCAACCCATGATTGAAACACCCCAAAACACTTTCATCCCACCCCTTGATCCCCAAAATGATGTGACAGCACAACTCAGGTTGCTCTCGCAACAAGTGTTCGACCTTCAATCAGGGAAAACAACCAAAACGCCAAGCAACTTGTGTCCCTATCCATTTGATAAGAGCTTAGTAATGAAACCATTCCCCAAGGGATTTGAAATCCCCAAATTTGATAAATATCGAGGGATGGGAAACCCTGAAAATCACATCAGGGAATTCTAGGTTCATTGCATGGAGGTTGCATATGATGATACTTATCTAATGCGGCTATTTCCTAGGAGCTTGGCAAGCCACGCTATAGAATGGTTCTCTCACTTACCTTTAGGCATTAGAACATTCCAAGAAATTAGGGACGCATTCATTAAAAATTATGCATGCAACATTGCAATGGATGTTAGTCTCGAAGAACTCTCAGCTCTAAAATAAGGAAAGGGTGAATCATTCACCTCATTCCTACAACGATGGTGATCCAAGGCCAATCAGAGCAAGTGGACCATGCCAGAAGAACAACAAGTTTACACCATCATAGCCAACCTTGAAGGCCACTTGGCATTTCATCTCAAGGTTCAGGGCATCACCACATATGATCAATTGATCTCCAAGGCGCCTAGTATCGAAAGAGCCCTTATGACTCAACCCGTGGAATCAACATCATACCACGAACAAAAAAACAACCACCCACCATCCAATTACAAGGATAAACCTCGCACGTGGGCAAGAAACAAAAAAGTTACTAATGATGGTATCGTCGATGCCAAGGTGGTCATTAGTTCCCCACACCAACATACACCTGCATCACAAATCCAAATTCAACACCAAAACCACCATCACACAACACACCAACCCAACAATAATCCAACCTTCAATAATCTCAATGAGCAAGGAGGACCACCCCAACACAAAATTTATCCCAAAAGAAAATACACCATTTTGGGGGAACCACTTGAGGACATAATGAAAAAGTTGATTGACGAAAAACTCATCAAGCCTCCTACATTCAAGAATTACCAAGAACCCGATATCAAACCTCCTTGGTATAACGAGAATCAACTTTGCGAATTCCATAAAATCAAAGGCCACACCACAAACAGCTGTATGAGACTCAAAAACATCATCCAAGATCTCATCATTAAGAAAATCATAAACGTGGAACAACCTACAAGAAATCAGGATCTTAAAATATACACGAATCCGATGCCAAATCATGGCAACAAAGGGAATAAAAATGATAAAGGAAAGGGAAATGTAAATCATGTGTATGAAAGAGTCCTTGCCTCCCTAAATGAAGACTGCATGGTCATCACCATCAAGGGTGCCCATGCCGAAGATTGTGGAGTCACCACAAGAGGCGGCAAAGTCACCATTGCAGGATCATCCCAACCAAATAGAGTCCCTTCATCTAGATCCGTTCCGTATGGCTAAAATGTTGTAGATCAACTCAAGAGAATTCCAACACACATCTCCATCATGGAGTTAAAAATATCATTAATTCATAAAAATATCCTTGAGGAAGCATTAGCCTCATCCATTGTCCCCGTAGATCTCGATGCAAAGCAATTCCAAGCTATGGTCAAAAATATCATAACACCTAATCTCCTTACATTTTATGACCAAGATTTCCCTACCCAACTATCTCACAACCATGCACTTCACTTGGAAGCCATTTTACACAAGAGAAAAATCAAAAGGGTCTTGGTGGATGGAGGTCCAGGCTTGAATATATGTTCCCTAAGCCTCATCAAGTAGTTGAAAATATCAGAAGATTCCATCGACAAAGGAAAAGGCATCACAATAAGAGCATATGATGACCAAGAAAGAGTGTCTCAAGGCACAATCAAACTCCCTATTCAAGTAGGTCCGACTCTCATGGAAACCACTTGTCAGGTCTTGGACCTCGAATTTCCATATAATATCCTCCTGGGATGCCCATGGATCCATGCAATGAAATTCATAGCATCAACCTTCCACCAATGTGTGAAATTTACAAATAATGGACAAGAGGTTACCATCCATGGAGATCCTGATCGTTTCTTGTATTGCAAAAATCTTGAAGAAAAGTATTACAAAATCCCCCAAGTGCCAAAAAATGATGAGGGCCCATCCACACCATACATCGACCCAGCCGCTCTCGCATCCACTTTTGCGACTAAGACTCCCGCCACTCCCACCATTCCCACCATCTCTGAAATCAAGCTCATCATCCAGGAGGATGGTTGTGGAAGCTACAAGCTCCCTAACAATGCTTTTGTGATAGGAGAGTTACCACAATCTCCTAGATCATGCAGACATCCACAAGAAAACCAAGCTTCCACATCACAAACGTCTCCTAAAGACTATCCTGAATTCATAAGATGGTGAGACCTTGGCGAGGAGGTTATTGAAGCAGATCCATCTCACATGTTATATCAAGAAGAAAGACCAACACCTCAATTACCAATGAATGAGACAAGCAAGGGCCTACAAATGATGCTTGCAATGGGCTACAACAGAAACCAAAGACTTGGACAAAATGACAATGGGCTCATAATACCTATCATGCTAGAGACACAACCAATAAAAATTTTTGGCCTTGGATGTACCCCTCCTAGTATAACCATACGTGGTCGAAGTCCTCCAGTTAGAGTATTTAATAAACCTCGTCAGCCAACTGCAGCAGAGCTACGGTTACCAGTATCCACAGGTCATGTCCTAGATAACTATACCTTTGATATAACCGATGTTTGTAGTAGTAGCGATGATGAGGACCCCATATCCAATCTACCTAGGCTATTTAAAGATACCACTCTTTGCATGATTAGCACCCTTTCCTTTGAAAAAGACCATCAAAATCATGAGATTCGCCTAGTATATCCCCAACTCATCGACTATGACCAACGAGGACCACCAATTCTCGATACATTCAAAAATGATGAGGCACTCTCAGAATTCATGGGATTGTGGGATAACATTACAAAAGGGGATCACAAGGTAGGGTTTATAATAGAGTTGGACACACATGCCTATTATGGGGAAATGATTGAATCCTTCAGTCGCAAAGGTGAGAAACTAAGAATCATATCTAAGTCTTTGAGTGAAAACCACACTATGGCACTCTTTGACAAGAAAAAGTAAAAAGAAAGGATGTATCCAATGGTGAAAACCTCTCTGAGGCACCCGAGGATGAAGTATTCAATCTTCCTTTAAGAGCTATTCATCAGGAAAAGTCAGCAATCTTGGCCGAAAAATGCAATCCGGTCAACCTAGGAATAGAGGAGGCCCCGCATATCACATTCTATGTGGAATCACTACTATTAGAAGAGCAAGAACTCCTAGCGGAATTCCTAAAGGAAAGACAAATAAACTTCGCATGGAGTTATGCTAACATGCCAGGACTTGATCAAAAGACTATGGTTCATCATTTAGTAGTGTACCCAGAAGCAAATCCAGTCAAACAACAGCTTCGAAAAATGCATCCTCAAATCGCCTTATTGGTCAAAATGGAGCTCAAAAAGTTGTTAGATGTAGGATTCATCCGACCAATCGATTATCCAAAATGGGTGTCAAATTTGGTACCTATTTCAAAACCTGACGGAGCCATCAGAATCTACACAGACTTCAAAAATTTGAACAAGGCATGTCCAAAGAATGATTTCCCTCTTCCTAACATCAACATGATAGTAGACATGATAGCCGGACATGAGATGCTATCACTAATGGACGGATTTTTAGGATACAACCAGATCATGATAGCAAAAGAAGATCAACATAAGATGGCTTTCACTTGTCCATGGGGGACCTACTGTTAGAACATGATTCCATTCAGCCTAAAGAATGCAAGAGCAACATACCAAAGGGCCATGACACTGATATTCCACGACATGATTCACAAAATAGTCGAAGACTATGTTGATGAAATTCTAGCTAAGTCAAGAAAGAGAAAAGATCACATAGCAACCCTAAGTGCTATCTTTGATAGACTGGAGGAATATAAAGTTAGACTAAATCCCAAGAAGTGTGTCTTTGGCATACAATCAGGTAAATTGCTAGGATACATAGTGTCCATGAGGGGTATTGAGGTGGATCCAGAAAAAGTGAAAGCAATCCTCGAGGTGTAGGAACCAAAAACATTAAGGCAACTGAGAGGCCTCCAAGACTACCTTCAATCCATCTGATGATTCATAGCACAACTGGCAGACAAGCAAAACCCATATTATCACCTACTCTACAAGGGGGTAGCGTACAAATGGGATACAAAATGAGAAGAGGAATTCAACAAAAACAAGGAATATCTATTGACACCACCAGTCTTAGTGCCACCCATCCCAAGAAATCCATTGATCTTATATGTATCAGCAACAACAACAACCCTTGGAGCTCTCCTAGCTCAACATGATGAAAATGGAACAGAGAGGAGGGTGCTGCCACAATAATGGGTTACACTTTTAGGGACATCCTGATTTTTGCCTGAAATCACATATTTTTAGAAAATACAATGATTTATGACTTTAAAGATTCCATTTAAATTATTTTAATTAAAGAGGGATTGATCAAACCCCCTTGGATAGAACCTTGTTAGATTTAAACCATACCTATAATCGAGTCTCCTCTACACCTATCAAAATGCTGATAAAAAACCACTTTTGACTTACCTTTTGAGTGATCAAATGAATTCATTTAAAATTTATGCTTTGTAAGCCTGTAGCCCTTATTATAAGCTTCCTAAAAAGTATAATTTTAAATATGTTTAATTTGATTATTATATTTATTTCTTATTTCTTGTGAATGTGGGATTTTCAATGAACATCAAGTTCTTTATTTCACACATACGAAAAAATAGAAAAATAGAGAAAAAAAATTCTAAAAAATACATGTGCCCTAGGTATTGATGTCCTTATTCCAACAACAAAAAAATAAGTTAATTCAAATGAATACAAAAAAATTTATGCGTGTCGAAGTGCACCTCTATCCAAATTATAATTACGTCGACTTGGAAAATTAATTAAAAAAAATGTAACAAAAAATTATGAAAAAATATCCATCCCCTAGATATTGGTGTGAAAAATTTTCATTTTAAAAATCAGAATTGTATCCTATCTATAAAAAAATTTATGTCTTGAAGTGAACATCACTTTTTAAAAATGTTGATTAGTAGAAAAAATAAGTTATTAAAAATTACATAAAATGATTCACAATTTATTTTTTAATTTTTTTTAAAAATATAATTAGAATCTACACAAAATATCTAACAAATAACTAGTTTGATTCATCTTCAAAACCTTAATGGTTTAGCTGCTATAGGTGTAAGAAAGTGAATGTTTGGTGAAAAATCTTGATTTTAATGTCAAGTTTGGCCAAAAATTGTAACCCATTATTGTGGGATCACCCAGGGCTATCTACTATATTAGTAGAACAATGGCCGGTCATGAGCTAAACTACTCATTCATCAAAAAATCATGTCTCGCAGTAGTGTTTGCATCACAAAAATTCAGACATTACATGTTGGCACACAAGATAAAGCTCATCGCCAAAATTGACCCCCTCAAACTGTATCTATTATCAAAGGCAATGCTCACATGAAGAATGGAAAAATGGGTGATGATACTATTGGAGTATGACATCGAGTATGTAGAGCAGAAAGCAATTAAGGGAAAAGTTATTGTAGATCAACTAGCAGAAGCACCTATATATTATGAGAATCCTCTTGTCTCAGATTTTCCAGATGAATCCACTTTTAACGTCAATGTAGCTGACCACTGGAAACTATACTTTGATGGCTCATACACTCAGCACAGGTTAGGAGCTGGTGTCTTCTTCATTACCCCACAAGGGGATTGCATACCAAGGTCATTCAAACTAGCATTTCCTTGCACCAACAACATCGTGGAATATGAGGCTTTGACTATAGGTCTCAAGATAGTAGTGCAATGGAACATCATGGCTCTCAAAGTGTACGGAGACTCTCAGTTGGTCATAAATCAAGTCAATAATGAATATCAGACCAAGGATGATAAGCTCACTCCATACAAGAAATTGGTGGAGACTCTCAAAGAATCTTTCATTGAAATAACATTTGAGCAAATTCCTAGAACCAACAATAGAGCAACAAATGTCATGGCAACAATTGGGTCCCTACTAGACATCCCCAACAATGTTCCAAAATATGAATTCTTGATTGAGCAACTTCTCATTCCCGCATTCGAGGTACCATAATCAGAATTCATGTGCGAAATCGTTGGTCCTGGTGATCCTTGGTATCATGACATCTATACATATCTTTGCATAGGAATCATACGCGCTGACCTACCATCAAACCTATAATGAAACTTTGTTAAAAAGGCATCCAGATTTGTCATCCTAGGTGATACCCTATACCGTAGAAGCATAGAAGGTACCCTACTACATTTCCTAAATGTTGAGGAGGCATTAAACACTCTAACTGAAGTACATAATGATATATGTGGTTCACACTCGAGTGGAATGACCATAGCCAAGAAACTATTGAGGATGGGGTATTATTGGCCCACAATGGAAAGAGAAGCACATGATCATGCCAAAAGGTTTCTACAATGTCAGCAGCATGGGGACCTCATCCATGCTCTAGCTCAAGAGCTTCATCCTATCGTCACACCATGGCCCTTTTTCGTAGTGGGGACTCGATCTCATTGGGAAAATCACACCTACCTCATCTAATGACCACAAATTCATCATAACGACAACTGAATACTTTATTAAGTGGGTGGAAGCCATACCCATGATGTACATAACTGGGAAGCAAATTTCTAAGTTCATCCTGAACTATCTCATATGCCGCTATGGTGTCCCACAAGCCATTATCTCAGATAATGAGAAACCATTCAAAAATCAGGATGTTCGTGACTTGTGTGAGAAATTCAAAATCCAACATCGCTTCTCCACCCCATACTATCCCCAAGGCAATGGCCAAGCAGAAGCTACAAACAAAACCATTCTAAAAATCCTCAAGAAAATAGTCAATGATGTAGGTCGTGACTAGAATCTATAGCTTAATCCCGCCCTTTGGGCTTATCGAACTAGCATCTGCACACCCACTGGCACCACCCCTTTCTCCTTGGTCTACGGATTAGAGGTCACACTCCCCATTGAGATCGAGCTCCCATCCCTCAGGATATCACTGCAAAACCTCATCATAGATGAAGAGTATCGAGTGTCAAAACTAAATGAGCTAGAGTTACTAGATGAGAGACAGATACATGCTTTAAATCACTTGCAAGTCTATCAAAATAGACTCAAATAGAGCTACAATAAGAAAATCAGAAGCAAGACTTTCCAAGTCAGAGAACTGGTCTTAAAAGAAAATCAGAAGAATGTCCCAAACCCAAGCAGCAAAGGAAAGTTCAAACTCAATTGGTTGGGACCATACTTCATCACAGCAAGTCACAAATCAGGGGCATATCAGTTATCAACACCCAAAGGGGAACCTCTGTAGGATCCCATGAATAGCTCCCATCTCAAAAAGTTTTATGCCTAATTCTTTCAAGGTATAGAACCAAAAATCCAAAAAATTAGAAAATGTCCTTAAAAAATTGTTACTTCGGCGAAAACCTGGCAAACAAGCATTGGGTGACAACCAAAAAAATTTAAAAAAAAGAAAAAAATCCAAAAAAATTAGAAAAAGATCAAAAAATCTTCCTCTAGTGAAAACCACTTTGGTGGCACTTTGGGCAAGTACCTTGGTGAAAACCTGGCAAATAGGTGCCTTGTATAAATAAGCACTTTCCATCCACCAATATCTTTACGGCTTGTTCAGCATCATCTCTCCATTGCGCTTCCATCATCCATCGCATTCAGGTCTCCATCCATCACTCATCCACTCGCATCCGCACCATAGCTTGGTCCTATTTTCATATCATGATCCCTCCTAGTACTACTCGGCCCATCCTTAAGCTCAGTTTGTCCTACCTTTATCAGAGTAGTCTAGTGCATCACGCTAGGGGCATGTTCTTATTGGATTGGATTCCTGTATGATCTTAAAGTCCTAAATATCATAAAATCCAAAAAAAATCAAAAAAGCACAAAATCCAAAAATAGAGTCGCCTTGTCGAACTATGTCATCTCTGAGCTTGAACGTAGGAAAGTTTGATCTTTGATCATCCCTCAAGACACTTAGGTTAGTCCTTTAGGAATCTGTCATAATAAACTGACATCTCATCATGTACATCTTCATCTGTAAATCAATCAAGTCGTCTAGTCAAACTACGTGGTCTCTGCGTGTATAACGTAGGCAAGGCTCATCTGTTGATCAGCCCCCAAGGCCCCTAGGATAGGTCTTTAGGTTAGTCTCTTGATCAAAATATCAGAAAATCCCAAAAACATTTGTAAAATCTCAAAAACACCAAAAACAGCCTCAAAACATTGCAAAAACATCAAAAACATCCAAATATTTGAAAAAATCCATCCACCTCATCTCGCTTGCACCCGCAATAATACCACTCATAATAAATTGATCATCATCTTCAAAACTTTGGTGAAATAGTTAGAAGCAAGTCTAGTAGATTAAAAAGTAAAACTCCAAACATCAAGTCTTAGGTCTAAGTTAGTGCATAAGCAAATTGGTCATCTCTTTGTATTGGTAACACATCATCTGAATCAATCCCATATCAATCATCTCTTAGAAGACTTTGGATAAACGAAATGGCGTGCCACCATCCACTAACCTGTCCTAGGATGTATCCTTCCTACAATGGGAATTATCTTTCGGCAATAAGTTTCAGTTAGATCATCCTTAGAAAACACATCCTCTTTCCATTAGTGGTATTGAAGAGCATTAGTTTGTTTGTTTACTTGGTCTTTATCTTTTGACTTATCTTATTTGAGCTCATTCCAAGGACGTCTCGGTGATATCCCAAAACAAAGGATTTAGAGAAATAGGAATGGGGAAACGATCATTATCTTTTTTCTACTATGCTTGTTGGACGTTCTTGTAATATAACCTCGACGAATACTTGATTTGTTAGGTATGTATGGAAGAGGTCTAGGGCAACTTGTTGACTATTGCTTGGATAGGTTTACCTTTTCATGTTTTGGTCCAAGGTGCTTGAAACTTCTGAAGTGCACCCTAGCAAGGTTTTTGTATGTTAGGTGTGAACAAGAATACTCCTATGTATTTTTCAAGTCAAAGTCCATCACACTAAGTACCACACCATCCTGGTCCTCTATACCTTGATGAATCATACCATGTGTGTTATCAAACATAAGAAAATTTGTCCATTTGAAAATCCCAATTCCTCGGCAAGTAATCATCATCATCTTGTGTCTTGTTGAAATGACTTCTTCTTTTCTTACTAACCGCACTAACAAGGTACTATGACAATTGACCATTATCACCATCATCGTCATTGATCCTGCATCCACAAATCATTGGCATATTGCATAAACATATCATATAGGAAACATACGCATTGCATTTTAAATCATCATATAAATAGGTTATTATAAACATTCTTCATAGATAGGTACATCCATGTCATTGCATTTCACCCATTACATTGCATCTCATGGAATTATATCAATCATTGCATAAACATTCATTTTCATTTCACAACCATTTCATATTACCATGCAAATCATCACATAGCATGAACAGAAGCATTCCATAATTATTTTTGCATAATCATAAACAATAGATATATAAGCATTTAATTTATTAACATACATACTTGCATAACATTAATGACATCTCACCACTTTACGTTCACATTACGCATTAACATATCATTGCATCTCATAAAACCATCTCATTATGCATTAACACCATTTCATTTGCATCATATCACGACCATCACATTCATATTTCATCATCCATATCATCTCATAAATAACATCATAAAACATTCATTGCATAAATAATCCCACATAAGAATAAATGCATTATTCCATCACATGCAAGGCATATCCATTCATAAATATTTATAAACATAATTCACAATCATTTTGTATATACGCTTTACATATTAAAATCCATATCACATATCACATTGGCATAAAATAGATCATCATATAGATAACATCATTGCACATCATATCATAGTTTAGCATAATATAGATCTGTTAGTCATAATCATTGCATAAACATCATTATAAATAAATGCATCCATAACATATAGAAGTAGAATCATACATGCATAGATAAAAAGTACGCATTTCATCACATCAAAATCGGCTCATATATATATCATCAATAATGTCACTGTCATAGTACAAAGAATAAATCGGATCATTGTACATATGTGTCAATCAGTACAAAAGGCCCATCGGGCTATCAAAAATGAGCCCATAAGGCACAAAAAGTATGGTAACATCTCGATCAAGCTTGATCCCTATGAATACTGCCCTCGCCCCTGTCACCATGACCCTTTGCTGGTCTCTAGCTAGACCACTCTGAGTACTCTACAACCCACTCTACTCTGGGCACAATATCGTGATAAGCCCGTTGGTAATACTCTACCTCTTGGATGGCATCCCTGTATGACCAAACTGACATGGTACCCTGGGAGGAGGAGGCTGTCATACTCTCTATCTGCTGTTGTTGGCCTAGCTCAGTGGTTTCCTATAGCTCTGTAGCCTGTCTCTGTTGCACGACCTGATCCCTCTCGGCCCTGAGCTACTCTCTCTCAGCCCTCACTTGATCTCTCTCCACTGTCACCTCCTAAACTTGGGCCTGAAACTACACAATCAAGGTGTCTCATGAATTTTCCTATCCTGTTGGCTGTACCCGTGGCTGTAAATGAGGTTGATCCTCACCCTCAGCTCATGGTGGTGGAACCGGCAGCACCTGCTGCTGATCCTGCATATGAACATCCCCCTACCCTGGTTGGACTGGGGGCACGACTGCTGGATCTCATCGAACCTTAGCTCTTTGTCCTCGGCCTCCCCCTCTGCCCCTAACTCTCCACACATCTGGGTCCTCACCTGGAATAGTTGACTAAAGTGGAGGTCGAAGCCAGTCCCTGTAGGCCTGAGTGGTGCCTAGATCCGCTAAACCTTGATCATAAGCCCATGGTCAGGCTACCAAGTGCCTGAAACTGTCAACGGCCTCTGAGGCAAGAATTTAATGTCCTCATGACACATGTGTCATGTTGCGAGCAAAGACGGATACATAGTTGTCATCAGGCCAATCCTGTGGCTCTCTGAAATGATGTTGCACACACCCAGGCAGGTATCTCTGATCATAGTATGCTCTTGCCCCTACATGTATCAGTCTTGGTGGTAATAAAATAGTTGATTGACATCGTCGGCCCATCCAGGCCGAACAAGGTATGAATGCCAAGTGAAAACTAGCATCTCATCTAAGACTCGCCTCCAGTAGGGGATCCCATGCTCACTAGTGTGTGTAAAGGACACACCACCTTTGTATCGTGCCACGAGGGCATCGTCTACCCCCATCAAAACTGGAATGACATGTGGACATAGCACAAAAATGTGCTCCCTTTCCTAGATGTGAGGTAAAGTCACCCTAGCCCGTAGCACTTTGTCATCTGTGTATACATACTCATGTAGGTCCCTATAAAGCGAAGCTAGAAGCACATGCCCCCATGCAAAATGAACCGGCCTGTCTCGGACCATCCGCTCCTAGTAATACCCCAAGCCAGACTGAAGTATCACCCTCATTTGTCTGGGGCAACAAGACCCAAAATGATAGCTGCAATCACCCAGCAGTAGGGAGGTGCTATAACCGTGTATCGCTCTCGCTCAATTTGTTCCTCACAAAAAATGATGTCTCGTGTAGCAAGGACTCTGCAGCAGGCCTTGCGCCCCTCGTCCATATCAAAAATCGCTCATCGGCCATGAATCGACAATCGTAGAATGCACCAAACATCCTCCAGAGTGACGGCAGCCTCGCCAGTAGGGAGATGAAACGACGATGTCTTGTTGTGCCACCTCTTGGCCAGTGCTAACAACATCCCTAGGTGGGTGCGCACGAGCGCTGCATACGCAATGTGCCACAAACCCATAACTCATAGTCGATCCTGGTCCCTGTCGCTCAGGTCCCGTAAGACACAAGCCAAATCTCGCAACCGGTGCTCCGAAGAGTAGAGCTCCCTCACCGCATCCTGCATCAAGGAAGGTCAACATGTTAATTTTTTTGAAAATTAATGGTTGAACGCTCCAGAAACTTCCCCAATAGCGCAATTTGATTTTACTCAAACTCTGACGCTAGAGCCCAAAAAGAGCTATATGGCGTCGCCGCGGTGCACTTTATCATCTAGTGTCGCAGTTTTCATGAAATGGGCGACGTCGTGGTGCACTTTATCAAATCAGCCCGCCAAACCCAAGCCCATCGTCAGAGTTTTTAAAACTCTGAATTGCACCGCTATAGTGCAAAACAACACCTTACGGCGTAGTTTGAATGTTGAGCGGTGCTATATAGTGCTGTTGGAGGTGAGTTGCTCCTTTAAAGCATTAATTAAGGTATTAAATGAAAGGGAGAAGCTTGGGTAAGGGTCACATACCAGTGCCCCGATGCCAGGTGACCGCTGGAATGTCTGAACTCGATCAGTGATGTGTAGAGGAAGTTGTCATTGCACCATATCACCGGAGAGTCAGAGCTCAAATCTCAAGGTTTCTAGCAGAGGTGTGTGAAAATGACTTGAAAGTGACCCCTCAAGCCCCTTTTAAGCCTAAAAATTAGGGTTTTTCACCCTGTTTGGCTATCTTGCTAGGGTTTTGGACCCTCAAACCTATTTTTGTCTGGTTGAGGCTTTTTTTTCATTGTTTTATTGCATTTAGACATGATTTTAGCCTCTTAGAGCCCTTTCAGACCTGTCGGGTACTTTTTCATCTTTTTTCACAAGATCACCCAAAAAATTAAAATTTTCGTTCGATCTCTCCAGGGGGCATTATAATGGCATGTTTTCTCTCGCCATGCAGCAGTGGGGAAATTTTTTAAATATTGAAATTTTTTGGCTTTGATCGAGATCATTTATTCTTTGAACCAACACAATGAGTGCATTGCTTCAAAGAGGAGAAAAATGTAGACACGTAAAATATATTGATTGACATTATGCATCTGATCCTGACTTACTAACATCATTTCTTCCGGAATCATCCCTCGGTCTAACCATTTAATCAAATCCCCCTATCAGATTAAATTCATCAATATTCCTCTCTTAATTAAATAAATCATTTTATCTAATCAAGTCAATCTCTTTTGTTAATTAAATCAATCCATCTGATCTAATTATCCCTGTTTAATTAAATAATCAATTTATTTGATTAAATCTCTAAAGTATATCCATTAAATAAAATAAATTAAAACCTTATTTGATTTAATATAACACCATCTCTTTTAATTAAATAAATCAAAATCATTATTTAATTAATCTCTTGTCATATTCATCTCTTATTTGATTTAAATAAATCCATAAATTTGAGTCAAATAGGTCACATCATCTAATCTCTCTCATTAAATTAATCAACCCTTGATTAATTTAATCTCATATCATGTCCCATCCTCTAGATAATGCAAGTTGCACATGAAAATATATTTAATTCATTTATTAAATCTCTATTTTCCTCACAAGGCATCTTTTGGAATATTCTCTCAATTTGAATTCAAAAATTCCAATTCATCATGTACATCCAACAGGGCAATAAATTCATCTTCCATGTCCTTTTCCTTGAGCCAAGTGGCATTTATTGTATTTTCCCTTCCCTCTTGCATGTCATTTCAACAAATTTGAAATTCAAAATTATGTCTTTATTGGCACAAACCCCAAATCTTGCACATCCTTCATCCATTCATAGCTTGACAAGTGGCATCATACCATTGGATGAATGCTAGTCCCACATTACTCAAATTTGGACATTCATCCATCTTGGAATTCCATAAATAAAGAGCTCATATCCTCATTTCATCATCCACAAACATTGCAAAGTTATTATGCTAAAATATTTAGCCATTTCCATCCATCATTGAATTCTTAGCTAGGCTTTTTGCAAATTTGGCTTGGAGTTCTCATCTTTCATCAAAAAAGTGGATCAATATCATCAACACAATCAAGATTGCAATCTTAGGAATTGGGAAAGGGCCAATTTTCACATCAAATTGGCACAAATTCCCCCATGGGATCATGAGTTTGCACATCTAGTTAGGATTTACTCTTTGTTTTATCATTTTCATTGTGTTCACTATTTTCTTCCTATTTTGAATGTTATAAATGGATTTCATGGGGAATCCTTGTTTTGGCTTGCAATCTCTTGTCTAACTTGTTTACTCTTGTTGTTTTGCAGGTACCAAGGTTAGGGTTTGCACAAGTACATCGCAAGACATGTAACCAAAGTACCAAACCTGAAAGGGTAAATTGCTTCCTTTTTGAATTGCACATTCTCCATCAGTTGATCTCTGAGCAATCCACATACATCAAACTCTTGATCTTCCATTATCATCTTGTGAGAAATGTAAACAACACCTGTTGAAGTTGCACCTTCTCTGTTTCTAAAAATATTTTATAAGTTACTCCATGCGCAATGTACCTTATCACTGAATCTTTGATTGTCAAAATTATCAATGCCCTTTGATCTCTAGTTACTTCGGTTAAGGTTTTGACTTCTTTATTTTGGATTGATTTTTTTCTTAGTACTTCCCCAACTTTGTATAATCCAGTTAGATTTCCAATCACTTCTTTTGAGATAAGATAGGGTTTATCCAGAGTTAGAACATCATCTTTTAATCTATCCAGAATAAACCTAACAATTTCTACATTTTTGAAATAAGGGAATTCACTCCAAATGTCCAAAATTATATGTTTTACACCTTCCAACCATTTCAATTCATTAGGCAACAACATGTTTCTTATAGTTCTAATCCTATACAACAATAAAATGATAATATTTGTTTATAATATTTTAGATATAAGTAGAGGACTCATGTCTACATGTGATGCATTTTTTTTTGTAATTTTTTCCAAGTAAATAATTAATTATGAATTTTTTATTACAAATTTTAAAAAATATTAAAACTCGTATGTCTAACCACCTTAACTTGGTCAAAACTTCATGAAATTCAATTTTTCTTTTTTAAATCCTATAGAATGTGATGCATATTTCAGATTCAAAAAATGTGATACTGTTTGAAAGCTATAGAGGTTTTTCAATCATCCTATCAATCAAGACTTTAGTCATAATTAAAATAGAAAATAAATAATAATTATTTAATAAGTTCAAAGTAAAGCATGATTTATATTGGTGGAAACCTGAGAATATCCTTTAAAAACCCTTTTTGTTTCATCAATTTTGGGTAAAAAAGAAGTCATCAGCCGCATACCCCACACATACCCATCATATTGCCACTTTTTGGTCCATCACAATCCTTCACATACCCACCACTTGAATTCATTTTACTTCTACATTGTGTAGCCATATGACCAAATTTATTGCAAGAAAAATAATATCCATTAAACTTTTAAGCATTAGGTTGTCTTACCAGATACCTTCCAACTTTGTTCATCTGATTACTTTGCCTAAAATTCTTTTGTCCAAATCTGGAACTTTCTCCTTTTTCATATCCAAGACCTCATTTTTCATTTGCATTCTTCTGACCTTTAGTTAGCTAATCAAGCTTAGCAAAATTGAGATGCCCTACCATGTGAACCCCAAAGGACAACAAAACACCGCACAATTTTTTTTTTTGAAAGAACAATACATAAGATGAACAAGTACATATATTACATATAAAGTAATTATACAATTATAATGACCATTGCATCCTCTGGGGTACATGAGACGACATCATGAAATCCTATAACTAAAACCATAATGATGACAAACGAAACAAGATTACATAAAGATAACATACAACCATCCATGATCCTAAGAGATGAAAAGCATACATACAACATTTTATTAATAGTTCAATATGATGATTGTGGAGTATATTTCCAGAGATACAACACATCAAATAACGGTTACCACATAAAGTTTACAAAGGTAAAATAATACATTATAACCATTTCACGAGTACATTACATTACTTTGAGAGTACATATGCATCCTGTCGTGCAGAGGACAAGATACATAAATACAAGAATGTTACATAAATGAACATGGTACAAAGTGCATAGTAGTCTTCAACCAAGTGAATCTCTAGAAAATTTGCATCCACTTTCGCATCACAAACAAAACCTAGGAACCCAATGGGGTGCATAGCACATTCCACCCAACCACGTGGACCTAAAAGTCAACCCCCCTGTGCTAGGACTTGACAAGAAAGATCCCATTCATCAACCAAAATAGTCAAATGAACCAAAAACAAACCAAAATCCACATTAAGGATAACATCAACATAAGGTAACAACCCATAACATTGCCATCACATAGCCACAACAAAATAACAAAAAGTCCAATCAAAAAATTGAATGCCAACATTTTAGATCAACATTAAGTAACCATAAGAGGTGTCGACTACAATAGGATCCAAATCCTTCAAATGAAGTTACAACATCAATCAACAATAAATACCAAGGGAACCTTTCATTAACATCAATCAAGTTGCTAGATACATGTGTGCAACACTAAAAGATAGAACTTGGAGGCTTCAACAACAACACCGAGAACAAATTGCCTGAACAACATCAACAATTCAATCAAAACTCCTAGAGGCAAAAAAACAAGGGAAAATAAATGGGTACTATATGAGAGTGTCATCGCATGGCCTTACATGGATTAGCGAGGCAACCTATCACAAGGTACCACCTCCATCTATGGTTATCCAAGCTACTTATCTCAAGGCGACCGCTCCATAGGGTGACTCATGCGGGACCACTTACCTTTCATGAGGACAAGGTAGTGATCTTACCAACCAGGTCTTCTCATCCCATCCTTAGCCTATGAAAGCACTAATGGTATGGGTGAGGCTCATAATTAATCTTGTTTAGTGTTGAACTACCCAAACCCACTAATTAATTTAATTAGGTTATCACTTATTAAACAACTCCTCCATGGGTTACCCTAACAACCCATTTGTGCACCCACCCCCATGAAGAGCCACTCTCCCTATGGCACCAAAAAACTAAATACAAGTAAGGAGTGTACCTCAACTCACATAAAAATGAAAGTGTACATATCTCACAACATACGAGGCAAGGGCCATCTCGCAAGCCCATTCCATATCACTAAAATCAAGAACAAAGGAGGTACCACCTACAAGAATGCAAAAATAAGAATTAGGTTCAATGAATCACAAGGTCCAATCATGGAAGAATCAACATAAACCAAATTTCTCCATTGCTTTTGGAAGCCTTAAACACTGAAAAACAACAAACTTCCACTAAAGGTAATTCAAACACTTTGGGTTCCCGACCATCTCAAAATATGACTACAAGAAAGTCATCACATAAAATATCCTCAATCATAACCAAACTCAAGATCAAATCCCCTCAATGAATATTAGGCACAAATGATTCCTACTTACAACCATAACCAAAGTCAACATGTGATCGAATAAAATTTATACAATTCCCAATAACCAATATAGCATTCAACCAGGCAATCCTTACACCACGAACATGATTATTTTGTAGAACAAAATCATATCCACATTGAACAACAGTCAAATCAATTCATTCAATTAATACACTTCAAAAGGAGAGTATTAAATAACCCATTACATTTTAATCTTCATCAATTAAAAAAAAGGTCATTAAAATAATTTAAGAAGTTATATAAACATATCTCCTAACTATCCCATTACATATCTTATCACACTTAGTTTACTATCACTTCAAGTCAAAAAGCAATATCTTCATTCAAACATCATTTATGTTTTTATCTTCTCACTCAACAAAACATTTAAATTCATTATAGAAACCATTAAAATATATGTTTTGTAATCCACTAACTATGCACTTCATGCATAATTTTTACTCTTTTAATTGAAATCATAAGGAATACATATAACTAGTTATAAATACATATACCCATTGATATTTAGTAAATTGATCATAAATTTCCCTATACATTCAAAATATCCCTTTGAAGAAATTCTCAATTAATTTATATTTTATTATTATCCTTGGTATTTAATTATTATTAATTTAATTATTAAAACAAATATATATATATAATATTCATATTATTAATTTGAAATTCATAATGAATATATTTGAAAGCTAATCATTGGTAAGAATTACAACTTGCTAGCTTTATTCGATACTAGCCTATTCACTACCTCAAGGATATAAATTCATTTTAGTTATAGTTGCTCTACTAACAATAATCCAAAATCAATAACCTTACCAATGCAAGATCATTTATTTTATTTGCAACCTATTTTATCTCTTCTTAAAGTTAATCTTATCCTTATCATAATGATAATTTCATTGTCCCTATATATTTCTTTAAACTTGATTTAACAAACTAATTCTTTTAGAAGATAACCCTTTATATTTTCCTTAAACTTGATTTAACTAACTAATTGTTTTAAAAGATAATTACTTAAATAGTTAATATTATATAAGGGACTATATTTACTCATATAATCACTATATATTATCAATAAAATAATTCATATTAAATTTTTAACTTGTCCTTCAATATGAATCTCTTACTTAGAATTATTATTATTATTTAATAGAAATTATTATATATATATATATGCAAGTTAAATATAATTAATATTTATTTTCAGTTAAATTTAATTTCTTGACTTTATTAACTAGTTATATTTAAAATTAAATTTATAACTAAGGGTATGTGGAGGATCATCATGGAAAAAATAGGCCCTTAAGTCTTGATGTAAAAATTTGAATAAGTTATCTATATTATTTCAAAAATATGTAAGAATAGAATCTGTAGAAAATTGAATGTAGTTTCTAGACTACTAGGTTTGTTTAAAAAAAAAGAAAAATCTATTTGGTGAAATTTTGAAATTTCAAATAAGTAGGTGTGTCTACCACCCTAACCAAAATAAAATGATAATATTTTTTTATAATATTTTAGATATAAGTGGAGGACTCATGCCCTGATGTGATGCATATTCTTTTGTAATTTTTTTCCAAGTAAATAATTAATTATGAATTTTTTATTAGACATTTTAAAAAATATAAAAACTCGTATGTCTAACCACCTTAACTTGGTCAAAACTTCAACATATAATGTGACATATGTTTTGAATTCAAAAAATGTGATATTGTTTGAAAGCTATAGATGTTTTTCAATCAAGACTTTAGTCGTAATTTAAATAGAAAATGAATAATAATTACCTATTAAATTCAAAGTAAAGCATAATTTATATCAGTGGAAAGCTGAGAATCTCTTTAAAAACCTTTTTTCGTTTCATCAATTTTGTGTAAAAAACTGTCGCCAGCCATATACCCATCATATTGCCACTTTTTGGTCCATCATGATCCTGCACATACCCCTAATAAATATCATATAGAATATATTTATTCTTTTCACTTACTTATATCATAAAATATAACACATATATAAATAGGTCTTATAAAAATTAGAAATAAGTTAACTAACATTTCTAAAGACAATAAATATGACAATAAATCTACATATATAAATCTAGTTTACTTACATACTTCCTCATTTATTCACATAAGTGAATATATTCTTGTACTATAATGGAATACAAATCTCAACACGAAATCACAACTTATAACTTGGTAAACTTAAACGTACACACAATTATATGATCAAAGAAGTATAGATGTAAACAACACAGCCCAAGATTGTTTGTTTTTTGTTTTATTATAAATCATGGTTTACAATTTACACCAACCCAATATATATAAATACATACATTTATATATCTATATTTATCAGGGATAGATTTATAAAAATATATGTAGCTTCTCCTAAGCTGTTGGTTGACCTAAGATTGAATCGGCAAGATCGTTGACCATCAACATAACATGTTACACCAAATAAGGAAAACACACACATAAACCAAATATTCTCCAAAATGAAATATCACTCCATCTTTATTTATTTAATTACCAATTTCTCTTTCATTTATTTTATTTTCCCTATCCATATAACTATGTGAATATGTATTTATTTATACATTTACTTAATCTATTTACTAAAAAGGAAATAATAATAAATAATTTCAATGAGACTTTCCTCCTTTTAACAAAAGAGTGCTATTAGTACTAATTATTTATTTTTTCATTTCCTTTAAATTTTAAATAAATACTCTTACTCTCTTCTCTTAATGCCTTTAATCCACGTAACCCTCTCTTTACTTTACCTTTCTTTTTTTTGACTTACTTGAAAGTTCCTTAATTTGTTTATTTAAAAAGCCATGCATTCCTTTATTTAAGGATATTTTATTTTGTCTTTTCTTGCTAATATTATCTCAAATAAACAACCTTACCATATGGCATATCTTTATGACATGTTTCAAATGGCCATGTTTTCCCCTTACATGATTTTCTTTCTGGACATTAGATAGTTGTCTCTCTTTGAAAGAGGTATGAAGAATATATAAATAGAAGATGGTTTGGGAGTCCAAACGACAAGAAACATAATGAGATAGTATTCGATCTGAAGCAGGTTTATGAGAAGAAGTATGTGAGAGCAGAATTATAAAGGAAGAATATAACATAAATAATCAGTTAAGAGGCAAATTTCTGAGTATAGCAGCAAACTTATGGATGTATATATGCAGATGTGGGACAAAATTACAAGCAATACAATGATATCCATTTGATCAGACCTCAAGCAGAAATAATTGAAGGAAATGTATGCAGATTTATGAAGGAATATATCTATTGTAGAATGTTGGATCAGATTTGAATGTGTTGGATCAGACTGGTGAGGTGGTTTTGGATGAGGTGGTTTTGGATCAAAATAGCTTCCTTTTGAAAAATGTTTCTTCTCTATTAACATTATGATCTTTGATCCTAGTGCTAATGGAGTGACCCATTTTTCCAATGTAAGATGTCCCACAAGAATATTTGATCTTATAGACCCTAAGCTTAAGAAGGATATCCTTGGGACCTTTGGTGCAAGAGATGAGGTTCTTGATAATCAAATATTGAGGTTAATGAATTCAAAGCTACAAGGTAGACCTAAACAACCATTTCTTGAGTTATTGTGTATGAATTTTGAAGATGAGTGTAGAATTTGTGGAGTCTGTCATTAAGTGCACTTATAAGCTCATTTTCTTCCCTTTGAGATGAAGGAAAATGGTGGTACAAGGTAGTTGAATCAATTATAATTCTAAAGTGAGGAAAATATCTTGTAATTGATTCCATGTGGTGATGGAATTCATAGGCAATCCAAAGTATTAGTCGTATGTGTCTTCTCCAAGAGTATATAAAAAATAACCTACACACATGTCCTTGTGTTGTATTTGGGTTTTGACAAGCATCCTTGAAAGATCAAATATGATCCTCAACAATATTCTTAAGTTCACAAGGATTATATTTAGGTAAAAAGTTAAGTTCACAATATCCTTTTGGTCATGCATGCCTTTGGGAAAATTGAGAAAATAATTAGCTTGGTCAAACCATGCCATAGGGAAATTTGAGGGTTTTCAATAGGGACAACTAGATTCCCAACCTTGGTAGAAGCACTGGATGATCAAGCACATTTTTTCTTGGCTAGCCTCTATTATCTTTGGTCTTTCTATGTTGTTCCAAATAGAGAAGCTATAAATCTCCTTTAATAGATATTGATCTCATAATGATCCTTCTTGGTTTTAGCTTGAAATTTTCAAGGGTAGTGGGCATCGAATATGGGTAGGTGAATATTTATATCCATTTTTATTTTGTTCACATTCTCCTCTAAACAATGGACCTATCAGAGCACTATCATTAGAGACATTATATTTACTTACTTATGTTTTACTCACGCATAGACATTTTACTTAGTACAACTGAAATTTTACTTTGGGCGGTAACTGGTAGAAAGGCGATGAGGGAAGACTTTATTAATCCAAATTTATATCATTCCAAGTCCATTTTGAAAATGGACGCACCCTATAAGCATTATTGAGTTTATTTCTGCTTGTTCATTCTTAACGTGCAGGGGCAGCGTAAGTCTATAGCTACAGAGAACGGAATGAGGTAGAAACAAGAGAAGCAAAGATGGGCTAAATTTCTTGACAGTTAAATGTCTCTACTTAGGGAAAACCATGGAGGACAGGAGCGGTGTTTTAGGTTAATTATTTCAATATCCTCCTAGTAAATTGTATTTGCCTCTCTGCTGGAGAGAAGGCATTGAAATCAGTTTTCTTTGCACTCAAAATCAAAATCCAATAACATATATCTGCTACCTCTAAAACTTAGTTGAAGTTGAAACTACACTGGTAGGTAAAAATGCAAAGCGTGGACGCAAATATATGAAATATACCTAAATACGAAGGGTAAGAGATGCAGTAATGTTAAAACCTAAATGTGCTCATTATTAGGAACATGGCAGTAGTTTTCATTTTAATAAACATACTCTAAAAACTTCGTCATAACCTTATTCCAGGCTGCAGCTCGCCAAATTGAGGAAGTGAAAGGTCAATACCAGAGGGAAAGTGTTTGGAGGAGCAATTACCCTAGCAAATGTTTCCTCAGCCTTTGCCAGCGTCGACTCTGTCTGCGCCAAAATGGGAGCTCAAGATTTTTCCCAAAATTGTGTTGCACTAATTTAGATCTCTCAGCCTGTGCCATCATCGTCTCCTCCTACACCTAAATGGGAGCTTGAGACCAGGTATGGACATCCATCGAGACATACAGGCTAGAAGAATTTGATAAGTAGGAGGTAGATTGTGCATGCTTTAATGGACATCCATCGAGACATACAGGCTAGAAGAATTTTTTTTTGTCAGAGGTAGATTGTGCATGCTTTGATGGACATGTACACAGAATGAGTAAGCATAGAGAACACCCATGAATCTTGACAGAATTCCCAAAGGAGATGACCTCTCATGGTTTGCAGTGGCTACCTGGTATGCCCAAAAAAATGGATGTTAAAAAGGCTTTTTCCACTTTTCCGCAAATGAAACGGGCAGTTGTAGCAAAAATAAATAAAAAATGACTCCCTAGCCTTTACTAACATCCTCCACCAACCTGCATTTCCTCTACACGTGGTGCCAACATTGCACCCTTACCTTTTGGAATTTAACTCCTACTTACTACGTTCACATGGTTGCACTATATATATATATATATATATATATATATATATATATATATATATATATATATATAATCTCAAACAAGTATATAACATGTTATTGAAACTAACTATGTTAGACATCTCGTAGAAGGAGATAAGTATTATAATAGGAACCATGTAGTACTTTTCAGTTATAAAGAACCTTAAAATATGGATTGCATTTAATTTAATCTTTCATATAGCTACAATACCATAATAGTATATATCTATTTTAATATTTCTTTATTACATCGTAAATTTTAATTTATTTAAATCAGATAAGTTGTTAATAATATTTTATTTGATCAACATCTCAAAGTATTAAAACTTTTATTTGATTTATCACAATACCTTTAACCATGTTGATCTTTGATTTGATGTAATAACTACTCAAAACACAAATCAAACAAATTGAATCAATTCAACAACATATGAATCAAAACCCGACTTCACAACGAGTCGATAAGCAACTCAAGGACAACACAGATGGAAGGGCACCACAAGAACTGATCTTGAAAAAAAAATTGTATTCATTTGCAATAGCAAGTTCATCTCTGAGAATAACAATCTATTTTTCAAGCTCTTCTTGATTATTTCTGGATTGATGCAGTTCAATATCCAACTGAATGAATCCACTATTAACTCTACTGCATTCTTCAGATCTTTCTTTTAAGGACTAAGCAAGATTCTCCTCATTTTTCTTTCTTTCTTCAATCTCCTTAGTCAACTTTATCACCATAGATTCCATCTCAAGCTTTAGGGTAGCATTATCTCTGGAAAGCTTTTCACATTCTTCAGTTATTTCCTTCAAGGTTTGATTCAGGTAAACATCTTCCATGCTTTTACTTTATTTCTTCTTGCGTTGATCACAAAGTTCCTTTCTCTTTTATCTTGATTCATTGATTTTGTCTTTCAATGATTGAATGAATTTCTCAACATCCATAAGATTTTCTTTCAATTCCAGAACTTCTACTTTACACTGATCAATATCATCAAATGCCACCAAAAGCTACTATTGAAGACCACCAGAGTCCATTGCTTTCCAAGATCCACCTCAAGCTGTTAGATTTGTTTAGAGGAACTTAACTCTAATACCAATTTTTGGACTCAAGGAACATTGAGAGGGGTGGGTGAATCAGTGTTCTACAAAATTAAACTTTATAAACCTAATCTTTAAACCATTTACATCACTTAACCAAAAGTAAATATGCAAGCACATACAACAAATATCCATAACACCATAACACAGATTTTTACGTGGAAACCCTGTTAGGGGAAAAACCACGGTGGAACTTAATCCACAATGTTATACTCTATTAAAATTATGGAGAAAATGGGAATGCACATGCATTCAGGCACACTGCTTAGAGCTCACTGCTCAAATACAAAGTGAAGAATCACTGTCTTACAAAACATTCACAAAGATAATGGAGTGGTTGAACTATGTAGTAGCATCTGATAATGTCTGAGTATAGTTTCAGCTAAGCTCAACAGTCACCTTTCTGATCTTTTATCTGATTTTTCTCTTCTACTCCTTCTACTAACATTCACAAATCAAAAACATTTATGCACAAATGAAGTGGTTCATAATTTGCACTACAACCCTTCTCAGTATATTTTGCACATACACCATTGCTCTCACACACATTCAAATTTTCAAATGATCGCTTATATATCCGCTATTAGTGATTTTATCATTCATATGTCAGCTTCAAAATAAAATAAAAATATCTACCAATGATCGGCTCAATCCACAATAATATTTAATGTGCACCCATCAAAATTGAACACAACATAGTGAGGGCCCAAAAAAAATCCTCGAACATAAAATACCTTAAATAATTATACCTTGAATATTTGCAACACATTTCATTCACTTAGTCGGCCTTCTTGAACTGGTAAGCAGAAAATCATCCTATGGGATCTCCTAACACATACACTAATTGATGGGATGACTCAAAACTCGAGAATAAGATATTCCAGAAGCTTAACAACCTTCTCTGAGATCCAAAACTTAAAGTGATAATCCAGTAATGTATATGGATCGACAAACTTAACTTTACCCAGATACCCTATTCTTCACTCTAACTTCAAGTAATACCCTGTTCATCACTCTATCTCCTAGTATGAACAAATATTGAACTGCAGACCGAATTAATGACTTAGGTTGCATCAATGACAACACTAGAATCCATATGCCAACAAAGCTTACTATGATGAAACTCCCCTCCTTCATGCACTTATATACTACCCTCTATGATTATCAAAACTCAGTTAGTATTGGTGATGGAAAATCCACCTCTAACTGAACTGAGAAGTCCAGTTCTACAAAAAAAAAAAAAATTAACAACCTTTTAGGAAGTAGAATAAAGGTTTCATTCAACTAAATCCCCCTCAAAAAATAACTCAACATGTCGATAAGCAAATAGTTGTCGTAAAAGTGGCAATACCCTTTAACTATGGGGACCCGAAAAGATAATTCACTCCCCTACTTGATACCCTCCATAATACAATTTGTCACAACTTTTAGAATAGAAAATGATCACCTTGCCTCTCATTAAAATAGCTAATCCTAATAAACCTTTACCTTTGAACTTTAGATCAAATGCCTATTGCCATTATCACCAACAAAATGGACATGATTTGAAACATTGCAAGTGTCTTAAACATCTTGCGCAAGACCTCATTGATTCCAGTTGGCTTTTTCTGGGGGGTGTTAATGATCAAGGAAATAAGTCTGTTTCCCCTCCTAACCAAAGCTTGCAAATCTTTACCAATCCTATGCCAAAACATAATATTTCATTTTTCAAATCTAGAAAAACTACAAAGAATGATGTGATGAATGTTGACACAGATGATGAGAACATAGATACAATTCAATAAAGTCCTATGGATACTAATCAACAAGAACAAAATCCTATAAATTGTTTGGTTGCATTGTTCAAAACTCCACATTGTAAGGGGTGAACTAAAAAGCCTCTTAACATTGCTTCATCCTCTAAAGATATACCTAAACATGCACCTGATGGTCCTCTTTACATAGCCAACCAAATCTATGATAAGCCCACTAATGGGATATTAATTGAGTTCATCTATGGAGAGAACACGATCACCAAGGAATTTTACTTCTACATGAGCTCTATCAAGAAACATATGATAAAATGAAAGCATGTATCAAGACACAATGTTTTCACTTTCCCTACGATGGGATCAATCACCTTACCTTTACAAGTAGGATTGAAAATTCTAAATGTCTCATTCTCCTTCATATCGATGTTAGATCAATTCCATGTGAATCTTGGTAACCCATGGCTATGCTCCATGCAAGCAGTCCTATTGATCGTGCATAAATGCTTAAAATTTCCCTTTGAAAATGAACTTTTCACTGTGCATCATAGTCGCTTTAACCCTTTGTCTTCCTATGGAAACTTTTCCTTAGATTTCTTTTGGCCCAAGCCTATGGAACCTATGAATTCTCGAGAAGACTTCTTTTTCAAATCCTACCAAAAAATAAAAGGAAAATGCATAGAAAAGCTATCCCTTCAAAACATTCCTCCGCCCATGACCGATCCTACAATCCTTGGAAAAACCATGATTGGACCAAAAGACATGCCAAGCAACCAAGATCAATCTAAGATAGAACCTTTTCCTACTTCCTAAAAAAGACCAAGAGATAACAAAAACAATCTCATCACATCTCCTAGAATAAAACAAGTTTACAAAGTTAAAAAGAAAGTGGTTGAAAAACCTTCCATGGTTCCTTTCATTCCTCCCCTTAGGGAAGAAAAGAAACCTATGGTTGATCATTTCACTCCTACACAAACGCAACTTGAAAATCAAACTAAAAGAAACATAGCTACTAGAGAGCATAGGCATAGATGTTGTGCCCTTGCCTGAAAGTTAAATGAAGACATACATACAGAAAATCAATATCCAAACTTAATTGAAGCAATGCATGATGAGTCTCCCCATTTTCCACAACAAAAGGATCCTATAGCACAACCACAACAAGACCTAAACCCTTCTTTAGACATTATCATTTGACCTCCTATTATAATTAATTTAGATGATGATGATGAGAATGAAAAGATTTATGAGCAAAGTGAATAATGAAGTGAATACATTTTTTCCCTCTTTTATGAACTTAGGTGACAATTCTCCTAAGAAGAGTGTTGAACTTGGTGATGAATCTAGTTCATAACTTGCTATATTATCCATTTGGTTAGCTGTCCACCTTTTGTATACAATGAACATGACTGGGATGTGGACGATCTACTCATAGGTTGACTTGCATGTGCCTTACTAGTATTTTGCATTATTCCTTTTTCATGTTGTGTGATTGCATGTGCGTAATGTGATCCCTCGTAATGTTCTATTTGATGTATCTTTCTCTCTTTGTGACATTCCTCTATTTGTACCTACATTCTTCTGTACATGTCGTAAATATTTTAAAGCTTTTTCCTTTTATCTTTCAATTTGTCTTGTGTTTTTCTTTTGGGGATGATGCAAGGCATCAAGACATTCATGTCTCTTCCATGTTGACCCAAAAGCTTTTCCTTTATCTTTTCTTTTTCTTGTGTTTTCCTTTTTGGGATGACACAAGGCATTGAGACATTCATGTCTCTTCCATGTTGACCCAAAAGGTTTTTCTTTTTTTTCACTCTCTTTGTGTCATTCTTCCAATTCTATGCACTAGTAGAATTTGGAAAATAAATGACTAGGTGACTAAAATTTTTAGTCACAACAACTAAAAATGACTAAATTCTACTCATTTTTTGCAACTCAACTATAAATGAGTAAATAAATGACTAATTTGGTTGTTGACTAGAAATTATTTAGTCACACAAATAAAAATGACTAAATAGTTATTTATTTAGTCACAATCCATTTGAATAAATCATTTAAGGAATCAAGAATATAGCCCACCAAAATACTCTTAAAATTTAATAAACATACTCTAAAACTTTCATCAAAATATTATTTTTAGGTGTAGCCCGCCATAATGGAATTCTCATTTTAATAAACATACTCTAAAACCGTCATTGAAACCTTATTTTTAGGCATAACCTGCCAAAATGGAGAATTGTTTTAGTAAAGAAAGACAAAGAATAGTAAGGAGATGTGCATGACAGGAGGCATAGGATTCATTGTTGCTTATCTCATTCCTACTCTGGTCAACAAGGATTACATTGTTTGCACTACTGTTTGTAATCCAAGAATTTAATTGACATATATTTGCATAATCTCAAATTCCTTTAGATGCTTTTGAACTATCAATGTATCCTATATAGAGTTTAGAATGATTTATTTTAATTGAAAAAAAAAAATGATGTATTTTCTTGTGATTAGATAATGTGGAGATCTCCTAAATCTTCCCCAACACACTATCCTCTTTGGCAATGTATTCATTACTCCAACTACTAGGGTTTTTCATGTGACATTTTTAGTATCTTCATGATAGTGGATTTTAATTAGATCTTAGTCTTTTCTTTAATACTTATCATGGTAACCCTTGAGTTCCATAATCCACCTTCAATCTCTTCTAAGAATGATGTCTTAAGCTAGACTGCATAGTATGCATATAAAGCAAGTCCTTCATAACTGCCATTGTTTCAAACCACCACTCAATGCCTTGCTTAAAATGTTGCCTCCATAAGCACAATAACATGTTTTAAAATCATGGTTGCTAGTGATTGACCATTAAGGTCACTACTTTCATCAAGATACAATGATATTTTTGTCTTTAAACTCAAGGAATTATACAAGATAGCATTGTGAATTTTTTGTTGTGTATGATTTTATTTTCTTGCACATTTACTGCTTTGCTAACTGCCTTTAAGACTGGTTATTGCACCTTCAACTACAATCTTGAACAACTCACTCACTGTCACTTGAAGATTCCTTTCATGAGCATCCTTCTATAAAGTCAAACTATACTCTTTATAATTCCTACTTACTTACTACAAGGGGCACATTGTTTCATGGTATTGTGGGTCTTAAGATCCTTCAACCTTATTGTCACTACTTCACAGTCCACAAGGTATTATTCACTATTCTCCTATCTTTGATGAGTCCCAAAACAATGCTCAAACATGCAATCCATTACCTCCATTAAACAATGGCTAAGAAGAAACATTGAACCTGTGATTAACATTGTTACTTCTTTTGGATAGTCATTCTCTGATTGCATTTTCCTTCTCTAACACTACCAAAAGCATTTGAAAAACCCTTAAGGTCAGAAAGGGGGTAAGGAAACTCACTATTAAAATCTCCACTTTACTATGCAATGTTTGAGCTTTATTATCTTGTCACTACTCAACCTCTTTTTGGCTGTCACATCTCAAGTGACTATTATTCTTCTTACCATAGATTGCATTTACAAATATCACTGAGCTACGTATTGTGCTTGTTATTGGCTACAATCTTTAAATTGCAAGATTTTATTATTGGCTACAATCTTTAGATTGCAAGATTTTCTTATTGGCTACAATGTCTCAATCTTTATGGTATTGCAACCTTACTAGTCCGCTAGAGTTATTGTTTATGTTTCTACGGAGGTCTAGGGTTTGTACCCTAGTCATGCTCTTAACAATTCTTTTATTGGTATTAAAAAACAACCTTAAACCTTGGGTCAAAAAATTAGTTGTCTTCACAAGGTTGTGGTATGATCTTGGATTGTATCCTAGAGTGTGTGGGAAGCTTGTGTTTGATCATTAAGGCATGTAAACCTGATCAGGGAAATGTATCCTATATAGTATGGGTCTTTCTTTAATACTTTCCATAATGGTTATTAGTAGATCACATTATTATAGTTTGGGTAACCCAAGATTGCATTCAAGTATGTAAAAAATTTGGTTTGCAGTTTAAGTTGTACACTTTTAAGTAACATTCATAAGGTTTAGAAAATCTTGATCACTCACTAGAATAGCCTATTAAATATGGGTTGTGCTTGAATTCACTACATAATTGATATAACACAACCACTGGGTGATCCCACAATAGTGGTTTACACTTTTTGGCCTAACTGGACACTGATATATTTTTTTTAACACAATCTCCACATTCGGGCACCTATAGCAATTAAACCGTAAAGAATTTGAAGATGATGTAAACTAGAGTCTTGTCACATTTTGTCTGTAGATTCTAAATAAAAAAAATTCATTTTTTTTGGAATTAGATTGCACTTCTTTTTCCATCTCCCACAAAAATTGGTTTTTTTCAAAAACAACATTTTAAAAAGTGACGCACACCATATAACGCATAATTTTTTTCCATGAAGGATAAAATTCCAATTATTTCAAATTTAGATTTATAACTATGATATCTAGTGCTTCCACTTGGTTAGATAGTTTTATTGAATATTATTTCTTTAATCAAGTTTGAAGTCAATCAAATGACAATTCGACATAGCGCGACCGTATAACATAACTTTTATGTATGTATCAAATTCTTCTCTTTTTGTTGGATCAAGGACTTCAATATCTGGTGCAATCATATTTTTAATTTTTTTTATAATCTTCTATTTTTCCACTTGTGCAGAACAAAGATTTTTGTTTTCGATGAAAAACCTATATTTAATAAAACTTAAAAAATAGATAGATAATAAAACCAAAACATACTAAAATTATATTCATTAGATAGCTTGTTCTGAAGGCTACTCAATTCCAAGTTTGGTTTCTAAGTATTCCCCCATTTTCATCCCAATCGGAGGTTGAAAGCGTAAAATTTTAGGTTTTTTGTGTGAACAAATTAAAAAATTAGGGAAAAAGGGGGTTCGCTAGAACCAGGGTTCATTCGAACCCTGGTTCATTCGAACCCCCACTAATATGAATTTTTCCTTTGTTTCTTGGGTGGTAAATGTGGGCCCAATAGGTAATGGGTTCCCTCAAACCCTAGTTCGTTCGAACCCCTTTATGGTTCGGTCAAACATGTAGGTTCATGCGAACCCCTAAAACCAATTTTTTTGCCATGGGGTCATTTTTTCTCAATTTTCCTTCCTCCATCAAATTGTAAACCACTATTATGGCTTCACCCCACTTTACATATCAACAAGAGTTATAGGCTCTTTATTGTAGAAAAAGGTAATCGTGCTCTTGGATCATGCTATCATTACATCGTAACTTGTTAAACTTGAGTAAACCTGAATATACCCAATGATGATTGAAACCTAATTATGAAGACAATAATTTGTACATTAATTGTGCTCATATGAGTGCCTCCATTTCTATCACAACATAGCCACATTAAACTTGGGTCACACTTGAATGCATCTTGTACTTGTTATAGCAAAACTATGCCACATGACCAATAGCATTATGGATCACATAATTATAGTCACATAAATTTTTTCGTCGATTATGCTCTTATGGTGACTCCATTAGCATTACAACATAACCCTTTGGACTTATATTGCTCAAATCATTAAATTGCTTATTTTCTCTTTGGATGGATTGCTTCATGGTTTTTTTGTGATTTATACAACTTTTGTTTTGATAGTAAATGACATCAAATTCTTTATAAAGCTGAAATGATTTATTAATTATGGTTATATGATGACTTTGAGTTTTATTTACAAGGGTTTAATATGGGGAATTTTTATGTGTATGAAGAATAGATTGTGCTGAAATGTTCAGGTATGGACGGTTCAGGAAAAATTGGATTGCTTTCAGTGTCATAACCAGGTTGGAGAGTACCTTGAGCCAGTGTGAAAAAATTATGTGTGCTTTCAGTAGGAAGTAGAACCTAACTATAGGAATTTGATAGAGGAAGTTCCTTTATTCTAAAGATAAAATCATAAATCTACTTGTCCAATTGGACGTCCAACCTAAGATCTTTAATATCCAATAGAGAAATTTTGTACATTCTAAAGAAAAAATGATAGATTTGTTGGACCAATTTCAGATCCAATTTGAGGTAGTGAAGCTCTGATAGAGGAATTTCTCGCATTTTAAAGATAAAATCATAAATTTTATTGGTCCAATTTGAGATCCAATTTGAGGTCGTGAAGCTCCAATAGAGATAGTTCCCACGTTCTAAAGATAAAATCAGAAATCTGCTTGGTCTAATTTGAGGTCGAATTGTAAGGATTTGTCTTTTTAATTATACTTACTGACATTTGGCTTGATACAAATTGTTACTTTAGAATTATGGTATTTCTTTTCTCCTAATATTTTTAACCCTCATTTTAGGGAAGAGCTCTAAAGATGGTTCCTTCAGATGGAGACTACACTTTTTCACTATAGGTTCCATCTAGAAAAACCAAAAGCTTAGGTATTGTCATACTTAGGTACAATAGAGTTTGAGGTGAATTGCACTTAGTATTTTATGTTGATATTGATATGTTTTAGCCTATAGTTAACTGTTGTAGCATAAAAAATAGGATAAATAGTTGTTCATATTCCATAGTTTCAAATTCTAAATTGCTATACCCTATTCTAGGAGAAAATCATAGGGAGAGTCTATACATAAGACACCATTGTTTCAAATTCAAAATTGTTGGCTCTTTCACAATTGTTTGCTTCATTTATTTGATCTAAGACAACCTGATATATAGAAGATACTCTCAAAATAACAGTAAAATCCTTTATTCCAGGATGACTGTTCATAATCTTTCCCATCATAACAATGAACAAAAGCATCAGTCATTAACTCAAACATTGCAAGAGTTTCATCAAATTCTACTTTTCCACTCTCTTTTTCATTCTAAATTTTATTTCCAATTTCATCCATGAAAAACTTACTCAACCTGTAGATCATGTTGTTAGCCATAACTTTACCAGGTGTCAAGGATAGCTTTGAGTTTTTACCTAAGCAACAATTGACAAAATTCAGCCTTACCAAATCAAAATCTGGTAAGGCCAATTTTTCTCAATTTTTTCTTGGGTCAAAACTCGAAGCTATCCTCAACACCTGGTAAATTTATGGGTAACAACAGGATCTACAAGCTAAGGAAGTTCTTCATGGATGAAATTGGGAATAAAATTCAGAATGGAAAAGAGAGTGGAAAAGTAGAATTTGATGAAACTCTTGCAAAGTTTGAGTTAATGACTGATGCTTTTTTTCATTGTTATGATAGGAAAGATTCTAAATATTCATCTCATAATAAAGAATTTTATTATGATTTTGAGAGCATCTTCTATACAGCAGGTTGTCTTAGATCAAATCAATGAAGCAAAAAATTGTGAAAGAGCCAGCAATTTTGAATTTGAAACAATGGTGTCTTATGTATAGACTCCCCCTATGATTTGATCCTAGAATAAGGTATAGAAATTTAGAATTTGAAACAATGGTATATGAACAACTATTTATCCTATTTATTATGCTACAAAAATTAACTATAGGTTAGAACTTATCCATATTAGCATAAAATAGTAGGTGCAATTCAACTCAAACTTTGTTGTGGTAATTGCTTTGTAAGGAAGTTTGCACTCCATTAACATTCTTTGTGCACATCAATATATGATGTTGGTTATATTTCGATCTCGTTTCTGATCAAAAGAACAATGAAGTTCATTACCTAACTCATGACCATTTTGTAGTGCTATGATCCAGTGCTCTTTTACTTCTCACTCATTGTGTTCTTAATCACCATGTGCAAATGACTTAGAGGACATATCTTTTTCACCATTTGATAGTAACTTTCATTGTTTTTGGACTATTTTTTATGATTCAATCATTGTTTGATAGTTTTCTTCCTTTCTTAGTTCTATAGGACAAAGGATAATTCACATTTGCAACTCTCTAACAATAGTAAATAGATGCAATAAAGATATTTAGAAGTTTAGAAGTTGATTTTTTTTTATAATTGCTAAAGCCTATTTATTGGTTTTATAACTTAAAATTATTTAAGCTACTTGAATAGCTAAACTTAATATTATAAATCTTTAAAGTATAATAGAATTAGGTCTTAAAATGATTACAAAGAAGTTGAATGAAAATTAGTAAATGACTACTGATTTAGCTTTTCCTTTTGTGTGTTTATAGGGTTATTTCTTCCAACATTTGTTAGGCCTATTTTGTATTCTACTGAAACAACAAAGGTAGTTCCACATCTAGGTCTAAATGATGCAATGACCCATCCTTCTATGATGAAGTTTGTCGGATACACCCAAGAATAGATCTAAAAATATCATAATTTAAAACCTTCAATTCTTTGAGATTTTTATAGATTTGATTTGATTTTTGTATAACAAGATGAATCTAAAAAACTGTTGCTTGAAAATGATGTAAATGAAAATTTATTTGTTTACAATAATCTAAGGGTGTTATTTTTCACTTGCACAAAACTTTTTTGTCTACCTTAAGATAACCATTAAAATGATCATTTTGTTAATCATAATATTTCATTGTATATTTTTATTTCATTAGATTGTATTGGATATTTAATGGTTAAGTTTTAAAAAAAAATAAAAAAATAGCATAATATAGTTTCCATGTACTTCTTTTCATCACTTGTAAATCTAAATTTTTGTTACTTTTTGTGATCATAAAAAATAGAGATGATTTTAGTCTCTATGAAATATTTTCATGCATGTTTGAGATCTCTACAAGGTGATGAAAAAGGCCCTTGGGTTTGGTAGGGTTTTGAGTATCCTTATTGTTTTGATGGTAATGTTGTCACTAAGTTCTCTCCTTTCCCTTGAAATATAGTCACCTGAGAAACTGTGATGATGCTCTTGATTGTAAATTACTTTGTTCTCCCTACCTTCTCACTATAGGTCCGATTCTTCAACTCTACCAACTACTCTACCAACTACCCTTCCATCTCATTTTCTTGTCATGCTCTTGCATCTATTCTCTTATGAATTTATTATTTTGACTTTGAAAGCTATCACTAGGTCTACTATGACTATTAGTTCTTTGAGGGTTAATGATTTTCTACTACAAGCTCTTAGATTATAATACTTCTGATGACAATTCTCCAAGGATGTTTTCTCACTGACTTAACTCTCTGTATATTCTCCATTATGCATTGAAAATTCATGGTTTCTAGTTAACTATTTATTGGTGTAACCTGTTAGTGTAATTAATATTTAATTACACTTGCATAACTTTACTTAGGTAATATTTTAATTCCTAGGTTAATTACACTAACACCCCCCCATAAGTGCAACTTAGGGAGACTAAAAAAGGCATGCACCTAAAACTAAGATGAATGCAAGAAAGCATGAATGGATCCCATCAACAAGGCTCCTTTTTTGCATTTTTTTGCACTGCAGTCACATGGAGGACCTATCACCAGCACCTAGGGGCTGGGATTTTGGCCCCATTTAGCCTGTGAAGTACCTAAATTTCCCTCTTACAACCCTTTTTTTTCATTTTATCATAACTTTTTATCCCAGAGGAAATTTTTTGGAAATGAGATATCGCCAGAAAGCTAGCGAGCCCAATTTTCTGATGGTGCAGTTTATTTTCAGAGATTTTTCTATTTGGTAGATTTTTTTACCTGTTGAAGTCAAATGTTCAAATTTCACTTCAGAGGGCATATATTTTGACTTGGTGATCCTTTTTTCGTCATTCTTGTGGCATTGGAAAGATGGTTCTATCCTCTACACAAATCTGAGTTCTATTTTTATTTTTTTGTTTATGCATGCTTGCATTCTCTCCTTTTATAATCGCTGGGTTATTTTAATAAATGAACTGATATAAAGTTCCATTAGGGGGTTTCTTGCATAATAATCTGATTAGAGTGTGCATGCACTTTGATCTCCATATTCATCTTGATTTGATGATAGATCGCATGGGTTATATCCAGTTTCTTAGTTTCTTTTGGCCACATCTTACTCTTGCTTGACACATATCATATTCACATCAGTTCACACTTTAGATTGGGAGTTTATGGTTATTGATCCGCATTGGTTTAGATCCTTCTCAGTTTGAGGGCCATATTTTTATGGTTAATGTTCCAGAGTCTTTATGGTACTTGTTCCCATAGAATATTTTTAGTCTTAGTTTGGCATCGACATTGAGATACACGGTTTCTAGATTTTGTCATCATTTCATCTACTGTTGCTTCACAGATTCTAGGGTTGTTCCAGTTTGTGAGTTTTCCAGTGTTCCATGGCATCAAGTCTACTGTTACATTATTATGATTCTACCTGAGTCCTTCAATGACTCTCATTTGGTTTCTTGTAGACAGAAGTATCTTTCCTTCCTTGTCAGATTGTGGTTCTAGTGTTACTCCACAGTGCTCTTCCAGTGATTCTTTGCAACAATCATCTCATTATAGGGAGGTTTTTTCCCACTGGGTTTTCCTTCTCCACCTCATTATTGCATTTGTACATGGGTACCTGATCAGGCCTTGTTGTTGGGACCCATTCATAATTTCTTTCATTCATCTTAGTTTTAGGTGCATGCCTTTTTTAGTCTCCCTAAGTTGCACTTATGGGGGGTGTTAGTGTAATTAATATTTAATTGCACTTGCATAACTTTACTTAGGTAATATTTTAATTCCTAGGTTAATTATTCTCATCCTTATATTGTTAAGCTATCTTGTTGCTCAGGATAAGATTAAGGTTATGCATACTTTTCTTTTATAAAGAAAATCATCTCATGTAATTATGAATTCTAGGTGAATAATAATATTTTGCACATCTTTTGCAAAGCTCTTTCTTTTTCTATTTTTCTCTTTTGTGGAAGGTTTTTTGGTTTGCATGTCTAATCTTAGTTTCTAACATAACCATTGCCAAGTTTCTTGGGACTATCATCCCTATAGGATAGTTTACTTATACATCTGAATGTAATTTAAAAAGTGCCCATAAATATTGACAAGTTTCATAAGACTATTGTGTCAAGGTAGTAGATGGTCATGAAAAGTTTCATAAGACTGTTGTGACAAGTTTCATAATACCACCATACCACAAGAGCCAAGAAGACATGGTGTGGTGTAGCGGTATTATCACAAAGGCTAAGCAATAAATGTGTGGTATGGCGGTAACTCAAATACTTCTCCTCCATCCCCACAAGAGCCAAGAAGACATGGTACAGTTTAGCGGTAACATCCTACATTACCGCAAAGGCCAAGCAATAATGGTGTGGTGTAGTGGTAACATCCCACATCACCGCAAGGATCATATCAAAACAGTGTGGTATCATGGTAAACTATAACACATTTCTTTGAGGCATTTTTTTGAAACAATTTTCTTTCCTTGTGTATATTACTTCCACATTTTCATGTATGTCTAGCAGGGAACTTGTAACTACAACATATGACAAAAAAATTCATGTTGTAATGCTTTGATGGATGTCCCTTCATTATAACTAGATATCTGATGTAGTGCACATTATTATAGTGTAAACCTATTTTTTAGATTGTTTCATTTAGCATCACCAATATTCTCCACAAGAACATTGTCCTTGTTTAAAATGATGGAAATGGTTCACATCTCTCAAAACAATTTCTCTTGCAACAATCTTGGAGATGAACTTAGATGCAATGTGAAAATTAGAACATAATCGAAGGTTCTTAACAAGTCTAATTGTTGTACCAAGGGCCATATTTAACAAACCTAATGCAATTGCTAAATTTTCACTATGGTGGGAGATAAATGATTCTTTTTTCTTCTATTCCATAGCATTAAGTAAAAGTATTGAATCTGGAAATACCTTGCTTCCTTCATTTTCCAAGCCAATTTCTAAAATTTTGCATAGATCTCCCATGTTTGTGTATGTGATCTATCTCCTACAAAAAAAGCATGAACCATTTTATTCCCTTCAATCAAACTACATACAAGTATCTTTTTAATTCCTCTATCTTTCATCAATATCCTTACAATTTGAACCTCACCACACCTGCCCACTTCTACACAGATGTTTTAGAGAAGAACATAAGTTGCAACATTTTTAGGATCCAACTAAAAAAGTAGTGTTGTTGGAATACTCAGCCTATATTCATATGTGATCCACAGGAACCAAAGGTTTAACTGACATCTCACTAATAATGTTTAGGGTGTCCTCAAGATAGCCAACACAAGAATGAATGCCAACCATGCATACCTAATGAACAACTATATATGTAATGTAATAAGGGTTACTAAGGTGTGAAGTAAGTGCAACCCTCATCCACTAAACTTGCATGCCCGCATGCATCTAGAACACAAGCAAAGCTTACAATGTCGATGTTCCAGAGTGCTTCATTAATTCAAATATTTTGAGAGATTCCTTGCAAAATTTATTTTGTGTAAATTCTACAATTATATCATTTCCTTCCATGAGATGACATCTCTTTGAGGCATTCTATCAAATAATTCATTTTATACTACATTTTGGTGTCAAATCTTTGGTAATTATGGCTAGTTTCATTACATTCAAATTTTGAATTCTTAGAAATTCTATATAGTAAATAGATTGATGGTTGTTTAGATAGTGAAATTAGCTCTCTTAGAAATTAATTGAAATATGTAGATGGATTATTATAATTAAAGAATATTTTGTCGTTATTTTTGTAGCAATGATTTTATAGTGCATCTAGCTTGCTATTTTAATTCAAGATACAAGTCATCAAAGTAAAGCACATACCAAGAAGATGGTAGTCTACTTCAAACCCTCAACCTATCTTAGTTTAGTCTACTTACATGGGGATAATAAGGAAGTTGGTAAAAAATTAATATATATCATTTTTTGTTTGTGAAGGAGAATCCTATGAGATTCAATAAGGTAGTGGATCAATATTCAGTTTCTTAAGTGAAGATGATGTCACTATTGGGAAACTTGTTGTAAAACATCAGGTTAGCAATTTTTGGATGTTAAGGCTTCCAAGTTGGATATCAAAGATCTTTTTCATCAACTTTGTAATGATGGAAATTGACCCCCTTCATGGAGATAGGCCAATTTCTCACTTAATCTGGACCTATTTTAGTACCTTTGCATTAATTACCCCTTTAATTCATCATTTATAGTACCCTCAGACCCATTATTTTGGATCTCAAGGCTCATTTCACTCAAAAATTCCACAAAATCACTTAAAACCTTGAAATTCCAGGAAACCTACCTCAAAAACCTTACTTGGGACTCATTCCCCATCTTGGGTGAATGAGTCCCCTTAGGTGGGACCCATTCGCCAAGGGTGGAGAATAAGTCCACTTTGGGGAAATTTTCAATTTTAAGCGGGAAATTCACCAATTTAATTCAAAATTTTGGTGGATGTTGGCCTTTGAGATCTAAATAATGGTAATTATGGGTTAATGCTTATAAAAGAAAGTTTTCAAGTCATTGTTATCATCTCTAAGTTATTTGAGAAAGCATTTTCAAGAGAAAATTCAACAATTATCAAGTGTTGAGAATCTTTCACAAGAGCATTAAAGTTTCAAGAGCAAGTAAATTTGAAGATTTGGAGCAGCATTAAAGGGTTTTTGTAGGTTTGCAAGCTCACTTTCATCCAAGATCTAGCATTTTCAAGGGTTGATCATGGATGTCTATGGTGAATCATGAAGAATTCTAGGTTGGGGAGATGCAACTATCCATCAAGTCAAGCCTAAGGACTTTTTTTCTAAGGGATTCCATCTTCCATTGTGATGCAAGAGCATCCTTGGTTCTTTGCAATCCTGGATCAACTAAAAATATTTTCCTTTCAGTTTTATTCTTGTTCAATTCTTGTTTAGTTCAAGTTGGAAGATTCATCGTCTTTGCTCACCAGACCCTATGGATCTATGTTTTCATTGAGGACATGTGAATTTCCCTTGTTCCAAGATTTTAGAGCAATTGGATCCGTTTCCGACAAGTTATCACTTCTCGATTGAAATTTTCGAGAACAAAGCACTGGAATAATTTCAAGCATAATGACTAATTTTGTCTCTTGTGGATCCTTCTCATAATTCACGGATCTTTGCAGCATGATTCAAAATGTTTCGTGGAGTGTTTCTAACCTTTTTTTGTTCCACACTTCATCCTGTGCACCTTCCAAGGAGAAATTCAAATTTGAAGGCTGACCTTGTACACACACATTACATTTTCTTTCATCGAAGATTGTAATAATCTTTGGCCGATGTGGAGAATTCTAAATCCTTGGATATGATATAAATAATTGTAATAGATCATTAGGATAGTGATTAAGGAGAATATGGAATTCAATATGTAAGATTTCTATTCACATTAAGGAGAAAATAGGAAGGATGTATTTTGAACATGTTGTATGAGGTGTGTGAGCTCGAATTTATAAGCCCGGATGTTGTCGGCTATTTGTAATTGTAATTTCTGATATTATGAATTTTTTAATCTACATTTTCCTCCATATTCCATGTTACTTCCATTGTGTGACTCTTCTTGCACGGTCTAAACTGTTCTCTTTGAGGACCCTCCTTTTGTGTCTACACCAGTTGGTATTAGAGAGAGATTCATTCCGTGAGAGATCGTTAGAGTTTTCAGAGTCCTATTGAAGAATTGTTGTGGGGTGGGGGACTGAGGATCCAAGCTGCAGAGGACTTGTGTAAAGATGGTGAGAAGAAGAAATGGTAGAGGAAATGGAGCACACAAAAAGGTAGACCTAGCTATGATGGAGATGTTGAGAGGAATTGTTGCCAGATTAGAAGTTGTTGAAATGGCCCAAAGGAGAGGTCGACCATTTGATGATGTGAGTGATGAAGAGGAAGAATAATAGGAAGAAAGGGGAAGAGAAAATCAACTTGGCCTTGATCAAGAAGAAGAAAGGTTCATTAGAGCCCTGAGTAGGGTAAATACCATACCACATTTCAATCCATCGGATTATAGTGGTAAGTTGGATTCAGATGAATTGCTTGATTGGATAATAGAGATGGAGAAATATTTTTATTTTGAAGGTACCACCAAGATAAGAAAGTGAAATTTTCTTGTACAAAGTTGAAAGGACATGCATCCCTTTGGTGGGAACACTTGCAAACAGATAAGCAAAGAAGAGGAAAGGAGAAGATAAAATCATGGGATCAAATGGTGAATAAGTTGAAAATGAAGTTAATGCTTGCAGACTATCAGATTAGTTTGTTCTAAAAGGTGTAGAATTTGAAGTAGGAGTCAAGTGTGATAGAATACACTGAGGAGTTATACAAGTTGAATATCAAATCCAGACATTCGAAGGATGAGATAGAGTAAGTAGCCAGATATTTGAATGGTTTGAAGCCATCTATACAAGATGAGATCAATTTGATAAAGTTGTGGAGTGTGGAAGAGGCATCCCAATGTTTGCTAAAAGTAGAAGAGAAGCTAAATAAGAGACATGAGAAGAGACAAAGAGGAAGAGGTGGATGATTTCAAAGGGGAAGAATTTTTATAGGAGGAGGAAGAGGATATTTTCCAGACTAGAATAAAGATAAGGAAGTTAGTAAGAATGAAAATTCATGCCATAGAGATGATGGAAACTCTTACAGGAGAGGAGGATATGGTTGTTACTGAAATGAAGGTTATAGAAAAGATGATAGAGGACAAGAGAAAAGAGTATTCAAGGGAACTTATTTTAAGTGTGGTGGAGAAGGACATGGAGCATTTGAATGCAATCAGGGAGAGACAAGCATGGAGACAAAGAATAGAATTTTCTAAGGAGGATAATGTCAGATCATCTTATAAACTAGAAGAAGGAGATGTATTGGTGAATAGAAGAGTATTGTGTCAAAGTGAGATGGAGCAGGAACCATTGTAGAGAAATGATTTGTTTTAAACCAAATGCAAGGTAGTTGGTAAATGTTGCAAAGTGATTGTTGATAGTGGTGTTGGTGTGAATAAGTCTTGTACCTAGTTTATTCCTTTACTAGGGACTTAGGGGACTTAATTCACATGTTAAGTTTACTTAGGATATTAGTTGTCATATCTAGATAAGTATTAGTTGTCTTATCTAGAATTTCCACTTTCCTAGGTAGTTATGAGTTAGTTGTCTCATGTGATAGGATTAAGACACTTGTCATGATCTTGTCTTATCCTATCTCTCATCCTTGCCTTTATAAGCAAGGCATCTCTAGCATATTTGTTAATAGATGGCATATAGCATTGTATAGTATTGCATTGATCATATTGTATCATATTGCAATCCTTGTTTGGTGGAATAGCATCTTCCATTGTTGCTTCTCTCTATCTCTTGTGGAGGTTCTTTGGCGTTGCAGATTGAAGATCTTGGGTTGTTAACTCCAACATGGTATCAGAGCTTTGAATCTGGCAAGCCCCTTCCATTTCTTTATTAGAGAGTTTCCATCAATTTCTATTGTCATTTTTTGAGTTCTTGTATCCTATATTGCATGCTTGCATTTTGGTGAGATCTGGTGATTGCAACGCTTTTGGCTATAGTGGCAGCATTTTAGGTTGTCCCATTGCGTCCAGGAGGCTCGAAAAAGTCAGATCTGGCTTTTGTTTCACTTGATTTCGTCACCATTTGCAGCTTTGGCAAAGAAGGGTTTCGAGCTCAGATCTGGTGAACAACATTTTACAGGTGCACTTTGAGCCAAAACTAAGTCTTCCATTGCGTCCGGGTGGCCGTTTCCAATTTTTTTGATATATAACTTGCCTATATTCGGCAAAAGTTGTCTTCGGGGCAAACAAATTTTTTAGCCGAGGCGCCGTACGGCCCCTCGCGCAGGTACGACGTCGTCAGAATTTTTTTTTTTCCAAAAAAAATTAATTAAATTTCGGCTTTTTAATTTCCGGTCGGAATTTTATTATTCTGTCGGCATTGTTTATTGAAAAATTTCAAAAAGAAAATATTTGTAAAGTGCATATCATTGTTTTTTCTGTCGGCTTTTATTTAAGCCGCAGACTGTTAATAGTCTGCGGACTGTTATTAACAGCCGCCAGCGGCTTAACAAGCCGCCAGCGGCTTAACAAGCCGCCAGCGGCCTGTCCACTGCTGACAGCCACTGGGGTTACACCCGCCAGTGGCCAGCAGCTTAAAAGCCGCCAACGGCTTGCTAACAGTCACCGCAAGCCAGCCGTCTTCCCAGCCGACCGCCCGCAGACAACAGCCCGGGCAGACCACCAGCGGTTAAATAACTGCCGAAATTTTTTTTACAACAGCCCCGCGTGCGGTCACGTGGGTGACCAGGAGCCAGCCCCCGAGGGCTCAAATTTTGCGCCTGTTTAGCCTTCAGAGTGCCTAAAATAGGCATTTTTTTCATTTTTGCATAACTTTTCGCCACAAAGTCAGATTTCTACAAACAAGATATCCTCGGAAAGGTGGTTCGACGAACTTTGCAGTGGTGCAGGTTATTTTTCCAGATTTTGTCATTTTTTGCCAGATTTTTCAACTTGAAGGTACAAGAGCATTTATTGCTTGTTCTTGATGTAACTTTTGCCAACGAAGTCGAAATTTGGCATACTTTTTTTTGAAATTGATCAGAAAATCACAAGGATTCTGTTTGTAACCTCTGTTTTCAGCTTTGCAAGCTCCTTTTTCTGAAAAATTGTAAAAATCACCGTGTGTTATAAACGGTTGATTTGAGCTTGTCACTTGTAAAATTGCAAGAATTTGTTCATTGTAATTTGCTGGGGGGGTTGCAAAATTAGTTTTTAATACATTCTGGGGGGGTGAAAGGCACAATTTAAGTGCCACATTGTCCTTTTCTTTTGGTGAATCATGGCGGATCTAAGGAAAATTGAACCACTCACTCCACATAATTATCATACATGGAAGCTAAAAATGACTCAGTTGTTACAATCTAAGGGTCTATGGCCAATGTTAGATGCAGAACAACCTGAATTTACAAGGGATTATGAAAAGTTTGTCCATAGATGTAAAATGGATGAAGCAAAAGGGCTCATTGGCTTACATGTTTCTGATAATCTGTTGTTTCATATTTCGGAGTGCAAAACACCTAAGAATGTTTGGGACAAACTTGAAGAATTGTATGGTAAAGTAAATCATTTCAGAACCTTGCAACTTCAAGCAGAACTTCAATCCCTCTCTCCAGATACGTTTCCTTCAATGCAAGATTTTCTTGCTCAATTCAAGATGGTTTTGTCACAGTTGAAAGGATGTGGACGTGATGTATCTAGTGATGAATGTATCTTCTTGATTCTGTCTAAGTTAAAGGGCCCTTATCAAGTGTTTTCTTCTACTTTCTATTCAACTATGGATGCAATAGGGAAAGATTACAAAATGCCTACATTTGAGTTGTTTTGTGAGCGTCTTACTAGGGAGGAGGCCAAGTTAATTCAGTTGGATGCCTTACCTAATTCTAAGAATCATGCTCTAATGGCTCAAACATCCAAGGGTAAAGGAAAGAACAAGAAGAAGCCCAAAGCAGAATCATCTTCTAGTAGTGAGAATCCCTCCAAACCGAAGCCGAAGAACAATCAGAAGTCCACTCAATCTCCTTCTTCTTCTACCTCTGGAGATTCTTCCTCCAAGTCCAAGAAAAAGAACGGAGATCCTTGTTCATTTTGTGGCAAAACTGGACATGATGCATCTCATTGCTTTAAGAGATTAGAGGCCTTAGAGGAAGCTATGAAGAAGCACAATATTTCAGTGGCTAAGCCTTCTTCCATGGGCAAAGGGCAAGCTCTTTCTGCACGAGCTATGCATTCACCTTCAGATAGTTGGATTCTTGATTCAGGTGCCTCACATCACATGACAAATTCACGAGATCTACTTGATTCCATAGTTCATACTTCTACTTCTCAGATTGCAGTTGGGAACTCTTCACAGATTCCAGTTTTGGGGACAGGCTCCGTTCAAATGCTAGATGGGTGCATTAAGGATGTTTTACTTGTTCCTGATATTTCAGCGAATCTTCTTTCCATATATCAGATTTGTCATTCTGGAGATGGGAAGTTAGTTGAGTTTTCTCCACAAAATGTGACTATTAGACAGTTACAAGATCCTGAGAAGGTTGTCGCAACAGGAGTAGTTGATCATGAGAATCATTTGTATCGATTTGATGGATTTGAGTCTACATCAGGTTCATGTTTTGTTGCTCATGCTGATTCAATGAGCAAGCTTTGGCATGAGAGATTTGGGCACTTGAATTATAGATATCTTCAGCAAATGAAAGTACATAACTTAGTGGTTGGTCTTCCTAAGATCACTTGCACAGATGGTGTTTGTCAAGGATGTGTTCTTGGCAAGCAACATCAAGATCCTTTTCCTAAAGGTCACGCTACTCGTGCAACCACACCCCTTGAGTTGGTCCATAGCGATCTTATGTCCTTCCCAACTCCTTCTTTTTCAGGGGCCAAGTATGTGCTAACATTCATTGATGATTTTTCCCGCCGGACATGGGTCTACTTTCTGAAGCTCAAGAGTGAAGTCCTCACCAACTTCAAGATCTTCAAATTATTTGTGGAGAAGCAGTCAGGTTTTTCTCTTCGACAAATACGCACAGATAATGGGGGGGAGTATGTCAACCAGGCATTTCAGGATTTTTGCAGTGCGAATGGTATTCTTCATCAGCACACAGTTCCCTACACTCCTCAGCAGAATGGTGTGGCCGAGAGAAAGAACAGGACTCTCAGGGAAATGGCCAATTGTATGATTCAGTCTAGGTCCATGGCTCCCGCCTTTTGGGCTGAAGCTGTCAATTGTGCCAACTATATTCAGAATCGTATGCCCCACAAGGCAGTGCGAAATATGACCCCTGAGGAGGCTTGGTCTCATTGCAAGCCAAATGTTTCCTTCTTCAGAGTATTTGGTAGTGAGGCTTGGGCATTCATTCCGAATGGTCGGCGTAAATCCATGGAGAAGAAGAGTCAGCGTTACATTTTTGTTGGCTATTGTGAGGATGTGAAGGCATACAGATTATTTGATCCTAACACATGAGAGGTTCATTTCCGACGTGATGTTCAGTTTTCTGAGACCTTCACCCAGCTAGATCCTCCTTTGACTTCTTCTTCATCACAACCTACTCAGTCTTCTTTAGTTGATTCTACTTTGCTACTTGAGGAAGATTTTGATGATGGTCTTGATGAACCTCCTCCTCACTCACCCACTAGGCCACGATGGGCTCGAGTTACTCTTGAGGAGGCTGGTCCTCTTGTTGGTGATCCCACAGACACTCGCCGCACTCGTTCTCAGACTTCTGGAATTAGTCTTTTGAGTCATGCAGTTTTAGATGATCCTCAGAAGTTTTCAGATGCTTCAGGTATTCCAGAGTGGGATAGTGCTATGGATGATGAGTATTCTTCTTTGATGAAGAATCATACTTGGGATCTTGTGCCTCTTCCTAAGGGAAGAAAGTTGGTTCGGTGCAAGTGGGTGTATCGTACCAAGTATGCAGCAAATGGTTCCATTGACAAGTACAAGGCTCGTCTTGTTGCAAAGGGGTTTTCTCAGGTTGAAGGGATTGATTATTCTGAGACCTTTGCTCCTGTTGCCAAGATGGATTCTATTCACCTTGTCCTTGCTATAGCTGCATCTCAGGGATGGTCAGTATATCAGATGGATGTGAAGAGTGCTTTCTTGCATGGGGATCTTCATGAGGAGATCTATATGGAGCAGCCACCAGGTTTTGTGCAAGACTCTTCACTTGTTTGCAGGCTTCGACGTTCATTATATGGTCTCAAACAAGCCCCTAGGGCTTGGTATGAGAAGATGGATAGTTTCTTGCTTGCTTCCGGCTATACTCGCTGCCATTCCGATCCCATAGTTTATACACAAGAGACATGGAGAGGATCTACTTATACTTGTGCTCTATGTGGATGATTTGATTCTCACAGGGAGTTCTACTTCCATGATTCAGAGTACACAATGAGCATTGATGGAGCGATTTGATATGACCGACCTTGGTCTTTTGCATTACTTCCTTGGTCTTCAGATTCATCAGACTTCTGAGGGGATCTTCATTTTCCAGCAGAAGTATGCTCTTGATTTGCTTTAGAGATTTGGCATGGCTGATTGCAAGCCTGCCCCTACTCCATTCCAGTCAGGTGTTGTACTGTCTTCCAATTGCACTACTCCTACAGTTGATCCTACCTTGTATCGGCAGTTGGTTGGCAGTCTTTTGTACTTGACACATAGTCGTCCTGATATTTCCTTTGTGGTTGGACTTGTCTCTCACTTCTCACAGGAGCCTCATGAGAGTCATTGGAAAGCCGCCAAGCGTATCTTGAGATACATTCAGGGCACTACTCATTTTGGCATTCACTACACTTCAGGTGCATCTCAGATTGTGGGCTTCACTGACTCAGATTGGGCTGGTGATGTCAATGATCGGAAGTCTACTTTTGGCTTTGTCTTTTGCCTTGGTTCTGGTCCGATTGCATGGTCATGCAAGAAGCAGACTGCTATTGCATTATCATCGACAGAGGCTGAGTATCGAGGTGCTGTGTTGGCTAGTCAGGAGGTTTTGTGGCTTCGACAGTTGATGACTGAGTTCGGATTCCCTTCCACTCAGCCCACTACTCTTTGGTGTGACAATCAGAGTGCCATTCATATTTCATGCAACCCAGTGGAGCATCAGCGACTAAGCATATTGAGATCCACATGCACTTCATCAGGCAGCTCATCCAGGATGGTGTTCTCAGCTTGGAGTATTTGCCTATAGATCAGCAGGTTGCAGACATCTTCACTAAACCTTTGGCATTGCCTCGTTATCTTCAGTTGTGATCGATGCTTGGGGTGAAGGAAGTTGTCCTTGGGGGGTCTTGAGGAGTCCTCCTTCCTTCATTAGTTTTTCTTTGTTTCTTTTCTCTTTTGGAGAGGAGTTTTCTCCCACAGGGTTTTTCTCCTTTTCTCCGCTTGTGAGAGTTTTTTGTTTTGTACATGGGTACCTCATCAGGCCTAGTTGCCGGGACCCATCTTTTGCATTATGCATTGGTTTGTACCTCCCTAAGTTGCACTTAAGGGGGGGTGTTGGTGTGAATAAGTCTTGTACCTAGTTTATTCCTTTACTAGGGACTTAGGGGACTTAATTCACATGTTAAGTTTACTTAGGATATTAGTTGTCATATCTAGATAAGTATTAGTTGTCTTATCTAGAATTTCCACTTTCCTAGGTAGTTATGAGTTAGTTGTCTCATGTGATAGGATTAAGACACTTGTCATGATCTTGTCTTATCCTATCTCTCATCCTTGCCTTTATAAGCAAGGCATCTCTAGCATATTGGTTAATAGATGGCATATAGCATTGTATAGTATTGCATTGATCATATTGTATCATATTGCAATCCTTGTTTGGTGGAATAGCATCTTCCATTGTTGCTTCTCTCTATCTCTTGTGGAGGTTCTTTGGTGTTGCAGATTGAAGATCTTGGGTTGTTAACTCCAACAAGTGGAAGCTCCAAGAACCTAGTTTTTGAAGAAATGGTGACCAAATTGAAGTTGGAAAGATTAAAATACCTGAAGCCCTATAAGATAGCATGGATTTAAGGTGGGCATAAGATACTGGTAAGTGAACAATGTTTGGTAAAATTGAAGAAAGGAAATTATCATGATGATTTTTTTTGTGATATCATGCCTAAGGATGTATGCCATTTTTTTTGGGAAGGCCTTGGCAGTATGATAGAAAATCTATTCATGCTGGAAAGAAGAACACATATACTATAGTTGCTAATGGTATGAAGCAAACTTTGTTGCCATTGGAGGATGTTCTGAAAGTTGAGATTTGTATGAATGCTAGAATTTTTTTGGTTGATGGAAGGAGATTCTTAGATGGACTGGTACATGAGAACATGTGTTATGCATTGGTTCCTAAGAAGGATAAAGACTTGAAGCATGTAGAAAAACAACTAGAAGAGATAAAGTAGTTACTGACATAGTATGAAGAAATAATTTTAGATAATGTACTTGACGGATTGCCACCTATGAGGAGTATTAGTCATTGCATAGAAATAATTCTTGGAGCTAGTTTTCCTAATAAAGTAGCACACTAGATGACACCTACAAAGAATGAAGAGTTGAATAGGAAAGTGAAAGAATTTTTGAGGAAGAGATTGATCAGAGAAATTTTAAGTCCTTGTGCAATACCTGTTTTGCTAGCACCTAAGAAGGATGGAGAATGGAGGATGTGTATAGACTCTAGAGCCATAAAAAAAATCGCAGTGAAGTATAGGTTTCCTTTACCTTGGATGGATGAAATTATGGATTTTTTGAGTGTATCTAAATACTTTACAAAGATAGATTTGAAGAGTCGATATCATCAAATTAGAATTAGAGAAGGGGATGAGTGGAAGACAACATTCAAGACAAATGAAGGACTATATGAGTGGTTGGTGATTCCTTTTGGACTAAAAAATACACCAAGTACTTTCATGAGGCTGATGAATGAGGTATTGAATAAATTCTTGCGTAAGTTTGTGATTCTTTATTTGGATGGGTTATGTGCAGGATCATCATGGAAAAAATAGGCCCTTAAGTGGCAAAATGTTCAGAAAAATCAAAGTTAGGTAGCTTGACATAAAAATTTGAATAAGTTATCTATATTATTTCAAAATATGTAAGAATATAATCTATATCAAATTGAATGTAGTTTCTAAAATACTATGTTTGTTTAAAAAAAAAAACTCTATTTGGTGAAAATTTAAAATTTCAATGCAGTGGTACTTAAATTTTAGAGAAAAAACAAGAAGTAGGTGTTTATCTAACCACCCTAACCACAATAAAATGATAATATTTTTTTATAAGATTTTAGATATAAGTAGAGGATTCATGCCCCAATGTGATGCATATTTTTTTGTAATTTTTTTCCAAGTAAATAATTAATTGTGAATTTTTTATTACAACTTTTTAAAAATATAAAAAACTCGTATGTCTAACCACCTTAACTTTGTCAAAAATTCATGAAATTCATTTTTTATTTTTTTAATCATATAGTATGCAAAGCATAGAATGTGACACACATTTTGGATTCAATAAATGTGATAATGTTTGAAAGCTATAGATGTTTTTCAATTAGCCTATCAATTAGGACTTTAGTCGTAATTTGAATAGAAAATGAATAACAATTACTTATTAAATTCAAAGTAAAGCATAATTTATATCGGTGAAAAGCTGAGAATATCCTTTAAAAACCCTTTTCATTTCATCAATTTTGGGTAAGAAAATAGTTGTCAACAACATACCCATCATGATCCTGCACATACCCGATGACATCTTTATTTTTAGTGACTAGAGAAGAAAATTTGTTGCATATAAGACAAGTTTTCCAAAGGTTGCGAGAAGAGAAGTTGATGATAAACATTAAGAAGTGTAGTTTCATGAAGGAATAATTGGTATATCTAGGATTTGTGATATCTATGGATGGATTGAACATGGAACCTAAGAAGGTTAGAGAAATTTTTGAATGGCATACACCAAAAAACATTGGAGAGGTAAGATAATTTCATGGATTGGCTAGTTTCTAATGAAAGTTCATTAGGAATTTTAGTTCTATTTGTAGTCCTATGATAGAAAAAATGAGAGGAGATAAGAGGGATTTCAAATGGACATCTGGAGAAAACAAGAGTTTTGAGTTCTTGAAGTAGAAAGTGATAGAGCAACTAGTATTGTTGTTACTAGATTTCAATAAGGTATTTCAAGTAGATTTTGATGCAAGTGGAAATGTGATTGGAGTAGTATTGAGTCAATAAGGGAGAAAAATAGCTTATTTTAGTGAGAAATTGAATGATGTTAGGAGAAGATATTCAGTGTATGACCAGGATTTTTATGCCAGAGCTCAAGCCTTGAAGAAGTGGAGACATTACTTATTTCCTAAGGATTTTTTGTTGTATATAGATCATAAAGCATTGTAGTATTTGAATAGCCAAGGTAAGTTGAATCAGAGACACATGAGATGGGTGGAATTATTGTAGAGTTTTAATTTTGTTTTGAAACATAGGAGTGGAAAATTAAATAGATTTGTTGATGCTTTGAGAAGGAGAAGGAATTTGTTAACAGAGATGAGAATGGAGGTATTAGGATTTGATGAATTGAAGAACTTGTATGGGGAAGACCCATAATTTGCAAAACCTTGGAGAGCTTGTAAAGAACCAATCTTGGAGGATAGGAGTTAGTGGTTGGATTATTTCATTTAGGAGGATCTGTTGTTCAAAGGAAATCAGTTGTGTATACCCCAGAGTTCCATGAGAGAAAATTTGATAAAAGAAAAAAATAATGGAAGATTGGTCGGACACTTTGGAATTAATAAGATAGTAGCATTGGTAAATGAGAATTAATTTTGGCCACAAATTCATAAGGATGTTAGGATATTTGTGCAGAGTTGCAAATTTTTTCAAGTTGCAAAAGGGAGTAGTCAAAATGTTGGATTGTATAAGCCATTGATAGTTTCGAAGAAACCTTGAGAGGATATTAGCATGAATTTCATACTTGGCTTGTTGAAGACACAGAGAGGTAATGATTCTATATTTGTGGTGGTGGATAGCTTTTCTAAAATGTCACATTTCATACCTTGTAAGAAGACAACAGATGAAGAAGAATTTGCAGAACATATAAAGATAGACGAAGGTAGTAAATAGGAGTTTGGGGAATTTTCTGAGATGTTTGGTTGGAGAATAGACCAGAAGTTAGGATTTAGTCCTTGCACAAGAAAATTTTTCCTACAATAATTCAGTGAACATGAGTATCAGAAAAACACCTTTTGAGATTGTTACTGGAGTTCATCCTAGAGGTATATCAGAGTTGTGAGACATTAGTAAGGAGGATAAAAGGAGTGCAGAAGTAGAAGAATTTGTAGAACATAAGAAGATAGTGCATGGTCAGGTCAAGAATCAATTGGAAGATATGAACCAAAAGTATAAGGAGAAAGCAGATGAGAAAAGGATACATAAGGAATTTGAAGTTCGAGATGAAGTGATGGTGTATTTAAGGAAGGAAATATTTCCAGTTGGTACATACAATAAGCTCAATATGAGGAAGTTTTGACCTTGTAATATTTTGAAGAAATTTGACTTAGGAAATACATATGAAGCAGAGTTACTAGATGGCATGGGTATATCACCTATATTCAACATTACATAGCTACATCAGTATCATGAAGTAGAGTTTAGTGAAGATAGTATAGTAAAGTTGGAGAAGAATTTTCCTAAACAAAAATCAAATGAGATAGGAGAGATCTTTGATACTAGAGATGGGAGGAAAATGCGTGGAAGATAGTACAAATAATATCTTGTGAAGTGGAAGGGAAAACCGGTGGAAGATTCTTCTTAAATTTCTTAGGCTGAGGTAGACCGTATTGGTTCTCCTTTACCCCTAGAAAAGTGAGGGACTCACTTTTCAATCAATGTTGGATATCTAATGTAGGAGCATCCTTGGTTCTTTGCAATCCCAAATCAACCAAAAACATTTTCCTTTCAATTTTGTCCTTGTTCAGTTCTTGTTCAATTCAAGTTGGCAGATTTATCATCTTTGCTCACCAAACCCTGTGGATCTTTGTTTTCATTGAGGAAATGTGCATTTTTCTTATTCCAAGATTTCAGAGTGATTGGATCTTTTTCTAGCAAGTTATCACTTCCAAATTAGAAAATAGAGCATCGAAATAATTTCAAGCATAACAACTAATTTTTGTCTCCTGTGGATCTTTCCTGTAACTTGTAGATCTTTACAAAATGATTTGAAATGTTTTGTGGGGTGGTGTTGACCTTCTTTTTGGTCCACACTTCATCATATGTACCTACCTTTTCCATAGGAAGGATGTATTTTGAACATGTTGTATGAGGCCTATGAGCCTGAATCTATAAGCCCAAATGTTGTTGGTTGTTTTTAATTGTAATTTCTAATAATATGAATGTTTTAATCTGCATTTTCCTCCATAATCCATGTTGCTTCCATTGTGTGACTCTTGCTACACATTCTGAACTATTCTCTTTGAGGACCCTCCTTCCATGTCTACACCACACTGTCACTCTATTTTCAGCCTAAGGAAGATTTACACATCATTGAGATTCACTTGAGGTGATTATAGATCTCCTAAAGTGAGTTTTACACCATTCAAGTTACAATCCTACATCCTTTTCTTGCATATTAGAATAGGATTGCATCATGTTTCATATTTCTTAGTCTTAGACACACTTAAGGCTAGGTTTTTATCCACATTTCATTATTTACATTAAGGTTTGATTACCAAACTAGGGTTTTGATCAAGGAAAACCCCCCATATGCAAATCAAGCAATATTCCATTTTATAGGTGTTTTCATAAGTTTGGATCCAGAGCTTGGTTTGGAAGGAAAAGGTAGGTGTTGGAGTGAAAACCAGAGTTTTAAATTTCTAAAAAAAGTAGAGTGGTACTGATCGACGACAAGTGGCGAATGAGTCCCACTCAAGTTGTCTTTCATATATGTTTGCAGACTACAGTACCCTTTTTATTGAAATAGCTTTTTGGGAAGAAACCTTGATCTGGGACTGATTTTTCTAGGTTGGCGAATGAGTCCCAGTTGGTCAAAAAGTCAAATCTTGCAAAGTTTCAGAATGGCTTTCAGTCACTTATAGATTCCCAGGTGCACATCATTCATTTCATTACCTTTATCTTATGTTTTGTTTGTAGTTTTAAGTCATTTTGTAGGTCATAACACTCAATTAGGGTTTTGCATTGTGCTTTGAATTTCATTATCTTTTCCAAGTTTAAACTTGGTGGTGGATCCCTTAATAGATCATCTTCAGCCGCTAGGACAAGCCTTAGTAAGATCTCTTTCTCCATTGCAAAGAGATCTCAAGGGTTACCCTTGAATGAAATTTGAAAAGTGTGTGTGGGTATGCTCTATGTCCTAAGCCATATGATAGCATATTTCCCTAACCATATTTTCAACATTTCATTTTGGTGAACCTATATTTAGAACACTAAGTTCTTGATTTTTAGTGCACTTTCATCCTAGATTTAGCTTGCATTAACATTGCATTTGGATTTGCATTGATTAATTTACATTCTAGGGTTTACAATTTTGCATTAGAGAAAGCTCATATAGCTTGCATTTTTGCATCTAATTTGATTAAAAATTAGTAAAATTCTGCATTTGCATCTCATACTTGCCTAAAAAAACATAAAAAGCATAAAAATAGACCAAAGAAATAAATTTTTTTTGAGAAAATCCCTACTAGGACTCATTCACCACCTTGGGTGAATCAGTCCCAGTGCAAACCTAGAACTAATTTTTATAGATTTACATCTCCTACTTTTAAGCTTCTATTTACTGTTATTTCTTTTTCTATTTTAGTTTACCTGTCTTTTGTTACATTCAATTAGTTAGAAATAGTGTACTTTACATTCATTGAACTTGTGGATAAAATTATATTTTTGCATTTTTTATTCTCAGCATTTAGAATAGATTACATTAGACATATACTAGAAAGCATAAACCAAAAACAAGACCCAAGACCTAAAGTCACTTGGAGAAAGTATAGTTATTTAACTATGTCAAATCTCTCTTTCCAAGTTAACCTAATCCTAAAGTTTTTTAGTAGTGATGACTTTGACATGTTAGATGAATCCCTTGAGGATTTCATCTCACAAGGTTCATCCACTAAGGCTTGTCATGACAAAGCAAAAAAAAAAGATGTTAATGTGATCCAACCTCAATTCATCCTTTACCCACCTTCACATAAACCTCAACCTAAAAACAAACCTGAATTTATCCTTTACCCACCTAAGCATATTTTTTTGCAGCAATTGAGTCATAATACCATTTCTCATACATATAACACTAGGAATAATCCACAACTGAAACAACCAAATCCATCAACCTTTCCTTTTCCCAACTTTGTTTTTCCTAGTGATCCTCATTTACCTCTAAATATTGGGAAGGAGTATGATATTGTTGAACAACTTAAGAATACTCCTACAAAAATATCCCTTTGGGACCTAATTCAGAATTCGCCTAACTATCACCCTATGCTTCAAACAACCTTACAACAAGTTGTGATCCCCCCTAATACAAATGCAAACGAAGTGGAAACTCTAATACAAGGAATGAATATAGTTAATGTAGACATTACCTTCATCAACATGAGCTACCTCCTTTAGAAATGAGAAAGAGGCACGATGCCTTCCTGATAATAACCAAATTCAAAAGAATAGGAATAAAAATGACCATTGTTGATAATGGCTTTGCCCTTAATGTGTGCAGTCTAAACATCTTAGATAGTTTGTGTGTCATAATTGAACCTGATTCCTCATCAATTTGTCACTTTGAAAATGTGGGAAAGCAACCACTCAGTGTGATTACTTTACCTATTATAGTAAGAAAGGCCACCTTACAAACTCTTATTCATGTCATGCCTCATGACCTTTCATACAATCTTCTTTTGGGAAGACCTTGGATTCATGAGATGCATGCGGTGGCTTCGACTCTCCATTACATCATGAAGTATGTCTATAGCAACAAGGTATACCAATTTGAAATAGAATAGGCCAAGCCTGAAAGTTGTTTACAAGTTGAAAAAGGAACAACAAATCCTCTAAACATATTGATTCTAACATAAAAAATAGAACCTATGAAAAAGGAGGAACAAGTAACAAAACTAGTGTCAAAATTATTAGATGATGATTGGGGATCCTTGGAATTCACAACTTCATTCATGGGAGAATATATCATCACAAGAAAGGACGATGACAAGTAAAAAAACCAATGGTTATGTCAACAAAGAATTTAGAAGAAACCTCACAACCATCTACCTCATCCACTCTTGAAGAGGACACAAGCTATAAAAAAAAAATTGATGAGATAAATTATCAACAACCACTAAACTTGAAAGAAATGGAAAGACTTTATGGGAGAGGTTATTATCTTATGAAGTAGTTGGGTTATACTGGAAAAGGATGTGGAAACAAATAACAAGGCATTCATGTCCTCATGGAACCTAACACACAAGAAACAAAAAATGGTTTGGGATATTGTCCTTCTAAAATAACACAAGCAAGCAAATGACCTTTGCTAAACATCAACACCATCACATGAAAACCAAAAATAAATCTCACCTTGAAACATCCTAAATTGCTTGATATGGAGTCTGGACCATCATGGGAATATGTTGAACATGATGAAGCCTTGAAAAAAATGCTAGGAGTCTACGATAAACAATCAACTCCTCAAAAGAGAAAGGTTACATGTGTTATGATAAGCACCAAACAAAAACATGCATATGAGGAAAGTAATGAGATAGACATGTATAACAAAGAATATAATCCTAAATTTCCAAAACCAAGTGCACTCCCTTTAGGAGATACAATGGATATATCGATGGACATCAATGATAGAAAGAAAGTGATCAAGATAGGGAAGTGCCTTGATGAGGAAGAATAAGAGGATACTACGGGTTTGCTTCATGACTTTCCAAAGATATTCACTTGGACATATTTGGATATGCCTGGCATTGATCCTAAGATTGTAACAAACAACATAGTCCTCTTTGAAAATGCTAAGCCCATTAGACAAAAGATACAAAAAATGAATCCTAAGATAGCCTTTCTAGTTAAGGGAGAAATTGAAAAACTTTTGGAGGTTGGTTTCATCAAACCTATAGATTATTCTCCTTGGATGTCTAACAATGTGGTAGTTGCAAAACCTGACAATCATATTAGGATGTGTATGGATTTTTGTGATTTGAATAAAGCATCTTTAAAAGATGACTTTCCCCATCCTAATATTGACATGATAGTGGACTCGATTGCGAGACATGCTTTTTTGTAATTCATAGATGTATTTTTTTGATACAATCAAATATTTATCAACCCTCAAGATCAGTACAAGACAACATTTACAACTATTTAGGGAATTTTTTTCTGGTAATGATGCCTATTGGATTGAAGAATGTGGGCACAACATATTAGTGAGAAATGACATTGATATTTCACAATTACATACATAAAATATTGGAAGACTATGTCGGTGATATTCTAGCTAAATCTCTAACAAGACAAGATAATGTGAAGGTCCTCTAGAAAATCTTTGAGCAAATGAGAAAATACAACATGAGATTGAATCTAAAAAAGTGTGTTTTTGCTGTAGATAGTGGAAAACTCTTAGGGTTTATCGTATCTCACACATGCATTGAGGTAGACATGAAGAAAATTGATTCTATTATTAATATGCCACCTCCTAGAAACATATCTCAATTGTGAACATCACAAGGAAGAATTTAGGCCATTCGCCATTTTGTTCCATCTTTAGCCGATCAAGCATTACTATTTACACATCTCCTCAAGAAGGATGTTCACTTTAATTGGAATGAGGATTTTAAATAGGCTTATGAGAGTTTGAAGGACTACCTTGAAACTCCACCTATTTTACAACCCACCATACAAAACAAACCATTCATCCTTTACACATCAGCCTCAACCCATGCTCTCGCAGCATTGCTGGCTCAACAAGATGAAAATGGTAAGGAACATCCTATGTACTACATCAGTCAAACTTTAATAGATTATGAGAAACAATAAACAATGATAAAGAAATAGTGTTTAGCTCTTGTATTCACTACTAGTAAGTTGTGACATTACTTATTGAATGGGGAAATATAGGCGGTAATGAAGTTTGAACCTCTCAAACATCTTTTCAATAAAGTAGATTTATCATGACGATTAGCTAAATGGGTTATGTTGTTGACTTAGTTTGACCTTAAGTTTGTTTCACAAAAGGAAATGAAAGGCCAAGCCTTGACTGATCAATTAGTTGATGTTCCTTCTCCCCTAGCATTACCTAATCAAGAGACATTCCCTGATGAGAATGTGTTAACTATCCAAAAAGATGAAAACACATGGGAATTATACTTTGATGGATTTAAGTGTAGAACGGGCTTTGATGCAGGAGCTATAATCACTCCACCTAGAGGAAAACCTATTCCCTTATCGTATCAATTGAATTTCCTATGCACAAACAACACCATTGAATATGAAGCATTAGTTGTGGGTTTGCATGCCACATTAGCTTTGGGATCACAAGACATCAAAATATTCAGTGATTCACATCTAACCATAAAGAAAATAAATGGAACATATCAAGCTTACCATGATAAGCTGTCGAAAAACAAGGATATTACAATGGTGCTATTAGAAAATTTTGATTCGTTTACCATTGATAACATCCCATGATGGAAAGATAATAGACATGCAGATGCAAGGCAAGTGTAACTTCCTTAATATCCCCTCATGATGCTTCAAAATATTTCGTGTTTTTCATTCATACAATTGTGACACCTTCGATCAAGCATAAAACAAATGAAATATTAGTAGTTACCACAGAACACTCTAGCAAATGGTATGTGACAATATATGATTATCTAAAAACTAGTACCTACCCTGAAGATATCACCAAAAATACTAGGCAATACCTTCGGAGACTTGCATCCAAGTATATAATTCTTGTTGATGTCTTGTGTCAAAGGTCATTTGATGGTCTCCTTCTTAGGTACCTTAAAAAATTTGAAATCCCTATAGCATAGGAAAAACCTCACTCAAGTGCTTGTGGAGGACATTTTGGAGGACAATTGCTAGTACAAAATTTAATTTGTATAGGCTATTATTGGAGAAACATGGAGTAATATTGCTTTGCGTATGTTAAGAAATGCCACAAATTTCTAGAACATAGCCAATTGATTCACGATCCTACTTCTGAGCTTCGAACACAAGTTCCAATGTGGCCTTTTTCTATATGGGCCCTTGACTTCATTAGAAAAATTGCCTTCTTCCTTTGCTAGACATACATTCATAATCACTGCATAGGATCATTTCACAAATGGGTAGAAGCTATTCCTCTCCGATCAACTACTAGTGATGTAATATGTTGTTTCATATTGGAACACATTATTGCTTGCTTTGGACTCCCTTCCACCTTAATCTTGGAAAATGGGACACCATTTAATAATAAGGATGTGAAGAAGTTATTAGAAATATTCAACATACAACATCACTTTTCAACACTTTACTACCCAGAATCTAATGGTCAAGCAGAGTCAATTAATCACACTTGAGAAAATATTAAGGAAAATGGTAAGAAAAAGCAATAAATATTGGCACATGCAACTAACATATGCATTATGGGCTTATCATACAAGTGTTAGATCATCCACTTGGCATACTCCTTATAACCTTGTCTATGGAACTGAGGTGATAATGCCCTTATAGTTAGAGATTCCTTCATTAAGAATCAATATTCAAGGGATTATTGATGAAAACACTTATAAAGAACAATGATTGCATCAGCTTGAAATGCTTGATGAACAATGCATTAATGCTCTTGAGTATCTCCAAGCTTACTCCAAAAGAATGCAATGTAGTTAGAATGGTAACACAATCCCTCATTCATTTAATAAACGTGATTTGGCATTATTCAAAAATCAGCATAGTGTTAATGCTCACATGACAAAAAGAGGAAAGTTCAGCACTAATTGGTTAGACCCTTGCATAATTAGCGAAAATTATGGATATGGAGCTTATAAGTTAATAGAAACGGATGGAACACCTCTGAAAGAGCCTATTAATGCCATGCATTTGTGTCGGTATTATGTCTAACTCCACCCTTGAATAGTGTGAATGGTAAATCAGTGGTGTCAGAGTTCCTAGATAATATTATATGTGCTCTCACATTGCTTCGTTCTTGAAAAATAGTTATTTGAGTGTCTTGAATACTAAAGTGATTATTTAATTTAATTACTTTAGGTTTCATACTATTCAAGTTCATCTTTGTATGTTGTGTTAGATTAGATCCTTATATTCATTTAATGTTCTTCAATTAGACCATAGGTGCATTTAATTTAGCATAACATAATCACAAATGCTATTGTAGACACCTAAAAATGGTCTCGAGAATCTAATTAATTAAATACAACTTATTTGATTAATTAATCTTAAATTCATCTACTTAGTAAATAAATAGAAATATTTATTTATATTAAGTTCATTATTAATTCTTCTATTTTATCATATTATTTCCCTCTTAATTAAATAAACAAAATTAAATACTTTGTTTTATTTAATTATTATCATTATTATTTCTTCTATACTTTATCTATTAATTCTATCTTAAATTAAATACACAGCTTCAATAATTTGTGTTATTTAATTACTTCATCACATTTCTTCTTAATTAAATAAAGATATCCTAGAATCTTTAATTTAATTATCATATTCCTTTTATTTTAATTTAATAAACAACTTCTATAGTTTGTTTTATTAAATTATTTATTCCTCTTTTGTTGAATTTAAATAAACCAAAAATATTTAAATAAATGCATAAATCATATCCCTCTATTCACTCACCAATAAAATTAGATTTTTCAGATCTAATTAATTCAACTGTCATTCATGGGAAGAGCCTCAGGGAAAAACCTGCAGGAAATCCTCTCAAGCTTCTGCCTCAAATATTTCCTCTCATCTTGCCTGGTGTTTTCATGGGGAGGAACAATCCTCCATGATCAGCTCCACCTTCTCATCTCATACCATTCAATTCTGCAGATTGAATCTCAACCTCTGTTGTGTTACCCCTTCACAAATGTGTGTCGTGAAATCTATAAATATAGGTTTTTGGCTACAAGAAAAGCATCCTAATTTATGCAATCTTACTCTGCAGGTTTTCCAAGCATTCAAGCAATCAAGCATTTTAGTTCATCAATCATGGTTGTTTACAGTAGTTTCTTTCTCATAAGTTTTACTGTAGAATCATCTTAGTTGCATTTAGGAATCATAATAGCTTAATTCTCATTCTCTAAGTGTCATTTCAACAATCTATTAGCTTACTTAAATCTAAGAGCAAAGTAGATTAGAGAGATCTTTAGAGTTAGAGAGCAATAGGACAGATTTCTGAAGATTCTTAGTTTAAATTAGCTTAAATCTTATGAATCTTTGATGCAATGTCTTATTTAGAAGTGTAGATGCATTATTTAGTTTGATTATCTCATCTTCATACACTTTCATTTTGGCACCCACCATGGGGCATAACCCCATATTTTGCAATTTTTTTGTGAAAAGTGTCTTACAGGTATCGGCATGTTTGTTTTAGCGGAATCGAGGTTTTTTATAGCGCGTCGGCCGGATTCTGTAGCGTGTTGGAGGAAAACTATAGCTCGCCGCACAACTATTTTAGCACCTCAGCACAATTCTACAGTGCCTCAACCCTCTATTTTAGCGCCTCAGAGCTCTGTTTTAGCACCTCATATGAAATAGCGCCTCAGATTTAGTGTTTTGATAGTCAATATTACAATGGCCATATCTTGGTCATACAGATGTCTTTTTCGATGCTTTTTTTTTTAAATAGGGTAAAATTTCATAAGCTATGCAATGGTATAGGTATTTATCACTTTTTGTAGAGTTAAAATTTTCAATTTTACATTTAAAGTCAAATCACATTGTAACTTGGTCTAAGGTTTAGGGTTTTCTTGCTTAATCATTCATCTAACCCTTATATCTTCTATTTCTTGATCTCATCTAACATTTGGAGCATTTACATAGGTTTTAAGAAGAAAATGGAGCATTGAAGTGAAAGAAAGAGCATTTGATATTCATTGTAATAGTGTTTTCAAACACTCATGGGAAAATAACCCATCATATATTTTGTTTCATTCCTGCTTTAAGACCAAATAGCATTGATAAAAATGTATCTTTTTATCTGGATCCGATGCATCTGTGGCTAGATTTTGTTCTTTAATCTCTTTTTGGTTAAAATTTAACAATCCTAGGACATAAAACGGGTTAAAATTTATCAATCCTAGGATAGAAAACAGATAAAAATTGATCAATCCTAGGATAGAAACTTCATTATTACTTGTGGGATTAAAATTGAACATCATGATTTTTATGGAGCAATATCTCCATGTAGATTAGATAATTTGTCTTTTGGATTTTAAAAATGTGAACAACTTCTTTGTTGTGATTAGGTGATAGGTTTATGCTCTCCCCTTGACTAGGTGCATCATAATACCAAACTCATTTTTACTTTGTGCATTTTCAAGCTTTCATTAAAACCTTTAGACAGATTTTCCGTAGTGGGAAAAAGTACTCACCCTACGCGAATGACCTCAGTGGCGACAGCCAAAAGCCATGGCATTCCAACCCACTTTAAAATTTATATGAATCTGGGGAAACCCTTTTTCAATGGAAGTGTGCAGGATAACCATCCCCAAAATCTTTGTTCTAAAGATTGGGAGGTCTCTCAAGGGAGTTTATCTATCTACCGCTCTGAACGAAAACCCAATCTAAGAACCTAGAAATAGAAGCACACTTGTCAGTTTCTAAACATTGTAATACTCGATGGTGTAGGGTCGGGGAATAATCTACCCTCAAGCATTCACCATATAATTTCCAAGGACTGTTTGCTCAGGGGATTCGGTATCCACTTTCATCACTCTGAGTACACACCTAGAAAAGACAAAAACATGGCGCCCTCTAGGGGGTGACATGGCTGTGTGAGTCGACGCAATTCCAAGTTGTGGGCCGTTTGAGTATATAAGGATGACCTTTTGTCTCTAGGAGTTAGTCTTTTTGAATTGTCTTATCTTGTTATCAAACCAGTGAAAATCAAGAAGGACCATGTTTGGTTCTTGAACATACACTATTTGTCTAGATTCTAGGATTTTAAATCAACTATTCTATTCTTGCTTGCTATGTTTTCCTTCATTAAATTCAAATAAGATCATCACAAAAAAAAAAAAAAAATTGAAACTCAAACCACCGTGGCTGAAATAGAGGAGGATCAATTGAATGCTTTAGCTTATCAACTAAAGAACCTTCAACAACAAATCTGGGAAACAACCACAGAGAGATATTTGTTGCCAAACATTTATTCTTATCCTCTTGACCAAACAATGAACATGAGACCTTCTTCACCAACAACTCCATCATCCAAGTTCAATATCTTTTGAATTTTTCCAAAATTTCAATAAGCCCAAATCTCAGTCCTCAAATACAAATGATATTGAACAATCTTATCATGTCATGCATTTATCTCCATCCACCATAAGCCAAAATGAACCTCAAGGTTCTTTCACTCAAGTTAACAATTCCATCCAATCATCCTCTTCTATCATATCTTCTACATCCAATGATTCATGTCAAACTCTCACTCCAAAGCATGCTAGCATAGACTCCCCTACACATCAAGATCAAAATATTCTTTCCACTCCATTCAATGATTCCACAATCTCACAAAGTCTTCCCATCTTTGATCAAGATCCCATTTCTCAAGAATCTTATGACGATCCCCTCCTTTCACTTTTCATCCAAAATAATTCACATCCATCTCAAGAGACAAGTATCCTTCCATGCTCTTTTTCCACATCATCTAATCAATCCATACCATATCATGATTCTATTGCATCACAAGATCATGATAGTTCTTCCATCCTATCTAATGATTTCTTACCAATTGACGATCAAGACACGCTTTCTATGAAATCTAATGATTCCTTTCCTCATCAAGAACAAGATGTACTTCGATTCAAGGATACCCTTTCATCCCATGAAGATGTTTATCCTTCTTATGATCAAGATATTCCTTTCATACCACTTCATGATCCTTTTCCAAGTCAAGATAGAAACACCTTATCATCCCCATGTCAAGATTCTATCACACCTATTCAAGCTATCCATGAACCCCACACCTATAAATTAGGATCCTCAACCTTTATCCATTCTGGTTTGCTTCCAACACCTATCTTTTCATCCATATCATATCCTCCCCAAAATGAACTTGCATCTTGTTTCACAAAAAATACATATCCCATTGGTAAACAAATGTGTCAAAGTATGAACTACAAAGGCAAAGGATTAGGTATTCATGAACAAGGTATCCTAGAACCCCTTTCTATTCAAAAAAACCCATATCACCATGGCCTTGGTTATACACCTAAGTGTCCTAGTGCATCAAACCTACCATCTATCCTAGGTCCTCATCCTAGTCCATCAAAATTTCCATCTATCCTAGGTCCATATCCTATTCCTCAAGAACAACAAAGGTACACATCCTTGATGCCCTTTCAAAATTCTACCCACATTAACTCATCCATAATACCTCCATACCATTCATCTCAATCCACCCCTCCCATTTCTCTTGGAAGCAATTTGGGTGCCAAATATTAGAAGCTTCTATATCAAAATCCACATTATCAAAGGATCAACATGTCTCCTCGAAGAGACATGCAAAAATAAAAGAAAACTTAATCCAAAATCAAGGGAAAAATAAAAAAGGCCACAAAGGCCCATCAAAGCAAAAAGGAAAATTTCAAAGACCACAAAGGTCCATAAATCAAAAGAAAATTTCAAAAGGCCACAAAGGCCCATCAAAGAAAAAAGGAAATTTTCAAAGACCACAAAGGTCCATAAATGAAAAATTTTCAAGGCCACAAAGGCCCACTAAGCAAATATCAAACTCAAAAATCGTGTGGATTCCTAAAAGTCTCATAGAAGCAATAAAATCAAAATTGGCATCTAAATTTTCTTATCCAAAAGCTTCCTCCAATCTTCTATACAATGACCTATCACTTTCCAAATCCATTCTTCCTCCATCACTCCACCATCCTTCAAGGTGTGTGCCAATGTTGAGCTTGTCATCCTTTCCATCTATCCATTATCCAACATTTATCCCCCATCATTCCCCTTTAATCCAAACCTTTGCATAAATCCTTAGTCTCTTCCATCATACCATTAATCTACCAACATTTATGAGTCTAATCCCCATTGCCATGGTTTATTAAAGGGATAATTGGTCGTGAAACTCAATGTTAAATTCCTTCCTCCATCTCCCTATCTTCCATATTCCTCTTGCACTCTACACTTAGGGGCAAGTCTCATCCATCTTATCATCCATGGTCATTATCCTTTCTACGCTCATTCCTTACATTTCCACTTTTGATCTTGATAAGGTTAAGAATCTTCTTGAACATCATATGTATATGCTTATCCTATATGCTTTATCCATATCTTTCATACCATATCTTTTATCTCATCCATATTCCATCATTCTTACTAGATACATCCTTTCTTTTCATCCTTGGTTTTGATGAGGAATGGGGGAAAAGCACTTGGTCCTTGTGTATATATCTCATTCATTATTGTTATCCTTGCATTATTCCATTCCATATCTCCTAGCTTATCAAAATCCATGTCATCATTTCCATTTGCAACCTTCAATCTTATCATGCAAATCATATTTGAGCCTAGTTGTAAAACATTATCCAATCCTCATATCTTTTGTCAATCAATAGTCAAAAATCATCAATATTTTTGTACTTAGAGGATGTTAGTAATCCTAAGTACTTATCAGCATCATGCCTTATGGAATCAATCATTCTTGGCATATTAATCAATCAACTATTGTCATCTTTCAACAAGAGATATGTTGCTTGTGTGACATGTTTTGCAGTGACTTTCATTTTGATCTATCATTTATTCATGGTTGCATTACCTCTATTGTGGTTCATCTTGTTCCTTCAATCGGTTATACCATCTCATTCCAAATCAAATATCTTGAAAATCCAAAAAAATTAGAAAATCCATCAAAATCCTAAAAACATCAGAAAATCAAACTCCAAAAAAAAAAAATCAGAAAATCAAAATCCAAAAACATCAGAAAATCCATCAAAAATCAAAAGAAAATCAAAAAATCAAAAAATCCATGCGAAAACATTCATAAAATCGAAAACACAAAAATAGAGTCTACATCAGTTAGAAAATGGAGTCTGTGTCGGTCAAACTACGTGGTCTCTGCTTGTATAACGTAGGAAAGGCTAATCTTTGATCAGCCCCCGAGGCCCCTAGGCTAGGTCTTTAGGTTAATTCTTTGGTCAAACGTCTGAGAATATCATGCAAACATCAGCACACACAATTTCAACATCGATGATCTAATCTGAATAATGATTGGAAAATACTTTAAGTAGGTTTTGAATTATTGTACTTTTCTTTTTATCATTTTCTTATCATTTATTTGGGGCTACTCGATGATGTATTGAACTAGAGAAGAAAGGAAGGAGAATGATACTTTTCTTTGTTTGTTGTTTGTGAGTTAGTCATTATTATTTTGTGAATTGTCGCGGGAAGTGCTCTACCAAGTATCATGGATGACATTCTGATTCACTTAAGAAAATGATTAATTCTTGTTTGTTTACACAAGAAATGCTCAGGTCATCTTGATTTAATTATACCTTGATGCTTGTGTTCACTTGCAATATCAAAAATCATGAAAGAAATACTTAGGTCATCATTGGTCTATCTCATATCATTGATGCTTGTATTCGCTTTCAACATTTTTAAAGCTCAGTGATGATATAAAGCAAAATAAAAAGATTGTTGAAATGACACTTAGATTTGCATGGTAAAATAGATTTGCATGATAAAATAGATTGCATCCATATTAGTCTTGCATATGCATTTATAGATTGTTTCAAAGCTACCAATTTCAATCTCAAAAGCTACATGTATGCCATCTCCTCATCATATCACTATCTCTTCAATAATTCTTAGGATAATATATAATTGTTCTCCTAATCACCTCTTTCTGAATCATTTTCTTTCATTTCAATAATCTCAAATTCCATCCAGTCTTAATCTATTATGTCTAGCACAAGTCATTTAATTGCATCCTTGGTTTTGTTCCCAACCTTGTTACAAGACTTTATCCAATCATTATCATCATCATTGCGATGTATCCTTCCCTATCCTTTTGTGTTGTTTCGGGATGTATCCTTCCCTCATCACCGACACTCTTATCATCATTATCATCACCAATCAATCTTGGCTTGTAACTTGACTAGGGAAACATCACGTTTATCCTTGAATTCATTTGTTCTTACTTTTCATCTTCTCCTTCCATTATCTCTTCCTCATCCCATCTCCTAGCCTATTCATCATTTTACATCATCAAGTCTCAATACATTAATCACTCCTATATTGAGGCATATCATATCAATCAAAGAAGTCAAACCACATTGCCTAATCAAATCTGAATCAGCACTGATGAGACTTTGATCAAATCTTGTGAGCATCTATCATTGATATTCACCTATCATGAGGTCAATTATCAATCAATCATTGATCCTCGCCTATCATGAGGTCAATCAATCATCAATCAATCATTGAATCTCACCTATCATGAGATCAATAATCTTCTAAGCTATCAGGATCATAAATCATCATCATAATCAATTGGAGGAATCAATATTTCTTTATCAGGAGATAAATTGTTTCATCATTGTTTCTTCATCAAATCATCATCAAATCATCAATTTCCTGATAAAATTTATAAATTCATCAATTTATCTCCCATGGGGGCATATATCGCTATCATTTCAAAATTCAACATCTGGGGCAAATCAGGGGCATATCTTAAAACTTTTCTTCAATATTGGCAGCTGAGGCAAAATTTTCTTTGAAGCAATGCGTAAACACATCACTTCAAAGAGGGGAAAAATGTAGACACCTAAAAATAGTCTGGAGAATCTAATTAATTAAATACGACTTATTTGATTAATTAATCTTAAATTCATCTACTTAGTAAATAAATAGAAATATTTATTTATATTAAGTTCATTATTAATTCTTCTATTTTATCATATTATTTCCCTCTTAATTAAATAAACAAAATTAAATACTTTGTTTTATTTAATTATTATCATTATTATTTCTTCTATACTTTATCTATTAATTCTATCTTAAATTAAATACACAGCTTCAATAATTTGTGTTATTTAATTACTTCTTCACATTTCTTCTTAATTAAATAAAGATATCCTAGAATCTTTAATTTAATTATCATATTTCCTTTATTTTAATTTAATAAACAACTTCTATAGTTTGTTTTATTAAATTATTTATTCCTCTTTTGTTGAGTTTAAATAAACCAAAAATATTTAAATAAATGCATAAATCATATCCCTCTATTCACTCACCAATAAAATTAGATTTTTCAAATCTAATTAATTCAACTGTCATTCATAGGAAGAGCCTCGGGGACAAACCTGCAGGAAATCCTCTCAATCTTCTGCCTCAAATCTTTCCTCTCATCTTGCCTAGTGTTTTCATGGGGAGGAACAATCCTCCATGATCAGCTCCACCTTCTCATCTCATACCATTCAATTCTCCAAATTGAATCTCAACCTCTGTTGTGTTACCCCTTCACAAATGTGTGTTGTGAAATCTATAAATGTAGGTTTTTGGCTATAGGAAAAGCATCCTAATTTGTGCAATCTTCCTTTGCAGGTTTTCCAGGCATTCAAGCAATCAAGCAAATAGAAGCAATCATCAAGCAATCAAGCATTTTAGTTCATCAATCATGGTTGTTTATAGTAGTTTCTTTCTCATAAGTTTTACTGTAGAATCATCTTAGTTGCATTTAGGAATCATAATAGCTTAATTCTCATTCTCTAAGTGTCATTTCAACAATCTATTAGCTTACTTAAATTAGAGAGAAAAGTAGATTAGAGAGATCTTTAGAGTTAGAGAGAAATAGGACAGATTTCTGAAGATTCTTAGTTTAAATTAGCTTAAATCTTTTGAATCCTTGATGCAATGTCTTATTTAGAAGTGTAGATGCATACTTAATTTGTTTATCTCATCTTTACACTTTCAGCTATATCTAAGAGAAACTAAAATTAGTTTTAATTAGATCACATAAAACATGTTAAATCATGGAGACATTCATTAAATAGTCTTAAATAGATTATATAATTTATTACATTGCAATTTAGCATTCAACACATAAATACAAGTGATAAAACACCAAATGCTCATATATATATATATAAGTGTTATGTACATGTCAATAAAATACACAATGTTACTCAAGTTTGTGACTACCAAATCCCTTAGGATCTAGTGCTCGCATGTATTTGGTAGCAGTATGTCGGGAGATGATAGTGTGCAATCGTGATAGTGATCCGTTGAGTGTACTAGAGAAAACTGTAAGCCTTGTATCTGTCCAAGGGCCTCCTGATGCTCTTCTTCTATCTACTCTCTCTTCGCTTGTAGCCTGGTCACCTCTAGCTCTAGTCTCTTGATTCGGGATGACTATGCCTTTGGGGCAGCCTTAGCTTGGTGGGCATGCCTCCTGACACTCTCATAAGCTACTCACATTGTGAAATAAGGCTTGAAAAACTCTAAATCCCGCTTCACAATGGACAAGGGCACATTGTCTGAATCTATGGCCTCCTCGTACATTGATTGTGGTACTATCACTTCACCACCCTAATGATAGAGATCATGGAGGGAACTCACAACCCTTGTAAGATAGAAAACATAAACCCAATCAGTACACATCATGATATATGTATATACATAAAATTAAAGCATAACTATAAAATAATAACAATAACTGAAATATCATCACCTAACTCTTTGGTAGGTTGTGATACATCAACCTCGTCATGTGCAGGGGGCATGGAGGATGTGCTAGCACCTCTATGAATGTGGGTATTGGTGCCTACTACAACTACTGCCTGTGACTAGTTACCCAACAAGGAGATACCTCTCCTTACTCATGGTCCACTAGGTCCTCCTCTACTGTCTCACCACCCTCACTCAGGGACTACTCCTCCTCCTCATCCTCCTCACCCTCCTCATCCTAGCCATCATAGTCATGATTTTCATCCTCATCATACTCCTCATCAATGACATCTACGAATATGTCTATAGCTTTGTAGCACGTTTTCGTGGCCCTGTTTGATGCAGGAGCATCCTTGGATCTTGGCAATCTTGCATCAACCAAAATATTTTCCTTTATCAGTTTTGTTTATGTTCTTTCTCATTTCATGGTTGGTAGATTCATCATATTTGCTCGCCAGACCCTATGGATTTCAGTGTATCTCATGGACATGATCTTGTTCCTTATCCCAAGATTTGGGCTTAATTGGATCTTTTTCTAACAACTTATCGCTTCTAGAATAAGTGGTAGTTTTTTGATCTAGAACCGAAATAGTTTTTCAAGCCTAAACAACTATTTGATTGTTCGTGGATCATTATTGTGGCTTGCGGATCTTGATGGCATGATTTTAGTTGTTCCTTGGAGTGTTTTTGACCTTTATTTTAGGTTCACACTTCATTCCTTGAGCCTGTTGATGAAGAATTCAAATTGAAGGCCAACCTATTCATGTTTCTATTCCATTTTCCTTTGCTGGAGATTGTAATTATCCTTGGCCGAAGCGGATGTTTCTTGACCCATTGATGTGATATAAAACTTGTAATAGATCATAGTGAATGGAAGCAAATGTTAGATAGAAGAATATTAGGTTGATTTCGCTCACAAGTTTGAGAATATTTAAATGTTGTATTTTTGAATATTTTGTAAGAGGCTTGTGAGCCCGAATCTTGAAGCCCAAATGTTGCCATCCAAATATAACTTAATTTATATTAATACGAATATTTCCATTTGTATTTTCCTCCATATTTCATGTTGTTTATGTTGTGTTACTATTGCTGCACAGTTCAGATTATTCTCTTTGAGGACCCTCCTTATCATGTCTACACTAGATGGTATCAGAGCGATGTTTGATTTGTGTGAGGTCATCAAAGTTCATGAAGTCCTATTGAAGATTTTGTTGTGGGGTGGAAGATTGAGGATCCGACCTAAAGTTGCAGAGGACTTGTATAAAAGATGGTTGGAAGAAGAAATGGAGCGCACGAAAATGCAGACCAAGAAATCATGGATATGTTGTGAGGGATTATTTCCATATTAGATGCAATCAAAATGGTCCAAAGAAGAGGTCAACCAATTGATGATGTGAGTGATGAAGAAATAGAAGTACCTAAAGAGAGAGGAGGAGGAAATCAGCCTGTCCTTGATCAGGAAGAAGAGAGGTTCATAAGAGCACTAACCAGGGTTAATACCAGACCACATTTCAATCCATTGGATTACAATGGTAAGTTGGAATTTGAGGAATTGCTTGGTTGGATTACTAAGATGGAAAAGTACTTAGAATTTGAAGGTACTACTAAAGATAAGAAGGTCAAGTTTGCTTGTACAAATTTCAAAGGACATGCATCCCTTTGGTGGGAACATTTGTAGATAGATAGGCAAAAGAGAGCAAAATAAAAGATAAAGTCATGGGATCGGATGGTAAATAAGTTGAAAACAAAGTTCATGGCTATAGACTATCAAATTAGTTTGTTCCAAAAGTTGCAAAATTTGAAGCAGAGAGAGTCTAGTGTAATAGAGTATATTGAAGAATTTGATAAGCTCAATATCAGATCTAGACATTCAGAGGATGAGATTCAAGAAGTAGCCAGATATGTGAAAGTTTTGAGGTCATCTATACAGGATGAGATTAGTATGATAAAGCTGCAAAGTGTGGAAGAGGCATATCAATGTGCCCTAAAAGTGGAGGAGAAGCTAAATAAAAGACATGAGAAAAGATAAAGAGGAAGAGGTGGAAGATTTCAGAGAGGAAGAACTTTTACTTGAGGAGAAAGAGGATCTTTCCCAGATCCAAATAAGGATAAGGTGGTTAGTAAAACTGATAATGCATTCCATAGAGGTGATGGAAACTCTTATAGAAGAGGAGGATATGGTGGTTACCAGAATGAGGGATATAGAAGAGAGGATAGAGGATAGAAGAAAAATACATTTAAGGGAACTTGTTTTAAATGTGGAGGTGAAGGACATAGAGCATTTTAATGTAATTAGGGGGAGACAAGTAGGAAGACAAAAAATAGTAGGAGAACAACCCTTGTTGAAGAGGATCATGTTGAATCATCTAAAATACTGGAAGATGGAGAAGTGTTGGTGAACTAAAGAGCATTATGTCAAAGCAAGATAGAGAAAGAACCATTGCAGAGGAAGAATTTGTTCTAAACCAGATGCAAAGTAGCTGGAAAATTTTGAAAGGTGATTGTTGACAATGGAAGCTCTGAGAACCTATTTTTTGAGATGGTGACTAAATTGAAGTTGGAGAGACTGAAACACCCAAAGCCCTATCAGATAGCTTGGATTCAAGATAAACATAAGATTATGGTAAGTGAACAATGTTTGGTAAAATTGAAGATAGGAAACATCCATGATGAAGTTTTATGTGATGTTATGCCTATCGATGTATGCCATGTTTTGTTGGAAAGACCTTGGCAGTATGATAGACAGGCTATTCATGATGGAAGGAGGAATGTATATACTATTGTGGCTAATGGGATGGAGTAGATTTTGTTGCCTTTGGAAAATGTTCCTAAAGTTGAAGTTTGTATGAATCCTAGAATTTTTTTGGTTGATGGAAGGAGATTCCTTGATGGATTGAGACATGAGAATGTGTGTTATGCCTTAGTTCCTAAGAAGGCTAAAGATCTGAAGTATGTAGAAAAGCACCCAGAAGAGATAAAGGAGTTGCTGACAGAGTATAAGGAGATCATTTTAGATAATGTACCTGATGGATTACCACCTATGAGGAGTATTAGTCATTGTATGGATTTGATTCCTAGAGTTAGTTTTCCTAATAAAGAAGAACACTGGATGACACCTGCAGAAAATGAGAAATTGAATAGGCAAGTGGAAGAATTGCTTAGGAAAGGTTTGATCAGAGAAAGCTTAAGCCCTTGTGGACTACCTATTTTGTTAGCACCTAAGAAGGATGGAGAATGGATCATGTGTACAAACTCTAGAGCAATAAACAATATCACAGTGAAGTATAGATTTCCTTTGCCCTAGATGGATGACATTATGGATTCCTTGAGTGGACCCAAATATTTTATGTAGACTTGAAGAGTGGCTATCATCATATCAGAATCAAAGAAGTAGATGAATGTAAAACAACGTTCAAGAAAAATGAAGGGTTGTATGAATGGTTGGTGATGCCCTTTGGATTGGAAAATGTACCAAGTACTTTTATGAGGCTAATGAATGTTGTACTGAAGAAGTTCTTACTTAAATTTGTGATTGTTTATTTGGATGACATCTTGATTTTCAGTAAGAGAAGAGAAGAACATTTGTTGCATATCAGACAAGTTTTGTAGAGGTTGAAAGAAGAGCAGTTGTTGATAAACATTAAGAAGTGTAGTTTCATGAAGGAGGAATTGGTGTATCTTGGATTTGTGATATATGTGGATGGATTGAAGATGGACCCTGAGAAGGTATGAGAAATTATTGAGTGGCCTACACCGGAAAGCCTTGGAGAGGTGAGATCATTTCCTGGATTGGCTAGTTTCTACAGAAAGTTCATTAGGAATTTCAGTTATGTTTGTGGCCCTATGATAGAGACAATGAGGGGAGATAGGAAGGAATTTAGATGGACATCTGGAGCAGACAAGAGTTTTAAGTTGTTGAAGCAAAAAGTGACAAAGAAACCTATATTGGTGTTACTGGATTTCAGCAAAGTATTTCAAGTCGACTGTGATGCAAGTGGAAGTGCAATTGGAGCAATGTTGAGTCAAGAAGGGAGACCTATAGTTTATTTCAGTGAGAAGTTGAATGATGCTAGGAGAAGATATTCAATGTATGATCAGGTGTTCTATGCCATAGTTCAAGCCTTGAAGAAGTGGAGACATTACTTGTTGCCTAAGGAGTTTGTGTTGTATATAGATCATCAGGCTTTGCACTATTTGAACAATAAAAATGAGTTGAATCAAATACACATGAGTTTGGTAGAGTTCATATAGAGTTATACTTTTGTTTTGAAACATATAAGTGGGAAGTCAAATAGAGTTGCTGATGCATTGAGCAAGAGAAGGAATTTTCTGACAGAGATGATAGTGGAAGTATTAAGTTTTGATGAATTCAAGAACTTGTATGAGGAAAACCTGGATTTTACAGAACCTTGGAAAGCTTGTAGAGAACCTATTTTGGAGGACAGGATTTAGTTGTTGGATTATTTCATATAGGAGGATATGTTGTTCAAAGGAAATCAGTTTTGGATACCTCAGATTTCGATGAGGGACAATCTGATAAAAGAAAAGCATAGTGGGGGATTGTTAGGGCACTTTGGAATCGATAAGACAGTAGCATTGGTGAGTGAGAATTATTTTTTTCCATAGATTCATAAGGATGTCAGGAAATTAGTGCAGAGTTGTAGATTTTTTCAAGTTTCCAAAGGAGGTAGTCAGAATGTTGGATTGTTTAAACCTTTGACACTTTTGGAGAGACATTGGGAAGACATAAGCATGGATTTTGTACTTGGATTACTGAAGACACAAAAGGAAATGATTTTGTATTTGTGGTGGTAGATATATTTTCTAAAATGGCACATTTCATACATGTAAGAAGACAATAGATGCAGTACATGTAGCAGATTTGTTTTTCAGAGAAGTGGTAAGATTGCATGGGTTACCTAAGAGTATTGTTTCAGACAGAGATGTGAATTTTGTTGGTTACTTTTGGAAGACACTTTGGAAGAAGTTGAGGAAATATTTGAAGTTCAATTCTACTTTTCACCCATAGACTGATGGATAGAAAAAGGTAGTAAATAGGAGTTCGGGAAATTTGCTTAGATGCTTGGTTGGAGAGGAAACCAGAAGTTGGGATTTGTTCCTTGCACAAGTACAGTTTTCCTACAATAATTCAGTAAATAGAAGAATTGGGAAGACATATTTTGAGATTGTTACAAGAATTCATCCTAGAGGTATATCAGAGTTGAGAGACATTAGTATGGAAGGTAACAAAAGTGCAGAAGTTGAAGACTTTGTAGAACATATGAAGAAAGTGCATACTTAGGTAGAGCAACAGTTAGAAGACATGAACCATAAGTATAAGGAGAAGGAAGATGAGAAGAGGAGACAAGGAATTTTAAGTTGGAGATGAAGTGATGGTATATTTGAGGAAGGAGTGGTTTCTATTAGGGACATACAATAAGCTAAAGATGAGGAAGTTTGGTCCTTGTAAGATCTTGAGGAAATTTGATTTAGGAAATGCCTATGAAGTTGAGTTACCAGATGGCATGGGTATATCGCCTGTATTCAACATTGCACATCTATACCCATATCATGAGGCAAAATTCAATGAAGACAGCAAGGTAGAGCTGGAGAGTCAGTTTCCAAAGCAGCAGTCAGAGGACATTGAAGAGATTTTAGATAGCAGAGATGGAAGGATGACTTGTAGAAGGCAATACAAAGAATATCTTGTGAAGTGGAAGGGTAGACTAGTTGGGGATTCTTCATGGATTTCTTAGGCTATGGTGGACCGTTTTATTTTTCCTTTAGCCCCTGCAAAGTGAGGGACTCCCTTTTCGTTAACCCTGGATGTCTGATGCAAGAGCATCCTTGGTTCTTAGCAATCTTACATCAACCAAAATATTTTCCTTTATCAGTTTTGTTTTTGTTCTTGCTCAGTTCATGGTTGGTAGATTCATCATATTTTCTCATTAGACCCTATGGATCTCAATGTATCTCATGGACATGATCTTGTTCCTTATCCTAAGATTTGAGCTTAATTAGATATTTTTCCAACAAGTTATCACTTCTAGAATAAGTGGTAGTTTTTTGATCTGCAACCGAAATAGTTTTTCAATCCTAAACAACTATTTGATCATTCGTGGATCATTCTCGTGGCTTGCAGATCTCGATGGCATGATTTTAGTTTTTTGTTCGAGTGTTTCCGACCTTTAGTTTAGGTCCACACATCATTCATTTTTCCCGTTGATGAAGAGTTCAAATTGAAGGCCGAACTATTCATGTTTTTGTTACATTTTCCTTCATTGGAGATTGTAATTATCATTGGCCGATGCAGATGTTTCGTGACCCACGGATGTGATATAAAAATTGTAATAGATCATAGTGAATGGCAACAAATGTTAGATAGAAGAATATAAAGTTGATTTCACTCACAACTTTGAGCATATTTAAATGTTGTATTTCTAAATATTTTGTCAGAGGCCTATTACCCCAAATCTTGAAGCTCAGATGTTGGCCAAATGTAACTGAGTTTTATATTAATAATAATATTTCCATCTACATTTGCCTCAATATTCTATGTTATTTATGTTGTGTTACTCTTGCTACATGGTTTAGATTATTCTCTTTGAGGACCCTCCTTATCGTGTCTGCACCACTATCCTCCACCTCATCTCCCTCATCTAGGAGTGGTCTTGCATCGCCTATCGACTCATCCATCAGGAATATGGGGGCCAATTGTGCTACTAACCACCACTCCTCATAGTCATCTATGGAATCGATATCATCAATGTTAGAGATTGGAGGCATGTCATGATCCGAGTACTCAGAGTCACTATAAAGAACATCCTCAATAGTGAGTCATCTTGAATCATCAGGTCTCTATGCACTTTGCATTGACCTCCTGAAAAAGGATCATGCCCTAGGTGTTATCTAAATCTTCCAAAACTGATGCATGACATGATCATAATAGAAAGGTCGTATAATATAGTTGTGTCTACTAATCAAGAATCTATCGATTTGTAACCATCCTGAGTCTCATCCCTCCACTATAGGAAAATTTGATAAGGTCTCCAAAGGACCTCATCCTCCTCTAGTCGGTTGAAGAAAACTCTCTAGAAGTGTAAATCACCATAATACCAAAATCTCCAAAAAGGATAGCTCAAGGCCTAAGGCCCTAAGGCTATTGGACATGGAAAACCCTATTGGCATGGAATAAGTGATATTCTCTAGGCACCACACCTACAAAAGAATATAGTGTACCATGTTGTCCACCTCTCAATATACAAACTTCCTGAGGTCATAGTAGATATGTGTCAGGATACTACACCCCCAAGTGTATGTTTTCCTCTACTCTATCATCCCACAGATCAGATGTACTATTCCTCCCTCCAAATGTACTCCCCAGCCATCAGGGACTAGTAATAATGTAACTATCATCATCATAATCATCACCACCAATGGCGCTTGTGAGTATAGTAGCATCGATAATTCTATCCACAATCTCACTCTCTCCATGTACTAGTCCATTCAGGCAGAACTACATGTCATATTTCATTTTATAGACAGATCACTCTCCTAGAAATTATACTCGCTCACCTTGAATAGGAAATTGGAGTATTCGATGTACGTACTCTAATGCGATAATCATCTATCTAGTGGTAAAATGAAAGGTACATCTATCGGCATTCCACTGCTCTGCTAAGGCCATCAATGTTGGATCATGGTACCTCATTGGAGGCATGAGGTACTCCCAATATATTCTTGCAATCTACAAATGCTATATATCCTCTATTGAAAGAGTGGGGGCTAGATCTCGGAGAAGGTTGATCTTCTTTCCACCCAAACACTAGCATGAATGGGTGGGAGTCTAATAAAAAAGCAAAAATATGTCCTATAAGCAATCTACAATCTTAAATCTTTACATCAAAAATAATAAAAGTGTACTAAAGTTGATCTAGTGTACTTTCCTAGAGGTCCTAGACACTTGAGAACCCTTTTGGGACACTTTGCATAGAAATGAGACACTTTGCAAAAAAGTTGGACACTTTGCAAAAAAGTGGGACACTTTGCAAAAAAAAGGGACAATTTGTGAACAAAAGGGACACTTTGCGAAAAAGTGGGACATTGTGAAAAAAAGGGACACTTTACGGAAATTTTCCCAAGGCACTAAGTTAACCTAGAAATGCATAAAAATCATCAAATAAATGCATAAGGGCAAAGCTAAGGTAGAAAAATCAACTCTCTTCATGATGATGCTCGTTTCGTGCAACCTGGTCCTATAGGATGTCTAGTCTTAGAGGCCTGAAATCTCATCAGCTCAACATTCTCAGTCACTCTTCAAGCTACAATAAGGTAAATGATAAAATGGTTACAATTCACTTTATCTTTCACTATTATATAAGTTAAAACTAAGGTTTTCACTATATTAGGGTTAAAAGGTTCTTTTCATTCAAATCAACATAATGGGTGCTAAAAAGCTCCATTTTTTATGCTCTTTGTTGCATTTGAATCATGAATCCATTCCCGACATCATCAAGTGTCTATAATTATGTGGTATGGTATTTGGTATTTGGAAATACCCTATGATATGACTTACTCTATTCAATGAGGCTAGATTGATACCTTTATTCCACCTTTGTAAAGCAAGTGGAATCAATGGGGGGCATACATCTACACTTAAATGTGATATCTATAAGAAAAAAAGTTTGATAAGAATATTTTTGGACAACTAACGAGTTTGTGTTGCAGGATATGATCCCTAACATTATGGTTTTGCAGATAGCTACAGTGGGCACTCCATTATCCTGAATGAGTATCCTCTAATGAAATAAAGTGCACTATTTGGATTCCTTTAGCTTACATATGCACGTAGAGTCATATGGACACTAGAGTGGGGACTAAATGTAATGATGCAAATTGACCCCCTTAGTGGAGATAGGCTAATTTCTCATTTAATCAGCACCTATTTTAGTACCTTGCATTAATTACCCCTTTAATTCATCATTTATAAGCCCCTAAGACCCATTATTTTGGATCTTGAGGATCATTTCACTCAAAAATCCCACAAAATCACTTTAAACCCAAAAATTTCTGAAAGCACCACCTCAAAAACCTTAGGTGGGACCCATTTGTCAAGTGTGGAAAATGAGTCCCCTTTGGGGCATTTTTCAATTTTAAGTGGGAAATTCACCAATTTAATTCAAAATTTTGGTGGATGTCAACCTTTGAGATATAAATAATATTCAATTAGGTGTTAATTCCTATAAAATCAAGTTTTCAAGTCATTTTTATCATCTCTAAGTCATTTGAGCAAGAATTTTCAAGAGAAAATTCAAGAGTCAAGTGTTGAGAATCTTTCACAAGAGCATTCAAGTTTCAAGAGAAAGTAAAGTTGAAGCTTTGGAGCAACATTAAAGGGTTTTTTCAAGTCTTCAAGCTCACTTTCATTCAAGATCTAGCATTGTCAAGGGTTGATCATGGATGTCTATGGTAAATCATGAAGAATTCTAGGTTGGGGAGATGCAACTAGCCATCAAGCCAAGCCTAAGGACTTGTTTTCTAAGTGATTCCATCTTCCATTGTCACTCTATTTTCAGCCTAAGGAAGGTTTATACATCATTTATACTCACTTGAGTTGACTATAGATCTCCTAAAGTGAGTTTTGCATCATTCAAGTTACATTCCTACATCTTGTTCTTGCATATTAGAATAGGATTGCATCATGTTTTAGATTTCTTAGTCTTAGACACACCTAAGGCTAAAAATTTTATGCAAATTTAATTATTTAATTTAAGGTTTTATTACCAAACTAGGCTTTTGACTAAGGACAACCCCCCATAAGCAAATCAAGCCATATTCTTTTTGTAGGTTTTTTCATAGGTTCAAATCTAGAACTCCGTTTGGAAGGAAAATGAAGGTGTTGGAGTGTAGATCAAAGTGTTCAATTTATAAAAAAGAGGAGCGAGAATAATCCACCACAAGTGGTTAATGAGCCCCATTGGAGGTTTCTTTCGAAACTGTTAGCAAATTCCAATACCCTTTTTCCTAAAACAACATTTTAGGCAGAAACCCTGATCTAGGACCGATTTTCCCAAGTTGGTCAAACAGTCAAATCTTATAGAGTTTCATAATTGCTTTTAGTCACTTACAAATTCTGAGGTGCACATCATTCATCTCATTTCCTTTTTTTTATGTTTTGTTGGTAGTTTTAAGTCATTTTGTAGGTCATAACACTCAATTAGGGTTTTTCATTGTGCTTTACATTTCATTTTCTTTTCCAAGTTTAAACTTGGTGGTGAACCCCTTAATAAATCATCTTCATCCCCTATGAAAATCCTTAGAAAGATCTCTTTCTCCATTGCAAAGAGATCTCAAGGGTTACCCTTGAATGAAATTGGAAGAGTGTGTGGGTATGCTCTATGTCCTAAGCCATATGATGGCATATTTCCCTAACCACTTTTTCACCATTTCAAAATTAATTTGGAATTTTTGTATAAATGGATTCCTTAATGGTCCAGGTCTTTATTGAGATAACACATGAACCAGGGTTGACATTTTTGTTGTCCAATCCTAATGGCATTCTTGGGCTTGGTTTCCAGGAAATTTATATTGATAATTTTTTTTGAGTCTGGTTAGTGTTGATAGCCTTCATTATACAATATGCCAACTTCATTCTATAATTTGAGTGTGTCACATTTCTTAAATTTTGAACAAGGTTCTTAAATCAAGGGTTCAATATGCATATTTTAGGCCTATGTTGTGTTAGGAATGGAAAAATCTCACATTTTTCACTAGCCTCCACCCACCTATCTTCCACATACCACAAAAATTTGCCACACTTTGATTTTACGATCAATACAAATTGTTGAAATTTGTGTGACAAGATCCATTTTGTAGCCTACATTTTCAAATGATTACATCCATAAATAAGTTTGAGACTCCATCATCTTTCCCCCATTCCTAAAAAAAATTACCACCATCAGCCTAATAATGCCTCATCGGCGGAACCCCCATCATAGCCTTGTTGGTGACCTGATGAAAGCAACCCACAACCTAGTATTAGTGTAACAATACCCTATCAGGCTGACTCCTAAGGAACTCTCCTTGATAGACCAATAGATTCAATAGAAGAAAGCACATCGATGTAACACATGTATAATGGTGGAAAAAATGTTTGCATTCCCCTGATGGCCCGATATAACCATGGATTACCTAGTGTATAATCTATATCAGAGGAATTGGGGTGCATCAAGATGATGTTATCTTTTGTCTCACTAATAGACCTAAGGAACGTTGTTCATCAGTGGAGACGGTGGCTATTGGTGGAAGAAGAATCACAATCTTGTCGATATGGCATCATTATTACTAACTAATGTGACATCCCGAGGGATCATCAAGATATTTAAAATAAATTTCCTCCTCTAATGACAAGACTAAAATGGGTGGTGTATTTATGACCCAGAATGGAAGTGAATTATACCACAAGTTGATCTCATAGTTGTTGCAAAATCTAGAAGATTTCGCTAAGGGTAGAAGTAGAAGGGAAAAGCTTTGATTTCTTACATAGCAAAAAATCGATGGAGGAAAGACTCAAGTAAGTATGTCAATCCCAGCTAAGAAATTATATTTTTCAAAGACTTACGAATTCAAACAATGGAGGAAAGTACAAAAAAACCCAAAGCTAAAAAATAGAAAACTAAAAAGAGACTCCTATATCAAGACCTGATAGATCAATGCCCTAGATTGGGGCTGAGACCCAAGAGGAGTGCTCAAACAAATCCTTCAATGCATCGGCTATGGGATAAACATAAGGCCTTGTGAGATATTTGGAAACCACAATGTGGATACGAGCTTTCATGTACCATTACAATAAATAAATTAGGTTTCAGCTAGTCTACAATCCATGGAGGTTGAACCTAGGGAGACTTGTGGTGCCCAATGTCTTCATTAATGTAGAACTAATTAAAGCTCTTGCTAGAAAATGTGACCCCAAGAAGAGAACTACTCAATCAAACAGTGGGGTTGACATGCTTGTTGTTTCTAGGGATCTCATTTCTAATGTGTTTTAGTTGGAGTGTTCTTTGAACTTGCCATTCGCAATCAAAAACCTCTTGACATAGTATCATCATATGGATACCAGTTATAAAAGATGGAAATTATCCCTGCATAGGCCTAAGAAAGAAGGAGGCCAACTCATGACCTATTTTCTAGAAGTGAAAACCCTCCTTTTCATGAGGATTTGTTTGAGGAATATTTTTGATACACTTATCATTCAGCTGGTCAGGTTTTTGGGGTAGAGGATCTTCCTCTCATGTCTATTGCCCCAATGGTCTTAGCTATAGACATATAGAGAAAGAATTCTAGGCCATTTGATTTTGCTAGTAACTTGACCAACTCTTGAAATCAAGGGCTTGAATAGATTAAAAATAACAGTGATAATATTCATTTCAAACACTATTCTCTACTTATGCATTTTCTTTTGTATGAGGGACATGTCAGAGGGGTCTAGAGTGAAGAATTAAACATAAGAGATGCAGATAAAAATGGAGATTTCAAACATGTACAATTGTGGACCTCATTATGGGATAGCCCATTTGGCAGGTCTCATTACCTTTATTTTGAATTTTTTTTTGTAAAACCATTGATGAAGTTGTTGGGATATTTGTGTAATTATAACTTATCCCTAGAAGTACTAATATTTCTAAGATCAAAGGAAAATGACCCGAGAAAGAAAGTGAATCATAACTAGGGAGATTGGTATGCTTTCTTTGATTGTATAGTGATTAGGGTCTATGGGTTCGAAGGAACTCCACACTTGCTACCATGAGTAGTTCCTGACAGAATTTCCTATTTAGAAATTTTGAGGCAATTGGAAAAAGTTGATTCCAAACACCTCAAAGGACACAACAAACAATCAATTATTCCCAACACCTCATGTTTTGGAGACTTTACAGTGGTCATAACTAAGTAGTATGAGGAAATTGATACTAAATTAGGACAGTACAACCTTCCACTAGGTAATGAAAGGGAAAATTTTGATGTAGAAGGATTTATTCACAAAGCAAGACTATCACAAGGGCTATCAAGGTATGAGCATTTTTTCTCAGTCGAAGATGGGATCAGAAACAATGGTGAAGCTTCTACCATTGACAAAATGGTTGCATATAACAAAATTATGCTCACAAAAGAGTGGAAAAGAAAAAATGCCCCATCTTATTCAAAGGCATTTGATGAAATATAGAATCCGCTAACAAGAATTCAGTAACTCATTGCTCATGTGAATGAATAGGTGAAGGATGTGCCCCCATTTTTTTTTATGCACCTCATACCTATCCAAGAGTACAAGTTGAAGACATAGAGCCCCTAGATTACATAGCTTCATAGCTTACTCCTAAGGTGTTTTTCTTTTTAGATACTAATATACGTGAAGAAGAGGAGATTGATGAGGAGGGTGAACAAGTAAAACAAATAAGTTCTACTATAATTACATAGTATGAGCTCCCTCAAGAACACAATATTGTAAGATTTGAGGCATCATATGAATTATCTGATGATGTTAAGGTCAGGGCTAGACAAGAGTTCATTTCTAATTGTTATTTTGTTAAATCTTTTGAATTTAAATCATTTCTTGATGAATATAAAGGCAAGAAAATAAGACAAAAGATGGAGGATATTACTCCTGAAAGAGAGGCTACCACTTTGGAAGAATTGAAAAAGGAGATAGATAAAGAGATGGAATCCATCACTCCTAAAGGAGGAACATAGTTACTTTAAGAGGCTAAAGTGTTGCTTTTTTCAAGGTGCAATATTAGTTCTACAATTGTATTGGATAGATTCAAAAAAAGAGGGGACAAAATAATGAACATAACAGAGGAAGCAAGTGACAAAATGTATTCAGGATTTGGGTACAACCTAGATGAGGCCACCTTACTTATTTGGTCACTATACCCCCATGATAAAAGACCGGCTATGATTGATAATCCAAACCAAGTGTTCAGACATCTCTTGGTCCAAAGAGTAGGGTAGACCAACCCCATGGAGATAGGAGAATTGAACATCATTGTGGTGAAATTCATCAAAGCACAGATCAAAAAACCAGTTAAAGAAAATGATAGATTGAAGAAGGATCTAGCACATCAAAGAGAAATATCATCTTCCTCCTCCACATCAAATTTATGTTCTTTGTGACTTAAAAATGATAAAAGAGTATTGGATACATTGGATGATGTAGCTTATTGGATTAATTGCCACTTGAAATCTCAGGGGAAATGTAAAGAACCTCAGAAAGAAATGAAAACCATCAAGTATAATACTGTATCTAAAATGATTAAGGAAAGATTTGATAAAATGGTTAAATGTTTTGATGAATATTGGAAACTATTCAAGAAAAAATACTCAACAATGGTGGAGAATGAACAATTACAGGGGAGAATTATTGAGAAAAAGGAGGAGCTCCTAGACAAGAAAATCCTGAAAGGACAAATATTGCAAACATATAACAAATTGGTAGAATCACACAATGGATATCGTAACAAGCTTAAGAAAGATCTCAACTGCTTCAATTCAACTCTGACACTTCATGATGACATTGGGAATCCTCAAGAGTATGATGATTGGAAGGAAGAGTTTTCTATGCTTCTAACTATTGCATTACAAGAAATCAATGACAAGGATATGATTTTACAAAATACTCATAGGCAACTTAAAAAAATAATGTATATGGAATATGATATGAAATAGGTGATCTCCAATGTGGAAACCTAAGTTGAATAGGAGTATATCCATCACCCCTCTGCAATCAATTTGTTTATCAACCAAACTGTATATATACCAGACCCAACAAGACAACCATCAAAATCAAGAGAGTCAGCTGATAGCATGATAAGGGCCCTATCATAGAGTAGAAGCTTTGAATAGATCTTAGGCGGTCATGGGATTCTACTTGGAGATTAATAGATCGGTGGTTTTAGTTGTGATAGTATTTTATTTTTAATTATGTTTAGTTATGAAATGACATGACTTTTTGTAATGGGTTTGAAGCTTGTTGTCTCTCATATATATAAGAGAGACCAAGACCCAAAAATCATCATCATCATATCACTTTCATTTAGAGTAGGTATTAGTAAGAATATAGATTGCACCCATTCGCCCATATCTATCTCATATCAAAAACTATTTTTGTAATGCATATTATTCAAAGATAAATACAATGGAGAAGGTTATGCAAAATTATTGACTTGCTTTCAACTGTTCTATTGTTGTGTGGATTCATATGCTTATATGTTATTTGGCTATCTCTGAAGTGGTTGTTTATGTTATTCAAATTGAGTGTGTGGAAATAAATCTAATTTGTCAATACACATTTGTTGTAGTTTTGTGATGTTGTTGAGTGGTTTCTGTGTGCAGAAGGATTAAATTTCCTTATAAGAAATCAAATTTGATAGGTTCCTATTTGGATTCAATTCCTTTTGAATATGTTTTCTTAATTTGTTTCCTTTCACATTTGAATTAAATCCTTTCACAATTTCATGGTAGCATAAGGAGATATCACTAGGATCGCTAAGAAGAGTCCAAATAACTAATATACTTGCACATTTGCACAAAGTGAAAACATTCAGAGTGCCCAACTATTCAAGTTAAGTTGAAGAGTAAATCTACCCATCTTATAGAAGCCTATCTCCAAAATCATCATTCAGCTCTCAACTCCATTCATCTAATAACATAGGCACTGTTCATTTTAGAATAATCTCATATAAACCTCATTTATATACTTGATTTTAAAAATATTTTCAGTAGGAAGTAGTAATTATCCTTCCATGTACTTCACCTCATGTGTGATTGTGAGTAGATTTCTTAATTTAGAGGTCATAGCCTTCAAAATCCTCCTATTATTTAGCTACACCCACCTAGGTTTAGTAGAGCCTAAAGAGTAGGAGGTAATCAAAACCTTTGATACCTCATTTGTGGGCCAAAAATGTATCAAGATACTAGCACCCTCTTGTGGTCTAAAAACCTACTGGTGCAGGAGCACCAAGGCCAAACTCCAAATTAATTTGCACAAATTTTGGTTTTGAAGTTTTGGCTTGTACTGACCTTGGCCAAGTCAGCATGTTATGTTTTTTTTGTGTTTAATAGGTCTTATATTTGTGTGGGAGAACTAGTCACTAGGATTAAAACTTTTATTAGTTATTATTAGTGTTAAATTCTGTTTTGTTTAACTTAAAGTCAGCAAATGTAAGGAACTAGAGTTTTAAACTTGTTATAACCATACCTTCATTATTTGAAGATGCCAAGGGAAGTTTAGATGATGTATATTCAAAATAAATGAGTGGTAGATCCTAAAAAGAAGGATTATGGCAAGGTGGCAAGAATATTGAATGGTTGCATGGCAATATGGCTTGATTGCATGTAACTCTTAGTGAACTTAGGATTCCCTAAAAGTTAGGGATATGGGCGTGAGAAATTCTCTCTTACATGGTGGAAAAAGATGCGAAGTTAAGGAGAATGGTTGGTAACAAGTGGCAGTCAGTCATTGTAATCAGTTAGTGTGAGCATGAATGAAAAACAATGAGCAGATTTTCTGATTTTTTCCCGTTTTGTAAATCCCGTGTGTTTTCAGAAAGAGATGTATTTGACCTATATGCATCTATTTGGCATGAAAACAATGTTTATTTAATACATTCTAGCTCTTTACTATTGTAAATAGTTCTTGAATAATAATATTAGCAGTGTGGTTGAGTTTTGTATTGCAAAGCATAGTTAAAATCTGCATTTTCTAGAAACGCCCGTGACTTTTGAATAATAGGGAACTTGAAGGCATTGAACTTGTGTATTTAATATTGTTTTTCTAGTTGTTAGGTGTTGTAGAACAGGTTTCATCCAAAATTCAAGTTATTTAGTACATATCTATTGTTCTAAGTTCATAGTTCTACGTCACAGTGTGTTTTCTAGAAATTCCACTGTGTTTTGCAACAGTGTTATAATAGGCGTTGAATACACAAATTTGACACTGCATTCATGTTATTAGGATAGTTTTGAGTCTGTTTACTTTGTATATACAAGTTTCGTAGTGTAGAGTCTTTAAATTGAATCCTTAGAATCATAATTTAGAGGGTTTTCAAATTTAGTTGTGAGTAGTCAATTAAGAAATGGCTCCCCCATGAAGTTGGCACGTGGAAATTTCTTGAGGTCAATGGAAATGGTAAGGGATCCATGCATTTGTAAATATTTTGTGGTAGGAACCTTTGGAAGCAAAGCAAAAGCTGGTATCACCAAACCCTAGGCGAGCCTAAGACACCCAGCTAGGAGTTTGGAAGAAAGAAATTGAGTACATAGGCAGGGGAAGGGTACAACTATACAGAAATCATACACTTCCAGGTGGAATAAGGTCTAACACAAAGGTACTAAGGATTTGAAATCTTGAACCATCCTTTTGAGCAAGAAATAGGTGAAAGGACAGTGAAACCCTAGTCTTGAGGGCAATTAGGCCTCCACTCCAAGGGTGTGGGAACCACCTGTACGGACTAGCTGGCAGCCAGAGACCGGTTGGAAGATTTAAAACCCTAAAAAGGGTATCTAAAAGTATATTTTGTTTGGAAGGTTGTTTGTCAAATAATTGAGGAAAAGTCAAAATACGGATTGGTAAGGGCTACAAGGGATAGGCCCTCCAAGAGGCAATATTTTGAAATCGGTAGGAAGGATCAATAAGGAACCTTCAAGATGGCTTCAAATGGTTACCAAATGCATCAAATCACTGTCCCTAACTCCCCTGTAGGTAACTCAAGCATGGTGTTAAAGATAGCATCTAGACTCTTCTAGGTGTATTGAGGAGATTAGTAGTTTCAAACAAGGTGTTGGATCCTCTAAAGTTAAAGCACAATTGGAAACTCTTAGGACAGAGTTGTATCAAGGTTCAGCTATTGAGACAAGTCCGTACAGAGCTTAGATCATTGCTTGGTTCTTGGTGAAGGTAGTGAAGTGTCTTCTTGAGGTTTGGTGCAAGCAAGCTTTGGAGGATTTTTGTATTACACCATATTGGTATCAGAGCAAGAGTTGGATTCCAGGCTTGTGATTAATGAGCCAATCCACTGAGTCAGTAGGAGATAATACACCAGAGGAAGGAACCATGGTGACAAATGCAGAGTTAGCAAAGAAGGTAGAAGAGCAAGAGGAAGATAACCGGTTGCTCAGAGAAAGGATATCTCAGATGGAGAAACTCCTAGATGAAGTCCAAGAAATAGCAGACACTGTGAAGGACAAGATAAAGAAGAAGGAAGAGCAGGAAGCCAAGGAAAAAGAGGTGGAATTGGAGGAGGAAGCTCCAAAGCCTGATCCTGTTCTTCCAGAGGAACCATTCTTGAAGGCATTGTAGGCCTTGAGTGGAAAAGCATTGGATGGTGTGCCACTTTTCAGTGGGCAAATGGATCCAGATTTAGTAGTAGATTGGATTGAGAGTATTGAGAATCACTTTGAATGTGATGGCATTACAGAGGCTCAAAAGTTAAAGGTAGCCAAGTCAAGGTTGAGAGGAGCAGCTCTCACATGGTGGAAGTTTGTGCAATCTGAAAGAGAGAAGGAAGGCAAAGGTCCCATAGTTTCATGGAAAGGAATGGTGACCAAGATAAGGAAAACTTATCTCCCAGATGATTATGAAGTCCAGTTGCATAGGAGGAGACACAATCTGAGGCAAAAGGACATGGATGTCCAAACATATACAGAGGAGTTTCAGAAATTATGCCTTAGAACAAAAGTGGTTGAGGATGAAAGCATTAGGTTAGCAAGGTACCTAAATGGACTCAAGTGGTATATTCAGGAATATATGAGTTTGGTAAACTTCAAAACAGTCCACCAATGCTATCAAATGGCTTTGAAAATAGAGGAGAAAGGCAAAAAGAAACAAGAACAGAACCCTAAAGGTAGAGGTAAAGGAAAAGACAACAGAGGACAAAGAGGAAGCTATAGTGGAAGAAGCTCAGAATCAAGAGCTCAAGGAGAAGTCAGATTTTCTGATCAACAAGAAGGAAGCTCCAGTAGAGGTGGTAGAGGAAGAGGTTTCAGCCCTAGAGGAAGAAGTGGTGGACAAGGAAGGAGTAGTTACTTCACCAACATGAAATGCTATCATTGCAACCAATTGGGACACCCAGCCTATATATGTCCAGAGAAAGGAAGCACATCTCATGGAGGAGATAAGAGGACCAACCTGATTCAAGATGAAGCAGCTGCAGCAAATAAGCAATCAGAAATACCCTTGAACTCAGAGGAAGGTGAGAATCTCATGATGAGAAGAACCTTAATCAAGGAACCGGTCAAAGAGGAACCAAGCCAAAGAAGATCTTTGTTTAGGATAAAATGCAAGATGATGAGAAAGGTGTGTAAGGTCATCATAGACTCAGGTTCAACTGACAATATTGTGTCAGAGGAGGCAGTCAGCAAACTGAAATTGGCAAGGATATCTCACAGTAATCCTTACAAGGTTACATGGCTCAACAAGGGTCAGCATGTCTTGGTGAATGAACAAGCATGGGTGGAATTTTCAATTGGCAAGTATAAAGACAAGGTATTGTGTGATGTATTACCTATGGATGCATGCCACTTGCTCCTAGGTAGGCCATGGCAATTTGACCATCAAGCTGTGCATGATGGAGCCAAGAACTCTTACACCTTCAAGAAGGACAATGTCACATACAAGATTCAATCTTTGTTGGAAGATAATGAGGTGTAGACAGCAGGTTCTAAGTTGCTGATAAGTAGTGAAAAAGAGTTATTAAAGGCCTTGGAAGAAGGAGAAGGCGTTGGCTATGCAATAATGATCAAGCCAAGAGAGGCAAGCAAAGAGAAGGCAGCTGAAAAGCAAGAGTTACCCAAGGAGATTCAAGACTTGTTGCAGACCTATGAGAACATAGTAAGTAGTGGTCAACCAGCAACCTTACCTCCTAAGAGAGCCATAAGTCATAGGATAGACTTGATACCAGGAGCCACCCTTCCAAACAAAGTAGCCTACAAGATGACACCTCAACAAAATGAGGAGATAGCCAGGCAGATTCAAGAATTGCTTGACCAAGGTCTCATTAGGAAAAGCATTAGTCCTTGTGTAGTACCCACCGTCTTAGCACCCAAGAAAGGAGGAGAATGGAGGCTTTGTACTGATTCCAGGGCAATAAACAAGATAACCATCAGGTATCAGTTCCCTATCCCTAGGATTGAAGATCTCATGGATTGTCTAGGTGAAGCTAGGTACTATACCAAGATAGATTTAAAGCGTGGTTACCACCAAATTAGAATACATGAGGGTGATGAATGGAAAACAGCCTTCAAAACCAATGAGGGTCTTTATTAGTGGCTAGTAATGCCATTTGGCTTGTCTAATGCCCCCTCCACATTCATGAGACTCATGAATGAAATTCTCCAGGACTACATTGGCAAGTTTGTAGTGGTGTATCTTGATGATATACTAATTTATAGCAGAACTAGAGAAGAGCACCTCCAACACATTGAGATAGTTTTCAAGAAGCTACAGGAGGAGAAGCTGAAGATTAACTTGGAAAAGTGTGAGTTCATCAAAACAGAGCTGGTGTACCTTGGTTTTGTGTTATCACATGGCAATTTGAAGATGGACAGTAGCAAGCTAGAAGCCATTCTTAATTGGCCTACTCCCAAGACAGTAACAGAGGTAAGAAGCTTCCATGGTCTTGCTCGGTACTATAGGAAATTCATCAAACAATTTAGTGCAATTTGTGCTCCTATGTTGGATACCATTAAAGGAGGCATGAAAAATAAGTTTGTGTGGAATGAACAAGCTAACAAGAGTTTTGAGTTGCTGAAGGAAAAGGTAGCTACTCAACCTATTTTGGTGTTGCCAAGTTTTGAGAAACTATTTACAATTGAGTGTGATGCCAGTAATGTAGCAATTGGAGCTGTTATCAGTCAAGAGGGCAGACCGGTGGCTTTTCATTCTGAGAAGCTAAGTGAAGCCAAGAAGAAGTACTCTTATTATGACCTTGAAATGTATGCATTGGTCCAAGCACTAAGGAAATGGAGGCACTATTTGCTTCCCAAGGAATTTATTGTATACTCAGACAATCAAGCACTCAGTTTTCTGAATTCACAAGAAAAGTTGAGTCACAGGCACATGAAAAGGGTGAAGTATTTGCAAGCCTACACCTTCAACATCAAGCACAAGAAAGGATCCCTCAACAAAGTTGCTGATGCATTGAGCAGGAGAGTTCTTACCATTCAAGAAATCCAATTGAAGAGCATGGGAATAGATCACTTCAAGGATCTATATGCAGATGATGAAGACTTTGCAGAAATTTATAAGGTATGCCTTGAGTTTAAAAACCATTTTCATAGCAAGTATGCTGAATACACTTTGCAAAGTGATTTGTTGTTTAAAGGGAATTAGCTTTGTGTTCCTAGAGGGTCTATTAGGGAGAACTTAATTCAAGAGAAACATAATGGTGCATTGAGTGGTCATTTTGGGATCACCAAAACTCAAGAGCTAGTCCAAAGGTTTTATTTTTGGCCTAAGATGAACTTAGATGTTAGAAAATATGTAGAGAGTTGTGTAGTGTTTCAAAAAGCAAAAGGCACTTCTTCTAATGCAGGCTTATACCAGCCACTACCAATCCCTTCTAGGCCATGGGAATGCTTGAGCATGGACTTTGTAGTTGGTTTACCCAAGACAAGGAAAGGTATGGATAGTGTTTATGTAGTAGTTGATAGATTCAGCAAAATGGCTCACTTTATACCCTGTAAAACAACCAATGATGCCAGTCAAATAGCCTCACTTTTCTTCAAGGAAATAGTTAGGATTCATGGTTTGCTAATCAGCATTGTATCAGACAGGGATACTAAATTTATGAGCCACTTTTGGAAGACACTTTGGCAGAGAATGGGCACCAATCTGTCCTTTGGATCTGCATACCATCCCCAAACTGATGGTTAGACCGAATTTGTGAATAGGACACTTGGAAACCTTCTTAGATGCTTGACCAAGGAGTATGGTCAACAATGGGATCAGATTATTGGGCAGGCTGAGTATGCATATAATGACATAGTTAATAGATCCATAGGGAAGAGCCCCTTTGAAATTGTGTATGGTTCACATCCCAGGGGTGTCTATGAGCTGAGAGAGCTAAAATATGGAGTCAAGGGAAGTGGTTATGCAGATGATTTTGCTTGTGCAATGCAGGAAATTCATGAGACAGTCAGAAAGACCTTGGCAGAAAATACCATGAAGCATAAGGCTAAGGTGGATGAGCATAGAAGAGAAGTCCAGTTTAATGTTGGTGACTTAGTCATGGTACATTTGAACAAGGCCAGGTTGTAGAAGGGAGTCCCTCACAAGCTGCAAATGAAGAGGATAGGTCCCTATCCTATCTTGGAGAAGTATGGTAACAATGCATTCAAAGTTCAATTGCCTGATGACAGTGGACTGTCCCCTGCTTTTAATGTTGCAGATCTGATGCATTACAAAGGACCACCATAGGATTTGGATCAGACACTCCATGAAGTCAATCAAGATGTTGAAGCCCTCAAACTGCCCCCTGTCACAGTCAATCAAGCTGATCAAATCTTGGACACAAGGATCTACCAGAAGACTAGGAACAAGGAATATAAATAACATCTGATAAAAAGGCATAGACAACCTGATACAGATGCAGTATGGATCAGGGAGGAAGAATTCAACAAGTTAGGTATTGATCCTAACCTACTCAATCCAAGGATGGATTGAATTTTCTTTTTTGGCGAGGATGGTGCAGGAGCACCAAGGCCAAACTCCACATTAATTTGCACAAATTTTGGTTTTGAAAGTTTTGGCTTGTACTGACCTTGGCCAAGTCAGCAGTTATGTTTTTTTTGTGTTTAATAGGTCTTATATTTGTGTGGGAGAACTAGTCATTAGGACTAAAACTTTTATTAGTTATTATTAGTGTTAAATTCTGTTTTGTTTAACTTAAAGTCAGCAAATGTAAGGAACTAGAGTTTTAAACTTGTTATAACCATACCTTCATTATTTGAAGATGCCAAGGGTAGTTTAGATGATGGCTATTTGAAATCAAGGAGTGGGAGATCCTAAAAAGAAGGATTATGGCGAGGTGGCAAGAATATTGCATGGTTGCATGGCAATATGGCTTGATTGCATGTAATTGTTAGTGAACTTAGGATTCCCTAAAAGTCAGGGATATGGGTGTGAGAAATTCTCTCTTACATGGTGGAAAAAGATGCGAAGTTAAGGAGAATGGTTGGTAACAAGTGGGAGTTAGTCATTGTAATCAGTTAGTGTGAGCATGAATGAAAAACAGTGAGCAATTTTTTTGATTTTTCCCTATTTTGTAAATCCTGTGTGTTTTCAGAAAGAGATGTATTCGACTTATGTGCATCTATTTGGCATGGAAAAAATGTTTATTTAAGACATTCTAGCTCTTTACTATTGTAAATAGTTCTTGAATAATAATATTAGCAGTGTGGTTGAGTTTTGTATTGCAAAGCATAGTTAAAATCTGCATTTTCTGGAAATGCCTGTGACTTTTGAATAATAGGGAACTTGAAGGCATTGAACTTGTGGATTTAATATTTTTTTTCTAGTTTTTAGGTGTTGTAGAACAGGTTTCATCCAGAATTCAAGTTATTTAGTACATATCTATTGTTCTAAGTTCATAGTTCTGCGTCACAGTGTGTTTTCCAGAAATTCCACTGTGTTTTGCAATAGTGTTATAATAGGCGTTGAATACACAGATCTGACACTGCATTCATGTTATTAGGATAGTTTTGAGTCTGTTTCCTTTGTATATACAAGTTCCGTAGTGTAGAGTCTTTAAATTGAATCCTTAGAATCATAATTTAGAGGGTTTTCAAATTTAGTTGTGAGTAGTTAATTAAGAAATGGCTCCCCCATGAAGTTGGCATGTGGAACTTTCCTGAGGTCAATGGAAATGGTAAGGGAGCCATGCATTTGTAAATATTTGGTGGTAGGAACCTTTGGAAGCAAAGAAAAAGCTGGTATCACCAAACCCTAGGCGAGCCTAAGACACCCGGCTAGGAGTTTGGAAGAAAGAAATTGAGTACATAGGTAGGGGAAGGGTACAACTGTACGGAAATCATACACTTCCAGGTGGAATAAGGTCTAACACAAAGGTACTAAGGAGTTGAAAGCTTGAACCATCCTTTTGAGCAAGAAATAGGTGAAAGGACAGTGAAACCCTAGTCTTGAGGGCAATTGGGCCTCCACTCCAAGGGTGTGGGAACCACCTGTACAGACTAGCTGGCAGCCAGAGACTGGTTGGAAGATTTAAAACCCTGAAAAGGGTATCTGAAAGTATATTTTTTTTGGCAGGTTGTTTGTCAAATAATTGAGGAAAATTCAAAATATGGACTGGTAAGGGCTACAAGGGATAGGCCCTCCAAGAGGCAATCTTTTGAAATCGGTAGGAAGGATCAATAAGTAACCTTCAAGATGGATTCAAATGGTTACCATATGCATCAAAACACTATCCCTAACTCCCCTGTAGGTAACTCAATCATGGTGTTGAAGATAGCATCTAGACTCTTCTAGGTGTATTGAGGAGATTAGTAGTTTCAAACAAGGTGTTGGATCCTCTAAAGTTAAAGCACAATTAGAAACTCTTAGGACAGAGTTGTAGCAAGGTTCAACTATTGAGACAAGTCCGTACAGAGCTTAGATCATTGCTAGGTTCTTGGTGAAGGCAGTGAAGTGTCTTCTTGAGGTTTGGTGCAAGCAAGCTTTGGAGGATTTTTGTAATACACCACCTACATTTTTGAGACCTAATTTATTGGTGACTCTATTGGGGAATTAGACAATTCTGAACCTAAACTTTCTTTCATAGTCATTCCAGAAAATCATAACATATTGAAGACTCTACGGGGAAGAAAGATATTCATTTTCCTACTTATGAAAAGTAGGTGGCAACTCTGAAGGATTTTTATGACTGATAAAGTAAATATTAGATAAAAAAGGATAGATGATAGACACCAGACATATTTTATATCATCCAACATGAATGGATGAAGATCTTTACACTAGGAGAGTCCCAAGAAGAGAAATGTTAGGTGGATAGACAAGCATGGATCTCCTCATGGAAAAAATAACACAAATAAGTATGAAATGTCTAAATAGCTAGAAGATAATGTGAGCATATCAAAGCAGACCTTCACAACATTTAACTCTCCACTTCACACTAATGGTGGAAATCCCTCAACACCACTTGAAAGAAGCAATATGAATGATAATATCCTTAATTAAAGGTTATAAGCTCAAAAGGAAAATGAGTTTGAAGAATGGGGGAAGAAGAAAGAAAATGGATAAAAGACAAATATGATAGGGGATTATCATCACAAGAAGGAGAAGAAAACCATGAGGGGTCTGTTGATCACACTGCCATTGATTTTTAAGAGTATGAAAAACCAAGAGATTTAACTGCATCTAGAATGGAAAAGATAGCAACTTAGAAGGAGACAACAAATGATACAAGAAAGCTAGGAGTTGGATCAACAAATGGCACAATTAAGCATCTACGCACCAAAACCACCAAAATATATCCCTCCACATAAACAAGGTGGTAATATCAATTAACATGGGACATCTTAGAATATAGGTGCTTCAGGTACTTTAAAAGTACCTCATAATGCAAGTGGGAACCCAAGACAATGCACGTAGCATAATATGCCACCACAAAGGTCCCAACCTCCAAATGTTGGCAATATTCCCTAGCACTATCCACCACTAGGTCAGCAGTATGCTCCACAACATTAGTAGCATGTACCACATCAGAATGTATGCCCTCAACAACACATCCAACAAAATGTCTACCATCAGCCTCAATATGGATACCAATACTACCCCAATAAACCACCTTTGAATTTGCATCGACAAAACCCCATGAGAATAAGTAGACAAATTGATTTAACAAGATACCAATTATATGCATACCCAATTGACAACAATTGGAGGAATATGGCTCCCAAATTCACTAGGAATAATGTGACATCAGTCGAAGAACATATCAAAAATTTCAATGCCTTTCTACAAGATATTGGTATGGAGTATGAGGATGTAAATATGATATTGTTCATGATGTCCCTAGCTGAAGAAGCAAGGGATTGGTTCAATGGTCTACCTAGTGCCTCAATTGACTCTATAGTAGACTTCTAGAATCAATTTCTAGAACAGTATTGGAATTAATGTGCCCCTGAGTTTGCCCTACATGAATTGATAAGTATTCAAAAATACCAAAATGAGTCATTTTATGATTTCAATTATATATTCTCAAAGCTATATAATAAAATACCACATGGGTCCAAACTAACTGATTTGAAAGCCTTAAGTATTTATTTAAAGGCCTTTGATCCAAAAATAGGGTACGAACTGAAGAACAGATTCCCTATAAGTTTAACTGAAGCACAAAAACTAGCATTAACCATTGAGAATAATAGAAATGTTGTAGGGATGACTGGAAAATGACTCAAAAAAGGGACAACCTTAGAGCTCCCCAAAACTCTAACAATCCCTAGAACAGGTAGGAGAATTCATATAGAAATGAAAGACCAAGATTACATGGCATGCCCTACAACACTCCTTGGAAAGATGGAAAGCCAGTAACAAGACCAAATTGGAAAAAGACTTCAGACCCATTGAAAAGACATGGAGTACATGCACTTGATACTACACCATGGTGTCACCTTGCCACATACCCCATGATCCTAAATATTGTGTGGTGGCTCAGGCCTATCAAGATGAATGGCAGCAGGAGCAAGATAGGGATGGCCATACTATGAATATGCTTAGATGGAGGTCTTATCAAAAATAGGAATGATACTCTTCTTCAGAAGAAGGATATGAATATAACATTGATAATAAAAAATACAATGTGAATACGAAGCAAGAGGTATTTTATAACATGGAAGAAAACTCCTATAAGGTAGCATATGTGTACAATACAACACCCCAATTTCAACTCAAAACACGAATAGAAGAAGAAAAGAAGGCCATCACATCAAAAGCAGTGGCTAAGGAAAAAGTGAGAAAATAAAACTTGAGAAGTAGACCCACAGAGGGAGATCAAGGGACACCTAGGAGTACGTTCATTAAAGAGTAGAAAAACAAGGAGAACATCCCATCTAAACAAAAGAAGGATGAAGAAAAGAAACCATAGAAAAACATCCAAAAGGGGACTACTGACGTTGAACCAGAAAAAACACAAAAATATGACAAAACTCAACATGAAGTGAAGAAAATTACTAAAAATAAAAAGGGAGAACAAGGAATCACTACCCCTTCATTTGGTATGGCCCAAGCATTGGCATAGAAAAAAATAATAGTTCCTTAATGGAGTTGATGAAAATTGAAGAGTTCGGAGATACAACTCTTAAAATGATTACTAACACATCTCAAAAACATGAAGATCGAAAGAAAGAAGAAAATGTTGTGGAAAAGGAAGTCACAAAAGCACCCGAGGTATATTTGGGAGATACACTCACAAATAATCCATCCCAAGTAGATCCATTCTATACCATGTTGATTATCAAAAATAAAATGGTGCGGAATTGCATGATTGGCTCAGGGGTAGCAATCAACATCATGCCCCTAGCTATCATGAAGGAGTTGGGTCTATGTGTAAATACTACATATGGAAAATGTTATTCCATGGATAATAGATCAGTTCCTATAGTAGGAGTAATATGGGATGTAGAATTGAAACTTGCATCATATCTAAAAGCAACATATAAAAAATATATTACTGTGGTTGATACTCCTCCTTACTATTGGATGCTATTGTCAAGGCAATGGACAAAAATAGTGGAGGGAATGTTCAGTTGGAATTGTCTTATGCTACTATCCTTGTGAATGGAAAAGAGGTCAGGATACATAGGGATACTAGATCTAAACATGTCATTGAGCTCTTTGACCCCAATAAAATTAATTTCTTATGTGATGTGGGCTTAGGAAGCTTTAGAATAGAACATTCAAAGCCTAAATTATTGAACATTGATCCAATTTCTAGGGATGTTTCCAAGAATGAGCATGGTGAATGGAGAATGTATTTTGATGGAGCATGTAGTAAAGAAGGTAATGGAGAAGGAGTTTTATTTATTTCACCTAAGGGCACAACATTCAAATATCCATTCTTGTTAACATTTGAGTGCACAAATAATATAGCAGAGTATAAGGCCCTGCTCATAGGATTGAACATGGATACCAAACACAAAATTAAACTACCAACTGTTTTTGGAGATTCTGAGTTGGTTATTTCGCAAGTGAGATAAAATTATTCTAGAAAACCCAAAAGGCTAAAGCAATTTAGAAATTTTGTATGGGACACCATTGAGTTGTTCAATGCTTTCTCTATTAAAAGGATAGATAGATCTAAGAATTTAATGGCAGAATTCTTGGCAAATATATATTTGAAGAAATATGATGTTACTCTAGCAAGAATTTCACAAATTGAGCTCAAAACAAGACCTGCAATCCTGAATAACATTTATAGTTGGAAATTTTTTTAAGATGACACTAATCTAATTAAATTCTTACATTGCATTGATTAGTATGAGACTCGTGAAATTGATTTTAATGCATTTGTGGAGGAAGTATATGGAAAACAAACTGTATTTGGCAATGAAGTTTTGCAACTTAAGACTAACAAGATTCCTAAGGAACTTGTGGCATTAGAGAGGGTTTTTGATGGAAATGATTGAGCCCTTATGAAACAAACACTAGTAAAAATGGAAGAGGTTGAATAAATTGACTTGGGCACTGAATTGCCACCATAAAAGGTATACATTGGGAAAAAGATAAGCCCAACAATCAAAAAGATGTTGATTGCATTATTAAGGAAGTATAAGCATGTCTTTGCATGGTCTTATAATGATCTCAAGGCATAAAGGGTAGATTTGTTCCAACATGAAATTCCACTCAAACCTGATGCAAAACCTTTTAGGCAAAGGAAGAGACGAATAAACCCAAATTTGTAGCCCAAGATGGATGAAGAACTTATGAAGATCAAGGAGGGAGGTATCATCAAACCAATTAGATATTCCACTTGGGTTTCTAACTTGGTGCTAGTTAGAAAGAAAAATGGTGACATAAGGTTGTGTGTATATTTTCGAAATCTAAATATCTTGTTGCTTAAAGACAACTACCCACTACCAAACATGGAAGCTATGCTGCAAAGGGTCATAGGGTGTGAATTATTATCCATGATGGATGGATTTAAGGGTATAACCAAGTGAAGATGAAGGAATCAGAGCAATACAAAACTACATTTTCCACTCCTTGGGGCACATATGTATACATAGGAATGCCATTTGGTCTTACAAACGTTGGAGCCACATTCTAGCGAGTAATGGATGTTGCTTTTGTTGATCTAATTAACATAATAATGGTGTTATACCAGGATGATCTCACTACATATTCCAAGAAAGTAGAAGACCATGTTGCACACCTTGAAAAAATATTTGTCAAAGTATTGGAATATGGCATTTCCTTGAATCCTAAAAAGTGTCATTTTGCAGTAACAGAGGGAAAATTACTAGGACATATAGTGTCCAAGGACGGGGTCAAAATTTATCTAGAAAGAGTGGAAGCCATAGATAAGATTCATATTCCTAAGATAGTTAAAGCCATCCAGTCCTTCTTTGGAAAAATCAATTTGGTAAGAATATTTATCTCAAACTTTGTTGAAATTGTCAAGCCCATTTCAAAAATGTTGAGAAATGGGAATAAAATAGATTAGACTGGAAAAGCACTAGATGCATTTGTAGCTATAAAGAGAGAAATTAAGGAGGCAACAGTGCTAAAATTCTCTGATTTCAGTAATCCCTTTCAGATCTTCTCATTTGCATCATACCACACCCTTGCTGCAGTAATTTTACAAAAGAATGATAAGGGGCATGAACAACCTATATCATTTTTTAGCAAATACCTCCAAGGAGCAGAATTAAACTATGATAGTATAGAAAAATAGGCATATTCTTTGGTAAAAATAGTGAAAGCTTTTAGACCCTACCTAGTAGGGGAAAAAATTATTGCATATGTCCCCAATGTTGTGGTCAAAGATGTGTTTATACAAATTGAGGTCACTATTAGGAGATGTAGATGGATCAATAGAATTCATGAGTTTGACATAGAGATCCAAATCATTAAGTTAGTAAGAGGACAAGTTCTTTCCAAATTAATGGCTGAATCAAATATAGAAGCTTCTTAGATCTACAACATAGGAGAAGAAGAGACAATGATTGCAACCATTGAAAACACAACATAACATACTGATTTAATGTATTATTTTAAAAATAAGAAATGTCCCAAACATTTGAATGAAAATCAGAAGAGAACTTTTAAGCTACATGCCTCTAAATATGTTTTCATGGGTGGTGATTTATATTGGAAAAATAGAGATGGGGTACTGTTATTATGTTTGGATGAATCCCAAGAAAAAAGAGTATTGAAAGAGATGCACAAAGGAGTCTATCAAGGGTACTTTTCAAGAAAAACCACTACCCATAAAATTTTAAGGGCTGAATATTATTGTCCTAGAGTTTTAATGATTCTTTCACTTATGTAAGGAAGTGTGAGGCTTGCTAGAGGTTCTCTCGAAAAATGAAATATCAAGGAGTGTTGCCACTCAAACTAGTGTAGGTTGAGGCCCCTTTTCAGCAATAGGGAATTGATTTTATTGGGGAAATATTAGAAAAATCCAATGGAGGTCATAAATGAATATTGGTGGTGATTGATTATTTTACAAAATGGATAGAGGTCATCCCAACTAAACAAGCCACCAATAAGGTTGTAATTAAATTCTTGATGGATAATATCATTACAAGGTTTGGGACACTGGTGAGGATAATCATAGACAATGGTATGTGTTTTAGATCAGAAGAATTCAGAGAATTCTGTGAATCATATGGCATTGTAATTTCATATGCCTCACCATATCATCCAAAAGCGAATGGATAGGCCATATCAAGAAACAAAAGTATCCTAAAGATTATTAAAAGGATGTTGGACAAAAACAAGAAAGCATGGGATTTTAAATTGAGATTGGCAATTTGGGAAAATAGAAATCACTGTGAAGAAATCAACTGGTAAGTCACCCTTTGAGCTAGTTTATGGAGCACAAGCTAGGATTCCTATGCAGAACATGTTACCTGCATATAAATTTATGCTTCAAGAAGATCTAGATATCACTGAGCCTATCGAAGATAGAATGGAACAATTGGGAAAATTAGATGAGATAAGGAGGCTAGCTCAAGAAAAGAATACAAAAATACAATCACAAGTAAAGTATTTATTCAACAAGAGGGAAAAAGACAAAAAAATTAATGAAAATGATATGGTCCTATTGTGCAATGCAAGGTGTCGGGATAAAGGAAAACATGGGAAGTTCGAAGCTCTTTGGATTGGACCTTTTTGTCATTACTGGCAAAGGAGGAGAAAATTCTTATTATCTACAAAATATGTTAGGAGAGGATTAGGAATTCCTAGTGCATGGAAAATTCTTGAAACATTTATTTTCTTAATCTTCCATGCATAGTAGTTTAGGAGAAGGTCAATAATTTCTAGTGCTTGGAAAATTCTTGAGATACTTCTTAAAATATATAATTTTGACCATGCACAGTAGTTTTATGTTCTCGTATCATTCCATCTTTCATTCATGGTCTACCTCCCAGATATTATTCTGGATTCTTGCAATGATCTCATGCTCATTTACCCCCAATTGAAGCCACTGTTAGGACTAGAAAATTCTCACACTTTTCACTAGCCTCCACCCACCTATCTTCCACATACCACAAAAATTTCCACACCTTGATTTTATGATCAATAAAAATTGTTTAAATATGTTTGACAAGATCCATTTTGTAGCCTACATTTCCAAATGATTACATCCATAAATAAGTTTGAGACTCCATATTCTTTCCCCCATTCCTAAAAAAAATTAGTACCATCAACCTAACAATGCCTCATCGGCTGAACCCCCATCATAGCCTCACTGATGGCTCAATGAAATCATGTCACAACCTAATATCGGTGTAAGAATACCCTATCAGGTTGACTCATAAGATGCCCTCCTCGATAGACTGATAGTGTCAACAAAAGTAAGTGCATCGCTATAACACATGTATATCGGTGGAACAAATGTTTGCATGCCCTTGATTGCCTGATATAACCATGCATTACCCAGTATATTATATGTATCGAGGGAATTTGGGTGCATCAGGGTGACATTATCTGGTGTCTCGCCGATAGAACTAAGGAAAGTTGTTCAGCGGTGGAGAAGGTGGCTATCAGTGGAAGAGGAATCACAGTCTTGCTGATATGGAAATAATTATTATTAATAATTGATGTGATATCCCAAGGAATCATCGAGATATTTAAAATAAACTTCCTCCTCTAATGACAAGATTGAAATGGGTGGTGTATTTATGAGCCAGAATTGAAGTGAATTATACCACAAGTTGATCTCATAGTTGTTGCAAAATATGGAAGATTTCGCTAAGGGCAGAAGTAGAAGGGAAAAGCTTAGAGTTCATATGCAACAAAAAATGAGTGGAGGAAAGACTCCAGTAAGTACATTAATCCCAGTTGAGAAATTATATTTTTCAAAGACTTAAGAATTCAAACAAATGGGGAAAGTACAAAAAAACCCAAAGCTAAAAAATAGAAAACTAAAAAGAGACTCCTAAATCAAGACCTGATAGATCAATGCCTTGGGTCAGGACCGACACCCAAGAGGAGTGCTCAAATGAATCCTTCAATGGATCGACTATGGGATAAACATAAGGGCTTGGGAGATATTTGGACATCACAACATAGATATGAGCTCTTCATGTACCATTACAGAAAACAATTTAGGTTGCAGCCGGTCTACAACTCATGGAGGTTGAACCTAGCGAAACTCATGGTGCACAATGTCTTCATTAATGTATAACTAATTAAAGCTCTTGCTAGTAGATAAAACCCCAAGAAGAGAACTATTCAATCACATAGTGGGGCTGGCATGCTTGTTATTTCAAGGGATCTCATTTCTAATGTGTTTCAGTTGGACTGTTCTCTAAAGTTTCCATTCACGGTCAAAGACCTTTTAGTAGAGTATCATCATATGGATACTAGTTATAATAGATGGAAATTACCCCTACATAGGCCTAATAATGGAGGCCAACTCAGAAGGTTTTCTAGCAGTGAAAACCCTCCTTTTCATGAGGATTTGTTTCAGGAATATTTTTGGTACACTTATCATTCAGCTAGTCAAGTTTTTTTGGTAGACTTTCTGCCTCTCATGTTTATTTCCCCAATGGTCTTAGCTGCAAACATACAGAGCAAGGACACTAGGCCATTTGATTATTCTAGTTACTTGGACAATGCCCTAAATCAAGGGCTTGAAAAGATTAAAAATAATAGTGATAATATTCATCTCAAACACTTTTCTCTGCTTATGAATTTTCTTTTGTATGAGGTACATGTCAGAGGGGTCTGGAGTGAAGAATTAAACATAAGAGATGCAGATAAAAAAGGAGATTTCAAACATATACAAATGTGGACCTCATTGTGGGATAGCTGATTTAGTAGGTCTCATTACCTTTATTTTGATTTTTTTTTGTAAAACCATTGATGAAGTTGTTGGGATATCCATGTAATTATAACTTATCCCAAAAAGTACAAATATTTCTAAGACCAAAGTAAAATGAGCCAAGAAATAAAGTGAATCATAATTGGAGAGACTGGTATGCTTTCTCTGATTGTACAGTGCTGAGGGTCTATGGATTCGAAGGAACTCCACACTTGCTACCATGAGTAGTTCCTGACAGAATTGACTATTTAGAAATTGTGAGGCAATTGGTAAAATCTGATGCCAAACACCTTAAAGGACACAACAAACAATCAATTATTCCTAACACCTTATATTTTGGAGACTTTACAGTGGTCACAACTGAGGGGTATGAGGAAATTGATACTAAATTAGCACAGTACAACCTCCCTCTAAGTAATGAAAGGGATTTGATGCAAAAGGATTTATTCACAAAGCAAGACTATCACAAGGGCTATCAGGGTATGAGAATTTCTTCTTAGTCAAAGATGTGATCAAAAACCATGATAAAGCTTCTACCATTGATATAATGGTTACATATAACAGTATTATGCTCGCAGAAGAATGGCTAAGAAAAAAACGTCCCATCTTATTCAAAGGAATTTGATTAAATATGGAATCCTCTACCAAGAATTGAGCAACTCATTTCTCATGTGAGTGAATTGGTGAAGGATGTGCCCCCATTTTTTTTTGATGCACTTCATGCAACCTATCCAAGAGTACAGGCTGAAGACATAGAGCCCCTAGATTACATACCTTCACAACCTACTCCTGAGGTGTGTTTCTTTGTAGATATTGATATAAGTGAAGAAGAGGAGAGTCATGAGGTGGGTGAAAAAGTAAAACAAATAAGTGCTCCTGTAATTACACAATATGAGCCCCCTCAAGAAAAAAATATTATAATATTTGAGGCATCAGATGAATTATCTAATGATGATAGGATTAGGGCTAGACAAGAGCTCATTTTTTATTGTGATTTTGTTAAATCTTCTAAATTTTAAAAAATTGTTTATGAATATAAAGGCAAGAAAATGAGATAAAAGATGTATGATATTACTCCTGAATGAGAGCCCGCCACTTTGGAAGAATTGAAAAAGGAGATAGATAAAGAGATGGAATCAATCACTCCTAAGAGAGGAACAAAGCTACTTTAAGAAGCTAGAGTGGTACTTCTACCAGGGTGGGATATTAGTTATGCAATTGTATTTGATAGCTTTAGAAAAAAGAATGAACAAAACAATGAACTTAATAGAGGAAGCAAGTGATAAAATGTATTCAAGATCTGGGTACAACCCAAACGAGGCCACCTTACTTATTTGGTCGCTATACCCCCATGAGAAAAGACTAGCTATGATGGATAATCCAAACCAAGTGTTTAGACACCTCTTGGTCCAAAGAGTAGGGGATACCAACCCCATGGAGACAATAGAATTGAAAATCCATGTGGCAAAATTCACCAAAGCACATATTGAAAAACTAGCTAAAGAAAATGATAGATTGAAGAAGGAGCTAGCACATCAAAGAGAAAGATCATCTTCCTCCTCCACATCAGAGTTGTATTCCCCATGGCTTGAAAATGATAAAATAATATTGGATGCATTGGCTAATGCAGCTTATTGGAAGAATTGCCACTTGAAATCTTAGGGGAAATGTAAAGAACTAGAGAAAGAAATGAAAACCATCAATTATAATACTGTATCTGCAATGATTAAGGAAAGATTCGATAAAATGGTTAAATGTGCTGATGAATATTGGAAACTATTCAACCAAAAACACTCAACAATGGTGGAGAATGAATGATTACAGGGGAGAATGATTGAGAAAAAGGAGGAGCTCCTAGACAAAAAAAATCCTGAAAGGACAAATATTGTAGACATATAACAAACTTTTAGGATCGTACAATGGATATCATAACAAGCTTAAGGAAGATCTTGATTGCTTTAATTCAACTCCAACACTTCATGATGACATTGGGAATTCTCGAGAGTATGATGATTGGAAGGAAGAGTTTTCTATGCTTCTAACTATTGCATTACAAGAAATCAATGACCAGGATATGGTTTTACAAAATACTTATAGGCAGCTCAAAAAATAATGTATATGGAATATGATATGAAAGAGGTGATCTCCAATGTGGACACCTCTGTTGAATAGGAGTACATCCATCACCTCTCTGCAATCAATTTATTTATCAACCAAACTGTAGATATACCAGATACAATGGGACAACCATCAAAATGAAGAGAGTCATCTGACACCATGATAAGAGCCTTATCACAGAGTAGAAGCTTTGAACATATCTTAGGTGGTCATGGGATTCTGCTTGGAGCTTAACGGATTGGTTCTTTCAATTGTGACAATATTTTATTTTTAATTATGTTTAGTTATCAAATGACATGACTTTTTGTAATGATTATGAAGCTTTTTACCTCTCATATATATAAGAGAGACCAAGACCCAAAAATCATCATCATCATCATATCACTTTCCATTCAGATTAGGTATTAGTAAGAATATAGATTGCACCCATTCGCCCATCCATCTCATATAAAAAATTATTGTTATAATGCATATTATTCAAAGATAAATACAATGGAGAAGGTTATACAAAATTATTGACTTGCTTTCAAGTGTTCAACTGTTGTGTGGATTCATATGCTTATATGTTATTTGGTTGTCTCTAAAGTGGTTGTTTATGTTATTCAAATTGATTGTGTGGAAATACATTTAATTTTTCAATACACACTTGCTATAGTTGTGTGATGTTGTTGATTGGTTTCTATGTGCAGAAGGATTAAATTTCCTTTTAAGAAATAAAATTTGATAGGTTCTTGTTTGGATTAAATTCCCTTTGAATAGGTTCTCTTAATTGGTTTCCTTTCACATTTGAATTAAATCCTTTCACAACTTCATAGAAGCATAAGGGGATATCACTAGGATCACTAAGAAGAGTCCAAATAACTGATATACTTGCACGTTTGTACAAAGTGAAAACATTCAAAGTTCCCAACTATTTGAGTTAAGCTGAGGAGTAAATCTACCCATCTTACAGAATCCTATCTCCAAAATCATCATTCACCTCTCAACTCCATTCAACCAATAGCATAGGCACTGGTCATTTTAAAATAATCTCATATAAACCTCATTTATATACTTGATTTTAAAAATATTTTCAGTAGGAAGTAGTAATTATCCTTACATCTACTTCACCTCATGTGCCATTGTGAGTAGAATACTTAATTTAGAGGTCATAGCCTTCAAAATCTGCCTATCATCAAGGTACACCCACCTAGGTTTAGCAGAGCCTGAAGAGTAGGAGGTAATCAAAACCTTTTCTACCTCATTCATGAGCCAAAAACGTACCAAGAGACTGGCACCCTCTTGTGGTCTAAAAACCTACATTTTTGAGACCTAACATGTTGAACACTCTATTTAAGGCATTTTTTGACAAGGCTATAGTTTTTTAGTTTATTTATCTTTTTGCTATGTTTGGACTTTCTTTTTTAAACTTGCAATATACAATGCACTTTTATTATTTTTCAATTGAGACTAATATTATTTTTGTTGGTGGTATTGAGGCACAACTTCATTCATGGCAAAAAATCTAGCACCTTGTTGCTCATATCAGATGGTACATTGAATATAAAAGATGAAATATTCTAGCTAGGTTATTTTTTACTGCGTTGAAAGAGAGAGATTCATATATACAACATGATCAACACCAGTGATAACTTTAAGAAACCCCCCTCAAAAAAAGATATAAAATCTTAGCGAATCTTTCAATATTTTAGGCAAAAATATTAATTTTATTGGTGATTATTTTTACATCACTAAAATTTTGTAGGAAATTTTGGTAAATCTTTAAAAATAATAGGAAAATTCATTAATTATGATGGTGAATCCATCCAATCTAAAAATAATTCTTATGGAAAAGTATATTTCTGAGGGTGGAAATTATCTATGGGTTTAAGGCCCATAGACTATAATATTTATTTTTTAGATTGTTTTAAATTTAATATAATGACCCTCATTATATTTTGCAAGGTAAAATGTACCCATGATCTATAATTCTCATAGGGCTCAAAATTTATTTTCGATCATTAAGATCTAACAAACCTCATTGTACTCTACGAGGTAAAATGTATCCATAACCTATAATGCTTGTGAGACTTAAAATTATGGGCCCCATGAGCATTACAAATCATGGGTACATTTCACCTCATGTAATACAACAAGGGCCATTAGATTATATTATATATCAATGGTGGAAACTAAAGATTATAAATATGGTCCTAAAGTAACTAATAATTATGATATACTATTGGCGAATTAATATAGATATCTACTATATTTATAAAATGTAGGTGAATTTGATCTAATCATGTATTGAATATTGTGGCAAATTTATGACTTAATTTTTTTAATAAGATAAATTTTTTGGCGATTTAAATAAGACTATAGTAAAATTTTGTAAAAAGGTGGTGATTTAAGTCACGTCATAGCCCAAACTATTAGCCAGTTTTGGATTTCCAAATTTCAACTATTAACCAATTGGCAAATATTAGCCACTTAAAAAATCACTGATCAACACTCTCCTTGGATTCTACACATTATAGCTTGCTCTAGGAATATTTTTCATGTTGTATAAGTTTTAAGAATTGAAAGGGGCATGTGCTTGCATTAAAGGGCTTCAAGCATGCATTCCATCATTGCAGAAGTATTTTGGAGAAGTTTCTTTCTTGCAATCATTTCTCTCCAATATTGTAACTCAAATTTTTAGTCTTGTGACTAAAAATAACAATTGTAATACTCTATTTGTAAGATGTAACTAGAACACATTTCATTTATTAATAAAGTTAACTATTTTTTCCTTCTCAATGGTTGTCTTATTGTGTGCAATTGATGATTAATGTTTATTTCGGTATTTTATGCTTAAATCCTCAAATATCAGTCAATTAAAATGACTAAATATACTACTAATTGACATCAATTAATAATTAAATTGACTAAATATACTGCCAATTGATATAAATCAATGAAAAATGAATAAATATGACTAGATAAATGACCAATAAATCAATGAATAAAAATGACCAAATATACTACCAAATTGATTAAAATGATTATTAGAATTAATGACTAAATACACTACCAATGCACAAAAATCAATGAATAAAAAATTGACTAAATAAATGAGCAGATAACAAAAATCAATGACTAAATCAACAATTAAATAAGTGACCAGTTAAATATATCAATGAATAAAAAATGACTAAATAAGTGACCAGATTACAACAATAAATGACTAAATCAACGACTAAATATATCATTCGAAAAAAAGTGACTAAATAAGTGAACAAATCACAGTAATGAATGACTAAATCAATGACTAAATATACTACCAAATAGATCAATCAAAACAACTAATAAATAACTAAAAATGGTCTAGTCATCAATCTAGTCACGTTATATATGACTAGCAGTAAACTACTAATGGTTACGTGACCAATTGTAGTCATTTATAAGCAGTTTTTAGTAGTTTTTTCAATAGTTTATTATTGTTTCTATACTAGTGATAAGTATTTGGAGAATGATGAAAATTTTGAGCTCTCTAAAAATATTGTAGCAAGAACATACTGACCCCAAATCCATGGATCCCTCATGTGTTTAGATTTTCATTTTTGGGGCAACCTCTCTCTCTTTCCATTCACATGACATAGCTTTATTTGGAAACATATGACTTGGCATAGGGCTTTCCAAGTTAGCTCTCATGTCTTCTTTGTTAGAATTTATCATTTGCTACATTAAAATAATTGTTCATATCATATTGTTTATAAATTTCTTTAAAGTGGGGGCATACATTGGTGTTATTCTTTTTCACATTTCTCATGTTTCATCGTGTAGTCTTCTTAGTCCATGTGATGTTTCTTTCGCTTTATGGTGACATCGGGTGTGATTTACTTCAATACCTTGATCTCTCTTGGCATAATACATTCCTCTTAGTGGCTTGATGTGACAAACTACATCCCCTAAGTTGTGAATCTTATATTCTTTGATTGGTCCTCTCTTGGAGACATTAGGTATAATGTCCCTAAGCTAAGACCTTACATGAACTAAGTAGGAATCCTTTGAATGTTCCCTATTTTTTCATTTTAGATTATGGTTATATGTCCACCTTGTATAACACACCTTGCATGCCTATGGAGCTATCTTGTTTGTTCATGAGTGCCAAGCATACAAAGTTTTTCTTGCCTCATGAAGCTCAAATTTCATTGTTGTGTTGTACCTTATCAAAGTTATTAGGAGGTATAACTTTGGTATGGTTGGACAAGAAGCTAATAAGAGGAATTAATTTCCCATAGCCACTCATGTATTTGTGAGTGCATACTAGCCGTGTGTGTATGTGTCTCACATGTCGGAGACTCACCCAACAAACAACCTAGAGTTTTGTTGCATTAGAGTGAGCATGCATTTTCAAACAAACAACCTAGATTTGATCCACATCGTACTAGAAAAATGGTCAAAGTTTTATCCCCCTTATTTATTTTTTTGTCCTTGGTAGTGTATTCTTATGCCTTGTTATTACTCTTTATATCATTTTCATGTGTGTTATTTTTTGCTTGTGTTGGTTTTCCATACAATCCTGATCCTGGGGGCTTGATCACCACTTTTGATCGTTGTCATCCTACCTTATTCACATTGGTGCACTTGGACCCCTCTTGATGCAATTTTGTATACTTTAGTGTGAGTTGTAAGCAAGTTCCTCCTCCCACTAAAGTGGGGGCTAAATGTGGCAACATAAAAAGTATCCCTCTACTTTTCCTCACTTTATTTGTTCTTCCTTGCCAAGTTAAGCATATTGTTTCCTTGATTTAGTATTGTAATGTGTTTGACACATTCACATTAGTTCTTAGGCCCTAGTGAACTAAATGAGCTTATTGGTGCCTTATTTAAATTGTTGTAAAGTGTTGTAATACACTTTCACACTTTTTTAGGGTTTTATTAAATAATTGGGCTTCTTTATGCTTTATTTGGCCTTGTTTTACATCCACAAGCCTTATTAAATGTATCTTTTTGAGGATAATCCCAACATGAACCAAGATCCAATCATAATTCAGGTGTATTTGGATTGTGTGGTCTAGATTTAGTGATATGGGACTCATACACCACCTTGGGCATATGAGTCCCACCTAGGTTTTAGGGCCTTGATTTGGATTTTACATCATACTAAGTATTTTTGAAAAATGTGTCCCATAGTTAAGCCTAATGGGACTCATATGCCACTTTTGGAATATGAGTCCTGTGTGGCCCAAAATAAAATTTAATTCAAATTCTTGGTAGGATTTTATTCTCCTAGATCTGATGTTGGCTTGTAGTGTTGTAATTGCAAGAAATTTGGCATAAACAAGTATAAATACAAGTTTATTTGACTCATTTTCATCCCAAGCTTTCAAGTATTCTTTCATTATAGAAAATTTGTGATCAAGCAAGAATTCAAGAGTCTTCAAGAGCTGATTATCAAGTGTTTTAGAGCATTATTCAAGCATCAAGCATCATGTCAAGGTCATCATGCACCTTGTTTTTTTTGAGCTAACAATTGTGATGTAGGGTTTTATGATTCAAGCTAGCATTCAAGTCAAGATCTACAACATTCAAGCAAGAGTCAAGATCTACATCCATTAAAGTCATTTCATATATGTTTGCAAAATTTTAAATTACTAGGGTTTGGTGAGTTACAACATTACTTTTTGTTCATTCATCATTCCTTCATCTTATTTCATTTCATTTCAAGTTTTGATTACCAAAACGGGGTTTAACCAAGGAAAACCCCTTTCTACTAACAAAATAACATTTTTCCCTCTCTTTAGTGTGTGATAAACAAATCTAGGTTGAAGACACATTGAAGAGAAATTTTGGAGAAAGTTGTCAATTGTTCGAAGTTGTCAAAGTTGTCGCCTTGCATTGGAGATCATTGAAAGACATCTACAAGTTGCAAATCAGAGATTTAGACTCATAAATTAGGTGGAAAGGACAAAGCAAAAATTGAAGAGTAGAATCAGACTTTGAATTTCTAGAAAACCCTAACTAGATTGATATGCCACTTCTAGTGTATGAGTCCCAGTATAGCCAAAATTGAAAATTTCTAAAGTTTTAGACATGTCTACCATATTTTTGCTCCTTCCTAGAAACCCTAATCTGAGACTAAATCACCGAGACTAGCATATGAGTCCCAAAAGGAATTAATTTCAGTGTTTTAATCATTTCAAGCCTTCATCTAGTCCTCTATAGGTTTGTAGGTGCACAGCTCTGGTCTCTTAGCTTTTTGTTTTGATTTACATGCATTTCTAGGTCATTTAGTGAAGCTTTTCATTAGGTCTTGCATTTTATTAGTCTTTCCAAGTATTAGCTCAGTGGTGAACTCTTTAATTTCTAATCATACCCTAGGACAACTCTATTGTAAGTTCTCTTTCTCCTTTTCATATCTTAGATTGAGATATCTAGGGTTTTCCTTGAATGAGAGAGTGAAAAATATTGTTATTCTATCTCCCAAGTATAGAAGCAACAAATCTCCCACCTTTCAAAAAATATATTATCTAAAAAACTTACATATGTCTAGGACCTAAGTATACTTAAGATGTAAATAAGACCCTACTAAGTAACTAGTTAGTAAAAATACCTATTTACACCAACAACCCCTATTAAGTGCAATTTAGGGAGAATCAATTATTATGGAAATGATGTAAAGATGTAATGATGGGTCCTAGCTATGAGACCATTTTAGGTACCCATGTGAAAATGCAAATGAAATCTCTCACAAATGAAGAAAAGGAGAAAAAACACATGGGAAAAAACCCATCTTAAAAGAGAGAAAAGATACAATCAAGTTGTGAAAGATGGAGGACTACATGATACCCCCCAAGTAAAACATCCATCACATATATACATTATGAATTCCCCACATAAGAGGGAAAGAAAGAGACCACATAGCACCCCCATAATAAAGTAGCTCCACAACCACTAAAGAAATTCTAGAGACAAAAGAGAATCCAATGACAATAAACATGTATCCCCTTGGTAAGAAAGAATTTCAATGGTCAATGCTGAAGAAACCTCATCTCCATGATGAAGTAAGAGGGAATAATCCTCAAGAATGATATCCTTGAAGATGCATCAAGTTTCTCTAAAGATGTATCAACAAAATTAGGTGTGACCCCAATCAAAGAAGAAGACAAAGGATGTTTAAACTTAATATTAACTATTGTCACATGAAATTGCACCTTGTTAAACATAGGCCCTTAGCATTCCAATGACATAGTGGAAATGACCTCAAGGTGTGGGACCTTGTATTTATGAGGTCAAGTATCTAAAGAAGTTTGACTTCCTCTTCTAATCCAAGTAGATGTGTTGAACGAACCCAACACATAAAAACCTACTACTAACCCTACTCTAGCCAAGTCACAAGGGAGAAGGGAGAGAAGAAATAAATGAAAGAGAAATGGGAGGTGATACACCAAGACATGATTTTTTCTTCTTGCTTGAAATGTATAGAGCATCAATGAAAATAATTGAAAGACTTACAAAATTCTCTATTTCACTAGCTTCTAGGGGAAATTATGGAGGTTAGGGTTTAGAAATATACTAGAAGGAAAGGAAAACATTCACAACAACAATTGAAAACCTAGTTAACACAACATTCATGCACAAAAGATAACAAGGTAACATTCAGACATGAAGGTAAAAGGCATACACAACATATGTAAAAGAAAGAAGTAAATTGAATAATCTTCAGTAATGTAGAGGCATAAGCCAATTTTATAGTTTAGGCTACATAACTTTAGATGATCTATGACAAAACCCTAACTAAACTAAGGTTAGCAGCTAGAAGAAAATATTATCAGATTTTTCACAGATGTGTTTGGCTTCTTAAAATCTGAGCTGAAGGTTTGCTAAAATCAACCTAGCATGCATGTCATGCCACTTCATTGGAAAATCTATAACTATAGAAGAAAAAACACCATGAGATCCACCACGAAATCTAATCAAGAATGAGCATCATGATAGAAAATTAGTATGCAACATTATAGAAGCATGGGTTTGATTACTCCACATACAACTGATAGGAAATTGTATTGAATTTCCATATTGTAGCTCTAATAATCAGATCTAGTAGTTGGGCCACCTCTGCGATATTACTACAAGTCTCCCATGAGAATGGTGTTCACTAGTCATTGCCTAGTTTGAATTCAAGTTTAGATCTATTGAAAAGAGACTAGAATCGAGAGACGTACTTGCTTGACTAGATTTGAATTTCTTTGAAAAGTCTTTAGTCAATTAGAATGCACCAAATTAGTTTTCCTTTACACACCATCAAAGTAGGCTTGCAAAGAAGAGAATCATGAAAAAGGGATATGATTTTAGCATGTACCATGTGGCAACCACCTGCAATTCTACCTTCAAAAATTGGGGCCAACCTAAAAAACTCATGAACCTACAAAACCAAAGAGAGGCTAACAGATGTCACCTTTTTTGTAATCCCACTACTTGAAATGAGACCATCCTTGGTAATTCTATGGGCATGTGAAATCCATGACATGTGTCATATTTTTTTTCTTTCACAATAAAAATTGGGTGTTCTTAGAAAAACTTGCAGGCTTGCAAAAACCATAAGCTGTCAAGTATGAACCTTTTTGTGCTCTCGTGCTTGAAAGTAGGAATTATTTGAAAGGACTGTAGGAAAGTGGAACTACCAAATTTTTCCACATGGTGACCCTTTCGAACCTTTGCAAATAAAAATTGGACCCACCACGAAGAACCTATGGGCTATAGAGTCCATTGAAGACCTGCCACGTGACGCCTTCACACACTTTCCTAGCTAAAAACTAGACGCACCATGAGAAGGTTGTGGGCCTCTAGAAACAACCAAAAAACTCCAACTAGTGACCTTTTTATGCCTCCAAAACTAATGAAATGTGGAAAATTTTGGTTCTATGCATGGGAGATAGAATAACAATCTTCTTCATTCTCTCATTCAAGGAAAACCCTAGAGATTTCAATCCAAAGGTGAAGTAGGAGAAAGAGATCTTACAATGGGGTTGTCCTAGGGTCTGATTGGAAACTAAAGAGGGGTTCACCACCAAGATAGGGCTTAGAAATGAAAATCATATGAAAAAATTAATGACTAAACCTAATAATATGCAAATTTTCACTAAATGACCTAGAAATGTATGGAAAATAGAATAGAAAGCTGAGAAATTAGAAGTATCCACTTGGAAACCTGTAGGAGCTAGAATGAAGACTTGAAATGATGAAAATTTTAAAATTAATTGATGTAGTGTAGGGTGGATGGTATCAAAACAATCTAAATTGAACAAAATTTACAACTCTAGAGCCTTAACTTGGTGGTATTCTCTCAAATCCTCTATTTCTCCTATTAGTGCTTGAAACAAGGTTTTTTCAACAAACTTCTAGAGAAGACTTCAAACCCATAATATGATCACCATTAAAAATACCCTTTATGTTGCTTGATAACATATCCAATTTTTGGATAGCGTTACTGTGAAACAAAACCCTCAAATTTTGACTGCTACATTGTAATTAAGCCTAATTATGATTGAAACAACAAAACAACAATATGGAATTTTGTCTCCAAACTCCAAAAATTCACTCCAAATATTTTATCATGTCACATGGGGTATTCCTCAACACTTCCAACCCCTTCAAACAATTTCTTAATAGCTTTTCTACAAACCCTAACTCTTGTGGGGTTTGAAGGTCTAAAACATGAGGTTAATTCGGTTAGGACATCACCAAACTTACTCTTTATGACATCCCATAGTCCTGCAACATTGTGGGAACCAAAAAAACCTTTATTATACCCATTCCACCAAGTTTCATAAGATTTCACTGGTGGAATGGTGGAATTTACATTTTTCTTCCTCTCAAGGCAATAAAACCAGGGTTTTTGACTAGTCTAAGTAAATATTTTATAAAATACTCAAAAATTAATGAAATAAAATGAAACCAATTACAACATAACCTAGATTCAATGCTTCATCAATATCAATGCTTTCATGATCACTTCTAGGCCGTACAAGCTTGTACCAAACTATATAATAGAAAATTATGCTTAAAACATAGAAAAAACAGAGTTCTTTTTATTGTTCAATACCTAGACTGAAAAAAAAAAAACCTTACCTTGGCCTCCACAAGGTTTATTTAAGCATTAAAAAACCAAACCCAACCATTTACAACTATCTTTCAAATCCCAACCGATTCAACTTCCCTTAAGACACAAAATGAAAAAATTGCTTGAGCAACATTTTTGCAACTTTTGCAAAATTTGACAAATTTTCATAAACCAACCCCACATGACTCAAACTAAGAAAAAACATGAGGAATGGTATTAAGAGACATTATTACAACCAAAATTTATTTATCCATACAAAATGCTAACACCTTACAACTTTTTAACATTAAGACCTATGGTTCCCTGCACCATACTCCCTGGGAAAAATAGACTCAAGTCCCCTTGAGGATAGTGTTGCAACAATAAATTCATGTTTAATCATGTCATTCTCTGACCTCCAAGTGAAATATCCAACTGGTAAACCCTTCCAATGGACTAAATACTAGAAATAGGCATTTTCCTTTGTGTTTTTAAGTTCCTTATACCTAGGACATACTCCAACTTTAGAGATTTGTTTGGTGAATGAGCTTTGACCTGTTCTTCACCTAAGAATGTTGTTGAATCTACATCATTACCTACTACCATATCTCCTCCATCCTTGTAATGAACTTATTTATTCTTCACTTCAATTGTGTGCTTGGACTTGTCCACATTCCTTGGTAGTTTACCCTTGACCTCTCTACATTTGCTTCCCATCTCTTCCATCTATTGTTGTATCCCCGTAACTATTGCTTGATTAGGTATATTAACCTCTAGTATGCAAGAAAGAGAGTGACCAATATCCCCTTTTGAAATTAATGAATGGGGCACTCCACCTATCATCATCATAACAACATACTTCTTAAGCTAATCTTGGATCTCCAAAACCAAGTCATCCTTCATGTTTGTTGTCATAATTTTTCCACATTTAGGAGTGGCTGCAAGGTCCATGTGCTTCTCTTCATCTACCTTTATGAACTCCTTCCTACCTACCATCATCACATTATCTCCCTTATTTTTTCCTTTTTCCTCCTCCATCAATAGTGTCAAGGGATAGGAGACCCCATCTTTTTCTATCTCATAAGTATTCCTCCTTCCATCATAATAACATGCCTATAAAATTTCCAAGGCCTCCCTAGTAGCAAATGGCACACATCCATGGGTAGTATGTCACATAAAATTCTATCCTTATACCCTCCTATGTTAAATTCCACCCAACTTTGCTCATTTACCAAAACATATTGACCCTCATTCAACCAAGAGACTTTGTAAGGGGTAGTATGTGGTATTCTAGGCAACTTAAGATTTTCAACCATCTCAACTAAAACCATATTATCTATACTTCCTGAATCAATTACAACTTTACAAACCTTACCCAAGCACATACAAATTGTCTTGAAGAGAGTTTTCCTTTTTGGTGGCTCCTTTTCTATTGATGCTTTGATGAGAGTTCTTCTTACCATGAGTGATTCACCCACTTTTGGAGCAACATATTATGATGGAGATTTTACACTCTCATTATCATCTTCTTGCACCAATTGAGTCTTTATTTCTCCTCCATGTGAATTAGAAGCCTAACCTTCATTACATTGTGATGCTTGATGTCCAAACTTGTTGCATTGGTAACACATTCCCATAAATCCACTAGATCCTCTTCCTTGACCTCCAAATCTACCTCTAAAGCCTGATCTACCTCCTCTAAATCCACCTCTCTGATCTTCCCTTTGCTCTTGGAAATTTCTTGCATCTTCTTAGCTCTCATATGACTTCATTGGATTAGAAAATGACCCTCTTCCTCTAGAATTGCTGCCTCTACCCCTGTTTTGTTTGTCTTGCCTTCTCTTTAGCTTTTCTTCAACCTTGATTGCCAATTGAAAGCATTCCTCTATTGTCCTTAGTTTTTCCAAAGTCAACTCATCTTGAATGTTAAATATTAACCCATCTAGCCACCTTCTCCGCATCATACTCCATGTGACCTGCTCTTATACTCAGTTTATAAAATTCTTCAGTATAGGCTTTGAGACCCATTTCTCTTTGTTTCAGAACTTGAAGTTTCTTGTACATTTGAATTACATAATCAACCAGTAAGAACTCACCCTTAAGCTTGGCCACCATTCTATCCCAAGAGGTAATTTTTTACTTTCCTTTCTTCCTCCTTTCAATCTTCTCATAATCCCACCATAATAGGGCATGACCCTTCAATTTTGTTTTTGCTATCTTTACCCTTTGTTCCTCTTGTATGTCTTCACATTCAAAGTAATTATCAAGTGTTGCAATCCAGTCCAAAAGCTCTTCATCATTCAAGTTCCCTCCATACATTCTAAAATCAATCTTTACCTTTTTTATCTTCCTAGATTGCTCTCAGTAGATTGGAAAACTTATGCTCCTCAAGATCCAATTCCTCTTCTTCCTCTTCTTAATTCTCCTCTTCCCCTTCTTCTTTAGGGTCACTCACATCACCTAGGACCATACCTCTCCTCTGACTAGTTTCAACATCCTCAATCCTTTCTACTACCATCTCTTGAAGTTCCTTCAATATTCTAATTTCTTTTGTAGTCTTCTCTTTCATCTCATTCATTTTACTAGTCATAGGGTTACTCTTTGGAGGTATATTGTTCTCTTTCTCACTTCAACCTTTTTCTCTTATTGACCAAAAACTATGCTCTGATACCAATTTGATGTAGATTAGGGTCGATGGTATCAACAAAATCTCAATTGAAAAAACTTTGCAATTCTAGAACCTTGACTTGGTGGTATTCTCTCAAATCCTCTATTTCTCCTAGTAGTACTTGAAATAAGGATTTTTCAACATAACTTCTAGAGAATACTTCAAACCCAAAATATGATTACCACTCCAAATAAACTTTATGCTACTTGATAACATATCCAATTTGTGGATAGGGTTACTTTAAAACAAAACCCTCAAATTTTGACTACTATGCTACAATTAGACCTAATTAGGCTTGAAACAAAGCAACAATATGGAATTTTGTCTCCAAACTCAAAAATTTCAATCCAAATATTTTATCATGTCACATGGGGTGTACCTCAACACTTCCAACCCCTTCAAAAAAAAATTCAAGAGATTTTCTACAAACCCTAACTCCTATGGGGTTTCAAGGCCTAAAACATGAGGTTAATTCGGTTAGGGTACGCCAAACTTACTCTTTATGCAAACCTCTACTCCTACAACATTATGGGAAGTGAAAAAACCTTTATTCCACCCATTACACCAAGTTTCATAAGATTTCATTGGTGGAATGGTGGAATTTACATTTTTCTTCCTCTCAAGGCAATAAACCCAAGGTTTCTAACTAGTCTAAGTAAATATTCTATAAAATACTCAAAACTTAATGAAATAAAATGAAACCAATTACAACATAACCTATATTGAATGCCTCATCAAAAATAATGCTTAAATGATCACTTCCAAGCTGTATAGGGTTGTACCAAGCTATATAGTAACAAATTATGTTTAAAATGCAAAAAAAAAAAGTTCTTTTTATTATTCAACAACAAAACTCAAAAATAGAACCTTACCTCAGCCTTCACAAGGCTTCTTTAAGAATTAAAAAACCAATCCCACCATTTACAACTATCTTTCAAATCCCAACCAATTCAACTTCCCTTGAGACACAAAATACAAAAATTGCTTGAGCAACATTTTTGCAACTTCTACAAAATTTCACAAACTTTTCATAAACCGACTCCACATGACTCAAACTAACCGAAAACATGAGTAATGGTCTTAAGAGGACTTATTACAACCAAAATTGACTGATCCACACAAAATACTAACACCTTGCAACTTTTTAACATTAAGACCTATGGTGCCCTACACCATCAATGTCTACTAGGACTCATGTACGCTAGTCTAGATGATTTAGTCCAAGATTAGGGTTTCTGGGCACGAACAAAATTTTTGTAGATATATGTATGAAAATTTGGAAATCTATAATTTTGACTATACTGGGACTCATATGCTAGAACTGGTGTATCAGTCCAATTTGAATTTTCTAGAAATTTAAAATCCGATTATGCTCTTCAATGTCTACTTTGTCCTTTCCACTTGATTTTAGGGTCTAAAACTATTATTTGAAACTTGTAGGTGTATTTTAATGATATCCAATGCAATGTGACAACTTGGACAACACTGAACACTTGAAAACTTTTCTCCAAACTTGCTCTTCAATATGTCTTCAACCTAGATCTGCAAACCACACACTAAAGAGGGGGAACATGTTTTTTTAGTGGAAAGGTGTTTTCCTTGGTCAAACCTCATTTTGGTAATCAAACCTTGTAATGAAATTAAATAATATAAAGGAATGATGAATGAACAAAATGTAATTTTGCAACTCGCCAAACCATAGCAATAAAGTGTTGCAAACATGCATGAAGTCATTTCAATGGATGTAGATCTTGACTCTTGCTTGAATGTGATGGATCTTGAATTGAATGCTATCTTGAATCATGAAACCCTACACCACAATTGTTAGCTAAAACCAAACATGATGCATGATGACTTTGACATGATCCTTACTACTTGAATAATGCTCTAAAACACTTGATAATCAGCTCTTAAAGACTCTTAAATTCTCTTGTAAACACTTGAATTCTCTTGTGAACTCAAATTTTCTATTAGGAATGCTCTCATGAAAGTCTTAGGTGAAAATGAGTGAAATAACCTTGTATTTATACTTGTTTATTCCTATTTTCCTGAAATTACAACACTACAGGATGACATCAAATCTAGGAGAATAAAATCCTACCAAGAATTTGGATTAAATTTTGTTTTGGTCCACATGGGACTCATATGCTAGAAGTGGCATATGAGTTCCATTAGGATTGACTATGGGACACATTTTTCAAAAATGCTAAGATTCATGTGAAATCTAGATCAGGGACCTAAAACCTAGGTGGGAATCATACACCCAAGGGGGCGTATGAGTTCCAGATCACTATATCCGGGCCACACAACCTAGAAATAGATGAATTATGATTGGATGTTGACTTATGTCAGGATTATCCTAAAAAGGATGCATTAATTCAGGCTTATGGATGCAAAATGTTGACATGTAAAATGTATTGATTGAAACTATAAACCTGATCCTGATTTAACTAACATTACTTCATCCTGAATCATCCTCTTTTCTAAACCATTTAATCGAATAACCCTTATTTGATTAAATTCATCATATTTTCTCTCTTAATTAAATGAATTAATTTATCTGGTTAAGTCATCATTTCTCATTAATTAAATAAATCATTTTATTTAATTAATTCTATAATCCCTCTCTTCATTAAATAATTTGCCTTATTTAATTAAATATCTAAAGTCATTCTAGTGAATTAAATAAATTAACAGTTATTTGATTTTATCTAACATCATCCCCTTTAATTAAATAAATCAAAATCTTTATTTAATTAGATCTAAATCATCATTCCTCTGAACTTTGATTTATTTAAATCGTCAAATCTAAGTCAAAATTTTCAAATCAACTAACCTCCTCTTAATTAATCAAATCCTAATTAAATGCTAACTTTAGTCCATGTCCCGTCCTATAGATAATGCAACTTGCACAATAAATCATTTTAATTGATTTATTAAATCTCTATTTACTTTCAAAAGGAATCAATGTTGTAATATTCTTGAAATTTGAAAATCCCTCCAAGTGGGATGAGTCCTTCCAACAAGGCATTTATTTCATCTTACATGTCCTTTTTCCTTGAGCCAAGTGGCATTAACTTCATTCTTTTTTCCCTTTAACATGTCATTTCACTAATTTCAAATTGCACCCAATTTCATTTATTGTGCACATTCATCAAAATGTGTTCAACCTTCTTCCATTCACATCTTGACAAGTGGCACTTTCCCATTGGATGTTGAATGATCCCAAATTCATCCATTCTTTCCTCTTCTCTCATCATTTTCTTCTATAAATAAAGAGCTCACCCATTGTTTTGATCATCCACAAGTTGAGCAAACTTATTATACACAAATTTCATCTTCAAGAATATCCGTTTTCATCCATTTAATCAAGTTCATAACTAGGTTATGCAAGAATTCAATCAAGGAGAATCAAATCTTCATCAAATCACCACAAAGCTTGCAAAGGAGTTGGGAAAGGGCTAATTTCCACATCAAATTGGCACCAATTCCCCCATGGGATTGAGAGTTTGCTTGTTTTGATAGGATTTAATAGCTTTTCTTATTATGTTCCTCATTTATTTCCTATTTTGAGCATTGTAGATGAATTTCATGAGGAATCTTAGTTCTAACTTGCATATTGATCTAATTATGTGTTTTTTTCTCATGTTTGTGTAGGTCTAGGATTGGGGTTCACATTTTGGCACTAGAAGGAGGGTGAACTTGAAGATTGATGACATTTTTTCCTTAAAATGTCATAGGTTTTTTGCTAAATTTTGCATCTACAGGAAATTGCACTGCTATCAGTCCAACGACAACATACAGTGTTGCTATTAGTCTAGGGGTGCCATACAACAACGCTTGAAACTCTAAATTGTGCCACTTTGCCTTTACCGCCCATAAATTCAAATTTTCAAACTTCATCACTGGGACAATTTACTATTGCTAAATTTTCAAATTTTAAACCACGTCGTTGATCGAAACTACACCGCAATAACACTCTCTAGTTTTGTTGTAGAGAGTCACTATTAGTCCTAGCAACACCATATAGCATCGCTGACCTTTTCAAACTACGTTGTACTCACAGGCTAAGCCACTAGGGTGGATTAAAAAGCTCAAATTCAGTTGATTTTGACATGTGCTTTTTTATTTTGGACATCTTGAACTTCTAACCTATTCTCTATCTCTGTATTTCTTAGTTTTAATTAGTTTGTAGGTTGAGACAAGGAGGGAACAAAGAGTATTCTTGTACGATGACATCATTTTCTTATTATATTAAGTGTTTCTAAACACTTTTATGAGAACTTATAATCCCTTCCTAAGGATTCAATTACCTTCATGCTTTTAGGACACACTAAATTTCTTTTGGGCTCTAAAAAATAACACTACAAAAGCTTTCATTTTCACTACAAAGGGCTTAAAATGAACCTTAGACAAACTTACTAGATTTTGTTTAAAGATTAACAATTGAACACACAACCTTCACTTTTCCTTTTGGTGCTTAAAAAGAATCAAATCATTGCTTTGAGGAATTAAAATGAACAAGTGCTTCTATGTTTTGTAATTACTCATTCAAAGTAATATCATCTAAAAGATGTATGCACTTATCTCACACCTCACGGTGATCTTAAGAATCAAAAGGATTTTGGTGATATTAATTTGCATAAGTAATTACCTCCACACTTCATTTTGGATTCTAAAATCGAACAAACCATGCGAGTGTGAGGGGAATATATCATGTGTGTTCTCTATTTGTTTCTAAAAAAAGATTGATCGAACTACGAATGTGTTTGCTCACTTTTTTGTTATCTTAGAGGGCCTTCCTTGTGGGAAAAAGTAATCACCCAAGGGAACGACCCAATCGGGAACATGCTAAAGCCAAACTTCCACCCAGGATATAAGTGTGGGTACTTGAAGAAAGTTCAAGTATCATGAGGATTGTTCTGATGAGAAGGGAAGCAATGGTCTCTCACCTCATAGATGATCCCCCATGATCGTAATGCCCCTACTAGAACCTTTCTTTAGAAAGACCAAAATCCATGTCTATTTTTTGGTGCAAGAACGATTGTTTTGAATCTGTCCCACATTTTTAAGACTCTTAGTAGAAATGAGAAGTATGTCATGAGATTTTCATGAGTGTTGATGCTTGTCTGACCTGAGAAGAGAGTGCATTGTAAGGGGGAGCTTGTGTGGTCAAGCATCTAATCATTCACTAAGAGTAGGCATAGTTGGATTCATCCTAGTGGGAACTCAACAAATACTATCTTTTCATCCATAGGATTGTGCATGATTTTGGAAAAAAAACACTTTTCTTCATCTCAAAACATTGGAAAAACAAACATTCAACATGAACACAAATTTCAAACCCTTTAGGAGAGGAAAATATATTTCAAAAAATCTGAGTACTATTGCTTGTCCTCGAGATTGGATCCTTAGAGGATTCTAAGCATTAGGGTTTACATCTAAATTTTCTTCCCTAAAGTCAACAACATGTAAAATTTTCCTTGATTTTCCTTGGTTTTTGCATAGCACACTTTATGGGATAAAATGATATTTGAGACATTAGAAATCTAGATTCAAAACTTCATCAAGAGAATGTTTGTGGTAAAATGAATTTACTAAGCAAAGATAAAACAAATGGAACTCACACATGTGTCTTCTCAAATGATTTCATGGAAAATCAAGATTCGGAAACCCAAATCCAAGGTTCTTAGCCCAAAAGATCACCAAAAGTGTCTCTCAACACTCTACGAATTTAGTCAAAGATTCCTTTTCAACTTTTATAGACGTGCATCAAGAAGCAATCCCAATTTGTATGAGTTATATTATCAACAAAATCCAAATCTCTTTTGGGAATTTGAACATCTTGTTTAGAGTGAAGTGTGTTCTTCAAAACCAAGGTCTTGTAAAAGAGAGTCTTTTTAGGTACATATAGGATCAAAGTCAAAACATCATCCATCTTTCAAATGTCAACCAAAATCATCTCACCAATAATTCTTGAAAATCTTGAAATCATCCTTCATGCTAGGCTTTTTGGAAAATCCATGAATCAAATCCTTAAAAAAAAAATCCATGAATCCTTGAATTAAACATCAAAACATCTTGTTTGGCTAGGTATGTGTAGATGCATCCTTATCCATATACTTAGTCGAATTGTCATCAAAATCATATTTTTTGGTTAAGTATGGGTAGATGCATCCTTCTCCATATATTTAATCAAATTATCACTTTGTGAGAATCTATCCCATAGATAAACATCCAACATCTTGGGGTCCATTTGATCATTATCCAAACTAATCCAATAATCCAAGTATCCAAACCAAAATCAAAGTCAATGCTAAAATCCAACATCAAAATCAAACCAATCAAAATCCAAGAATCCAAGAATCCAAAAAAGTCCCAAAATTCTAACATCTTCTCAAGATTTTCTAAGAATTCAATCATCCATACCATCCATCTTTTACACATATTTCATCATCGCACCCTTGATCTTTAAAAATCCTATATTTTCTCTTTTGAGCTTCATTTTACGGTTCAAACGAGATCACAACTCAAGAAGAACATGGAGAACAACAAAGAAACATCAACTTCAAGTGACCAAAGTCAAACTATGCCCAAGTTCAATCCTGTTGAACCAAGCAACCCACTACCTGATCTTTCTCTCATCACACAAGATCCTCAAGAGGATGGGAAATTTTAAGACATCACCAACTCAGGGATGACCCAAGATGAGATCACCAAATTTTTTCAAAACCTTGACAATCACAAACTTGTCAGAGTAATGATAAGATTGAACCCTTCCCAATACATGCTTGAATTGGTGAAGGAAGGAGCTAAAATACCTTCCGAATTTGATATAAGCACTATTGTGGATAGGCCTTTTTTGTCACTTGTAGCATTCACCTCACCCACTCAAAGCATTTTCCAACCCATTCCACAAACCACATCATCCATTTCCACCACACAACCTATTGTTAACAAGGGGAGTTGATTGCTCAATTCCCCTCAAAAACACCCCATCGTCAATACCCAAGACTTGGATGCTAATACCATCATGGGTACACCAAGGACCACCCCTCAAAATCCATTCCACTAATATGCCCCACTCACATTCCATGATACCAATGACACATTATTTCACGCAACTCCATCATGTGCCCTTGATTCCCAAGTGTCCCTTCCATTGATACAAGCAAGCCTATTTGAACTAGGTGGACTTTTCAGGGCCTCATCTTCATTTGCTCTAGAAAAATTTCCACCAATTCCATCACTACTTCTCCCAATGTCACCCCCATTTCCAAAATCAACATCATTTCTTAGTTTAAGGCTTCCCCTTTACCTAACACAAATCAATCCATCTAGGTCAATCCATTGATCACCAACCCAAACATTACATCAAATCCTCTAAATGTACCATCAATATCACAACAATAGATGGTATCGAATCAAATAACATCAATCCCAACAAATCAAAACATGGTCTCTCAAGGACCTAGCACCTCAATCACACCCATCACCATCACTCAAAACACATCCCAACCACTCACTACCATGATCACCCAAAACACATCTCAACTAGTCGTCACTCCATCCAACACAATTCCAAACCCAACACCACCACCACTAAAACCAAATACGGGAAGTCAATACAACATTGCGCTACAAGCTCACCAAGCCTACCAAAAGGCACTTCAACAGTACCAAGGTGCTCAAGCTACTCATGCTATTCAAGCCTCTCAAGTTGTACATCAAGTGCAAGCCCAAGCATTGTTACAACAACAACAAGCACAACAAGTAGCACAAGCCCAAGCGTTGATGCAACAACAACAATCCCAACAAGCAGCCCAAGATGCTCAAGCCACACAAGTAGCGTAAGCCGCTAAACAAGTAGGACAGACTCAATGAGCACAACAAGCCACCCAGGTGCAAGCCCAAGCGTTGTTGCAACAAAAAAAAAATTCTTAGGCCACTCAAGCTACTCAAATTTCCAAAGCATAAGCACAAGCACAAGCATAGGTTCAATCATAGCACCTCGCATAGCAACAAGCTGCCCAACAACAAGTGTATCAACAAGTGCTAAATTAATACCAAGAACAACAAGAAGCAACCCAGCTAGCAGCCCAACAACAAGCATTGTTGGCACAACAACAACAAAAAGCACAACAAGCATTATTAACGCAGCAATAGCAGGACCAACATCAAGCATTGGTGGTGCAACAACAATTACAGGTGTACTTGGAATAGTAAAAATGTGCAAACACTATCCATCAATCCACCCATCCCTCTGACAACTGAACCTCCTCAGAACACCTTCATCCCACCCCCTAATCCACAAGATGATGTATCAACACAAATCAAATTCCTTTCACAACAAGTTCTCGATCTTCAATTAGGGAAAACCACCAACCTGCAAAAGAAATAATGCCCCTACCCATTTGACAAGAGAATTATCATGAAACTATTCGCAAAGGGATTTGAGATCCCAAATTTTGATAACTATCATGGAATAGGAAACCTTGAAGATCACATCACAAAGTTTCAAGTACACTGCATGGAAGTCGCTTGTGAGAAAACTTACTTAATGCGACTGTTCCCTCGAAGCTTGGCAAGCCCCACCATTGACTGATTCTCCCATCTCTCAAGAATCAAAAAAATCTAGGAAATCATGAACACATTTATCCAAAACTATGCTTTCAACATTTCTATGGACATGAGCCTTGAAGAACTATCGTCTATGAAACAATCCAAAGGAGAGACATTTGCTTCATTCTTATAAAGGTGGTGATCCAAGGCCAACCGAATCAAGTGGGCCATGCCCAAGGAATAGCAAGTGTGTACCATCATTGCAAATCTTGACGGACTCTTTTCCTTCCATCTCAAGATGCAATGCATCACAACCTACAATCAACTAGTGCCTAAGGTGCTCAACATTGAACGAGCCCTTATCTCATAGGGAGGAACTCCATCTTACCAAGAAAGACACCTATCCACCAGCTATAATGATAAGCCACACACATGGGAGAAGAACCAAAATTTCACCAACGATGGTGTTGTTGACACCAAAGTTTTCATCAATGCACCTCAGCAAAGCACACAACCACCCCAACAACAACCCCAACAACAACAATCAAAATAATCAACAAGTTAACACAGTGACTCAACAACTAAATAGTCAAATAATCAACAATGTGAATGATCAAAGGGGACCACTCCAGTGAAATAAGAACTCCCACAAATGGAAGTACACAACCCTTAGGGAATCAATAGAATCCATCATGAAGAGACTGGTGGAGGAAAAACTCATCACAATCCCCACATACAAAAATTATCAAGAGCCCTTGGTAAAACCACTATGGTACAATGAGAATCACCTTTATGATTTCCAAAAAATTAGGGGACACACAACCGCTAGCTGCATGAGACTCAAAAAATTGATCTAGGACCTCATAGACGATAAGATCATAGATGTGGAACAACCAATCGGAAATCAAAATATCAAGATTTACATGAATCTAATGCCCAACCACAACAGCAAAGGAAATAATAACCATGATAAAGGAAAGGTTTCCTTCAAAAATTTAAACCATGTGTACTAGCATGTCGTTGCATCCCTAGATGAGTACTGCATTGTTATCACCATCAAAGGAGCCCAAGCTAATTATGGAGTTACCACAAGAGGTGAAAAAGTCACCATCCCAGGGACATCTTAGCCAAATAGAGCATCCATATCAAATCCAAGGTTCGTTCCTAGTGGATACAACATCATAAACTAGCTAAAGAGAACCCCAGCACAAATCTTCATCATGGAGTTGCTAAAAATATCACTAGCCCATAGAAAGATCCTAGAGGAAGCCTTGGCCTCATCTTCTATCTCCACTGATCTTGATATAGATCATTTCCAAGCTATGGTCATGCACCTCACTACACCTCACCTCCTGAATTTCTTAGAGCAATATCTTTTAACACAACCATCTCACAATTGTGTGCTTCATCTTGAGGCTTACATCCATAAAAACAAAATCAAGAGGGTCTTGGTGGATGGAGATGCAGGGTTGAACATATGCACCCTTCAATTAATGAAAAGTTTGGGCATCTTCGAGGATGATGTTGAAAAAAGAAAAGGCATAACCATCAATGCCTATGATGATTAAGAAAGGGTGTCTCAAGGCACCATTCTACTCCCTATTCAGGTAGGGCTGGCCATCATGGAAATAACCTACTAGGTCCTCAATCTAGAATAGCCTTATAATATCCTCTTGGGGTGTCCATGGATTCATGGGATGCAAATTCTCACTTCTACCTTTCACTAGTGCATAAAATTCCCATACCAAGGTCATGAAGTCATTTTCCATGAGGCTCTTGAACCCTTTTACTACTGCAAAAATATGGGAGAAAAATATTACAAAATCCCCCAAGTGCCTAAAAATGATGAAGGCCCTTCAACACCCTACATAGACCCATCTACCCTTGCCTCCACTTCTAGGACAAAGACATCTGGCATTCCCACCATCTCTTACATCAATCTCATAGTCCAAGACAATGGGTGTGGAAATTACACCATTCCAAAAATGCTTTCGTGGTGGAAGAGTTACATCAATCTCCTCGATCACATGGCCAACCATAACCGAATAGCACTCCAGCCCAAACTTTCATAGCAGGCCCTTCTAACTTCAAGAGTTGGGGAGACCTAGTCTGAGAGGTGATAGAAGAAGACCCATCAATCCTATTGCACTAAGACAACATGCTTGCAGCTGACCTTCCCATGGATGACAATAGTAAAGGATTACAAATGATGCTCGCCATGGGCTACAATAGGAATAATAGGATCAGGCAGAATGATAATGGTCTCCTAGAACCCCTTATTGTTGAAAATAATTTGGAAAACTTTGGCCTCAGACATACCCCTATGAGGGTGACCATACCTGGAAAATTTTCCCTAGTTACAAGGGTCAGACCTCCTCCTCAGGTATCAGTATCCACCCCTCAATCTTCAACCACCACCCATTAGTCACCAATGTCCATAGGGATGCCCTTAGACATAACCAATGAATCCCCTGAAACAGGTCTACCTATGTTGTTTGAAGACTTTGATCTTTTTATGATTAGCACCCTATCCTTTGAGTCTAAAAACCAAGCTGATGAGATAAGACTAGTATACCCCCAACTCATCAATTATGACCAACAAGGACTGCCTATTCTAGACACATTCAAAAATGATGAGGCACTATAAAAATTCATGGGACTATGGGATAAAATTCCATGTGGGGATCACAAGCAGGATTTGTCATTGAGCTAGACATGGACACATATTATGGGGGGACGATTGAATCCCTCAATCACAAAAGTGAAAAACCAAGAATAATCTCTAGGTCTCTGAGTGAAAACCACACTGTGGCACTCTTAGACCCAAAAAAAATAAAAATAAAGGACGCGTCCAATGGAAAAAACTTCTCTGAGGCACCAAAGGATGGGGGATTCAATCTTCCTCTCAATGCTATACATCAGAAAAATTCAGTGGTTCTGGCTGAGAAATGCAACCCAGTCAATTTGGGAATAGAAGAGACCCCACACATCACATTTTATGAAGATTCATTGCTATCAAAGTAACAGGAGCTTCTAGTTTCCTTCTTGAGAGAAAGGAAATTCAACTTCACATGGACTTATGCTAACATGCCTGGGCTTGATCCAAAAATTGTGGTCCATCACCAAGCAGTATACCCCGAAGCCAAGCCTGTGAAACAAAAGTTAAGTTAAATGCATCCTCAAATCACCTTGTTGGTCAAAATGGAATTGAAGAAGCTACTTGATGCGAGATTCATACAATTGATTGACTACCTAGAGTGGGTATCTAATCTACTACCTATCTCTAAGCCCACTGGGGCATCCCTATATACATAGATTTCAGGGACCTAAATAAAGCATGTCCCAAAGATGACTTCCCACTACCTAATATTGATATGATTGTAGACATGACTGGGGGACATGAGATGCTTTCACAGATGGATGGTTTCTCCAGGTATAACCAAATAATTATTTCCCTAAAGGATCAACACAAAACAACTTTCACTTGTCCATGGGGAACATACTACTAGAATATGATGTCGTTCAACTTAAAGAACATTGGAGTCACCTACCAAAGGGCCATGACATTAATCTTTCATGACATGATCCATAAAGATGTGGAAGATTATATTGATGACATGTTAGCAAAATCTAGAAAGATGAAGGACCACATAGCAGCATTAAGTGCCATCTTTGATAGGCTTGAGGAATACAAGGTCTGCCTTAACCCAAAGAAGTCTGTCTTCGACGTACAATTAGGAAAGTTGTTGGGATACATAGTATCTATGAGGGGTATTGAAATAGATCCCACTAAGGTAAAGGAAATCCTTGAGATGGAGGCACCTAAGATATTGAAATAGCTAAGAGGCCTACAAGGAAGGCTCCAGTAAATCCACTGGTTCATAGCCCAATTAGCGGACAAGACAATCCCATATTCTCACTTGCTCCACAAGGGGGTAGGGTAATGTACAAATGGGATGAGAAATGTGACCAAGCCTTCAACAAGATCAAATATCTGCTCACACCTTTGGTTCTCATGCCATCAATCATGGGAAATCCTTTGATTCTCTACATATCAGCAATGGCCATGGCTCTTAGTGCTCTCCTAGCTCAGCACAATGAAAATAGAATGGAGAGGGCCATCTACTACATCAGTCACACAATGGTAGGGCATGAGTTAAATTACTCCATTGAAAATACCTATCTAGTAGTGGTGTTTGTATCTCAAAGGTTCAAACACTACATGTTGGCACACAAAATCAAACTCATCACCAAGATTGATTCCCTTAAGTACCTACTCTCAAAAGCAATGCTCACATGTAGGATGGCTAAGTGGGTCATGATCGTATCTGAACATGACAATGAGTAGGTGGAATGAAAGGAAATCAAAGGCCAAGTGATTGCAAATCAGCTTGTAGAAGCACCTATGTATTAAGAGAATCCACTTATATCAGAGTTCCCCAATGAATCCATCTTCAATCTAAACATAGCTGACCACTAGAAACTATACTTTGAATGTTCCTACACACAACATGGATCAGGAGCCAAAGTCTTCTTCATCACCCCACAGGGGGATTGTATACCTAGATTACACAAATTCACATTTCACTGCACTAACAACATTGCATAATATGAGGCTCCAACCATAGGTCTCAGAATAGCAGTGCGGTGGCACATCATGGTTCTCAAGGTATATGGAGTTTCTTAGCTAATAATCAATCAAGTGAATGGCGAGTACCAAACAAAGGCTGATAAGCTAAATCCATACAAAAATCTCATGGAGAGTCTCAAGGAGTCATTCATTGATATCACAGTTGAGCAGATTCTTAGAGCAAATGACAAAGCAGCGGATGCCATGGAAATTATTGGATCCCTACTAGACATCCCTCGCAATGTTCCAAAACATGAATTCTTAGTAGAGTAGCTTCTCATACAAGCATTCGAGATATAGGAGTTAGAATTTTTTTGTGAAATTGTTGGTCCCAGTGATCCTTCATACCATGACATTTATACCTACTTAAGGATAGGATTCCTCCCCATTGACTTTCCCTCGAGCCTAACGAGAACTTTCGTCAAAAAGACATCCCGCTTTGTGATCCTAGGAGATACACTATACCGTAGGAGGATAGAAGAAACCCTATTATGATTTCTAAACCCTAAGGAGGCCTTGAACGCTTTAATGAGGTGCATAATATCATTTGTGGTTCCCATTCAAGCAGTATGACCTTGGCCAAGAAGTTGCTAAGATTAGGGTACTAATGGCCCATAATGGAATAAGAAGCACATGACTATGTCAGGAAATGCTTGCAGTGTCAACAACATGGAGATCTCATCCATGATCTAGCTCAAGATCTCCATCACATCATCACACCATGGCCCTTTTCACAATGGGGCTTGATATCATTGGAAAAATAACCCCCACCTCATCCAGTGGCCACAAGTTTATCATTACTACCACTGAGTACTTCACCAAGTGGGTGGAAGCCATTCCCATGACCTACATAACTAAAAATTAGATATCAAAGTTCATCTGAAGCTACTTAATATGCTGCTATGGTGTCCCACAAGCCATCATCTCAGATAATGGGATGCCATTCAAAAATCAAGATGTCTGAGACTTATGCTACAAATTCAAAATCCAACATCGCTTTTCCACTCCATACTATCCTGAAGGGAATGACCAAGCTAAGGCCACCACTAAGACCATACAAAAAATCCATAAAAAGATTGTCAATAAAGCTAGCCATGATTGGAATCTACAACTAAATCCAACCTTCTGGGCTTATCACACAAGCATCAACACACCCACAGGTGCCACCCCATTTTCCCTGATGTATGGATCATAAGCCATATTAGCCATCGAGATTGAGCTCCTGTCCCTAAGAATCTCACTGCAAAATCACATCATAAATGAAGAGTATCAGGTCTCACAACTAAATGAGTTGGAGTTCTTGAACAATTGGTGTCTGAATTCCTTGAACCATCTACAAGTTTATCAAAACCACCTCAAGCAGAATCACAACAAGAAGATTAGAAGCAAAACCTTCAAGGTTAGAGAACTAGTGCTGAAGGAAAATCAGAACATACCCAGTCCAAATAGTAAGGGAAAGTTTGAGCCTAATTAGTTAGGCCCATTTTTCATCACAGTGAGCTATAATTTAGGGGCATATCAGTTGTCAATGCCCAAAGGGGAACCTCTATAGGAGCCCATGAACAACTCCCATCTTAAAATAAATTATGCCTAATCTTGCAAGGTATAAAACCAAAAATACAAAAACATGAGAAAATGTACTAAAAAAATGGTCACCCTTATGAAAACTAGGAAAAAATGTGTCTTGGTGACAAAAAAAAATCAAAAAATCAAAATATTAGGAAAAAAGGATTAAAAATAGTAAAAAGATAAAAAATTGTCCTCTAGTGAAAACCACTTTGGTGGTGCTTTGGGAAAGTACCTTGGTGAAAACCCAGAAAATAGGCACCATGTGTAAAATAAGCACTCTCCATCCATCTTGGTCTTCATGAATTGCTCTGCATTATTCATCCATCCATCACATTCCATCACATCCATTCCATCTACATCTGCATCATAACTTGATTTTGTGTTCATGTCATGATCCCTCCTAGAGCTACTCGACCCATTCTAAAGGTTAGATTGTCCTACCTATATTAGAGTAGTCTATCACATCATGCTAGGGGCATGTCCTACATTGGATTAGATTTGTGTACATTCTTGAAGTCTTAGAATCAAAAATCCAGAAACATTTGTAAAATCAAAAAATCCCAAAAACATCAAAATATCAAAAATCCCAAAAACATAAAAAATTAAAAAAAGTCCCAAAAACTTCAAAAATTCAAAAAATCCCAAAAACATCAAAACATCAAAAAATCCAAAAACATCCAAATCATATCAAAAATCCCAAAAAGAAGCCAAAAAGTTAGTCAAAAAGTTAAAAAAACTCATTTTTCAAACTACATCATCTCTAAGCTTTGAACGTAGGCAAGGTTGATCTTTGATCATCCCCCGAGACATTTAGGCTAGTCTTCTAGGAGTCCATCATAATAAACTAACATTTCATCATGCTTATATCTTCATCATGTAAATCGGTTGGGTCATCAAGCGAACCACGTGGTCTCTGCATCTATAACGTAGGCAAGGCTTATCTGTCAATTAGCCCCTGAGACCCCTAAGATAGGTCTTTAGGTTAGGTCTTTGGTCAAAATCTCAGAAAACACCTATAAATTGGAAAACTTGAAAAATCAAAACATTTGTAAAATCTCAAAAAGACCAAAAATAGCCTCAAAACATTTCAAAAGGATCAAAAAAACTCAAAAAACCCAAAAAAATCATCCACCCAAAATAAACGTGACTCATAATAAATCATCATCACCCTCAACCTTTGGTAAAACAATCAGAAAATAATTCTAGCAGTCAAAAGTAAAAACTCAAGCGTCAAAGTCTCAAGCCTAAATCAATAAGTTAATCAGTTGGTCAACTTTTTGTATCAACAACTTATCATCCAGTCAATCTTATCATCATCTGATAACATCATGTCCTAGGATGCATCCTTCCTACAATAGACATCAACATCAGGCATCACCATATTTTAGTCTTGGCTAGCAATATGAAGAACATTAGCTTGTTTGTTTACTTGAATTTATCTTATTCTGCTCATTCCAATGACCTCTTGATGATGTCTAAATGGAGGACTTAGAGAGATAGGAATGGGGCAACAATAATTATCTTTTGTCTACTATGCTTGATCGATATTCTTGTAAAATAACTTTGGTCATGTGTACTTTGTTTGGTTTGTAGTGAGGGTGTTTTGAATGTCTTGTTAACCACATGGGAAGGATTTCCTTTCTATGTTTTGGTCTGAGATGTTTGAGATATCTGAACTACACTTTGAATAGGGTTTTGCATGCTAGGTGTGAACATGAGTACTCCTATCTTATTATCGAGTCAAATTCCATCACACTAGGTGCAACATTGTCCTGGTTCTTTATACCTTGATGCATCGTACCGTGTGTGTAATCAAATATAAGGTAATTGGCCCTTTGAAAATCCCAACTCTTGACAAGCGAACATCATCTGTATCATCATCATCTCCAATAACATATTCTTAGATCATGGACTTGTTGGAACCTCTCTTCTTCATCTCTTTTTGTTCTATCTCCTTTCATGCCAACATGGTACCATGGCAGTTAAATCAAAATCATCATATATGCATACATCCTGCACCCACAAACCGTTAGCATGTTGCATGCTACATATCATATCATATAGGAAATGTAAACCATATCACATGCATTGCATCATTTTCATAGTATAGGTTGGTTATTCTAAGCATCTGCATCCATCACAACATCATCATATTCATAAATCTTATAAGCATAATTTACATAAATCATATCACATAGGCATCATCACATCATCCATTTGCATAAATCACATAAGATCATCATGACATAAGCATCATCATATTATATCATATGCATTGAATCATGTCATCCTTAAATCCATCACCATATCATGCATGAGAAAAATAATGAAAAAGAAAAGGTTGCATTTTGTACATTTCATCATCATCCATTAAGGTGCATAATATAGATCTATTAGTCTAAACTTTCACATTTCATAATCATTACATCTGCATCAACATATCATAACAGAGAAGATACCAAGAAAAAAAAAGATCTCATCGCATAATCATGGTACATCACAAAACATCACATGTGCATAAGATCATTTGCATTGTATCCATACATCGAAATCATCATAAAAAGTACATAGAAAGATACTGAAAAAGAAATATACCCATAAATCATTGCATCATTACACTGCATTGCATCACATATAGTAAAAACATCCATCCATAATGCATAAATAAGATAGAACAACATACATTGGATCAAAATCATATCATCTCATATATCATCAAATAATACACTATCATGGTACAAAATTGGGATCAAAATATACATGTGTGTGTCAATATAGTACAATCACCCACTGGGCTATCAAAAATGACCCTGTGAAGCGCAAAATAATAAAAGAATATTGTCTACAATTAAAATTGAGTTTTCACTGCTTGCTGCCCCCATCCCTAGGCTCCTTCTCCCCATGATCCTTTGTGGGTCTGTGGCCTATTCTCTATGAAAAATCCAAGACCTGGGCTGGTCAAGGTATCGCTTGATAATAATAGAATCTATAATAATCTTCCTCTTGGATGGCCTTTCGATATGACTGCAATGATACGGTGCTCCTAGAGGAGGACATGAAAATTCTCTCTAGCTATTGTCTCCTGCCCATCTCTACTATAGCCTATAGCTCTACAGTCTACCTTTGTTGGAATGCTCGGTCTCGCTCTATCCAAAGATGATCTCTCTCTCTTAATTCAAGGCCATAATCTATCCCTACAACACTTGAACCTATTCCTGAAGCTGCAAAATCTGACCATCCCTAGGGTTTGACTGTAGTGGTGGCTGGACAAGTGGTTGGTCCTGATCTCCATCCCTAAGCAGTGCTTGATGTTATTTTTGGTCCTATAAGCCCTAGTCTTGGTCTTGTCAAACCTAATCCTAATCATTCTCCTATCTAGGGGGACCCCTATCCTGCTCTCCATCCTGGGGTGGTGGTCCCTGATCTTTTTCTAGATCCCCGACTCCCTTGTCCCTATCATCATCCCTATCTCCTCGACCTCCCTATGCCCATCTGTCTTCTCTCCCCCTAGGATGTTGTTGTGCCACCACTGCTCTTAGCAAAGTCAATCAAAGAGCTGGCCAAAACTAGTCTCTATAAGCCTAAGTGGTGCCCACATCTGCGTGGCCCTAATCATATGGCCACATGCTGGCCACAAGTTGCTAGAAACTTTGCACTACCTCATCTATAGGAATGTAGCGGTCCCATGAAATCTCCCTCATAGTATGGGCGAAGATTTCCATGTACTAGTCATTGAGACGGTCATGTGTGTCCCCAAACTAGGGAGCTACTATGTCTAGAAGGTACCTCTCAACCATCGTGTGCTCTCGTCCCGACATGAGTGGATCCTAATGTGCAAAGAACAACTGTTGTGCATCATCATACCAAGTAGGCCATCTAAGAGATGATCACCAAGTGAACTCTCACATGTCTTCGATAACCCTCATCCAATGAGGGATCCCATGCTACCCAGTGTGTGAAAAGAAACTCCTCCCTGATATCTCCAGACCACTAGATCATCTGGCTCCATGGGTATGTGCAAGATCATCATGGAAAAAATAGGCCCTTAAGTGGCAAAAAAATCAAAAAAATCAGAGTTAGGAAACTTGACATAAAATTTTTAATAATGTATCTATATTATTTCAAAAATATGTAATAATAGAATATGTAGCAAATTGAATGTAGTTTCTAAACTACTAGGTTTTTAAAAAAAAAAAAAAAACTATTTGGTGAAAATTTGAAATTTCAATGTAGTAGTACTTAAATTTCAGGGAAAAAATAAGTAGGTGTCTGTCTGACCACCCTAACCACAATAAAATGATAATATTTTTTAATAATATTTCAGATATAAGTATAGGACTCATGTCCCAATGTGATGCATATTTTTTTGTAATTTTTTTCCAAGTAAATAATTAATTATGAATTTTTTATTACAACTTTTAAAAGATATAAAAAATTTGTATTCTGACCACCTTAACTTAGTCAAAACTTCATGAAATTTAATTTTTCTTTTTTTAATCCTATAGTATGCGAGTCATAGAATGTGATGCATGTTTTGGATTCAAAAAATTTGATACTGTTTGAAAGATATAGATTTTTTTCAATCAATCTATCAATCAGGACTTTAGTCATAATTTGAATAGAAAATGAATAATAATTACTTATTAAATTCAAAGTAAAGCATAATTTATATTGGTGGAAAGCTGAGAATATCCTTTAAAATCCCTTTTCATTTCATCAATTTTTGGTAAAAAAAAGTCGTCAGCCACATACCCATCATATTGCCACTTTTTGGCCCATCATGATCCTGCACATACCCCCATGTCAATGGGAAAAATTTTGATAGGATGAAGCACTGAAATGTGCTCCCAAGCCCAGATGTTTTGGAGTGTCACACCAGCACTAATATATTTTTTGTCCAAGTATTCCACCTCGTGAAGATCTCTGTAAAGCGAGGCTAGTAGCACTGGCCCCCAAGCAAAGCATACTCTTCCCCTAATCATCCACTCCCATGTGAGCCCCCATCTAATGCTGAAATACAATCCACACCGATTTGATGCCATAAAGCCTGAAATGATGGATGCCACCACCAATCAAAGTAGTGAAACAAGGAACCTATACCGCTCCAACTCGATTTGGCCCTTCGCAAAAATGATCTCATCCAGGCCCATCACATCATAGAAGGCATCTTGCTTGGCATTCACATCATAGATAACACACTCTTCCTAAATCAATAGTTGTAACATGCACCAGACGTCCTCCAAAGTAATGGTCACCTTGCTAGTGGTAAAATGGAAGGATGATGTCTCACTGTGCCATCGTTTGGTCAACGCAGTCATCATGCCCAAGTGAGTCCTAATGGGATGTGCATAAGCAATATACCAAATTTCCAACGCCCCCAAGTGCTCCTGTAATAGCTCATGCATCCCCTCTAGAATGCCAAAAATAATTGGGGACCTGTGCTCGTGAGAGTGGAGTATCTCGGCCTCCTCCTACATCAGCAAAGTCACAGCATCAAGTTTCATAAAAAAATCCTGATCATAGTCAAGATTTTGACCTTTGAAACAACATATGTGTCATTGTTTGCAAAGGCGACGCAATTTGAAAAAATTCAAACTATGCCACTAGAAGAGTTTGACCCACAAATTCCACCGTCGCGGTGCTCTATTCATAGGCAACTCAGTGTGGAGTTTGCATCCAAATTCCAAACAGTGTCGCGACATTGCTATTTGCGACAATGGCGTAGTTTGAGGTCGTGTGGTGTCAAAAAATAGTTTGAAGCAACGCTATATAGCACTAGTTGACCAGTTTGGACTCTCTAAGGCTAATAAATGCACTTAAACTCAAAAATAAACACTAGGTCGAGATCACTCATTGGTGGTCCTACACCGGGTTGTCATTGGTACACTCGCACTCACTCTAAGATGTGATGGGGAAGCACTTGTTGTGCCATCTCTCGAAGGGGTCAGGGCTCAAATCCCAAAATTCTCTAAAAGCTATGTGTGCAAATGAATTGGAAATGGCCCCCCAAGGCCTATTTAAGCCTAAAAGGTAGGGTTTTTTGACCCTGTTTGGTCATCTAGCTAGGGTTTTGGACCCCCAAGCCTGTTTTGGCCCAACCAAAGGACCGTTTTGCATCATTTTTTCATGTTTTTGGCATTTTAGAGACTTTTTGGACCTGTCGGGCACCTTGTCCTCTTTTTTTTGTGACATCACCCAAAATTTGAAATTTTTGTCTAATCTCTCATGGGACAGTATATCAACATAATTTGTCCATTGGTGCAACATTGGGACAATTTTGAAATCAATTTTTTTTGGCTTTTGATCAAGACATGTTTATTCTTTGAATCAATGCAATAAGTGCATTGCTTCAAAGAGGGGCAAAATGTAGACACATGTATTGATTGACGCTATACACTTGATCCTAATTTAACTAACATCACTTCATCCTGAATCATCCTCTTTTCTAAACCATTTAATCGAATAACCCTTATTTGATTAATTCATCATATTTCCTCTCTTAATTAAATAAATTAATTTATCTGGTTAAGTCATCATTTCTCATTAATTAAATAAATAATTTTATTTAATTAATTCTATAATCCCTCTATTAATTAAATAATTCACCTTATTTAATTAAATCTCTAAAGTTATTCTAGTGAATTAAATAAATTAACATTTATTTGATTTTATCTAACAACATCCCATTTAATTAAATAAATCAAAATCTTTATTTAGTTAAATTTAAATCATCATTCCTCTCAACTTTGATTTATTTAAATCCTAAAATCTAAGTCAAAATTGTCAAATCAACTAACCTCCTCTTAATTAATCAAATCCTGATTAAATGCTAACTTTAATCCATGTCCCATCCTCTAGATAATGCAACTTGCACAGTAAATCATTTTAATTGATTTATTATATCTCTATTTACTTTCAAAAGGCATCAATGTTGGAATATTCTCCAAATTTTAAAATCCCTCCAAGTGGGATGAGTCCTTCCAACAAGGCATTTATTTCATCTTATATGTCTTTTTTCCTTGAGCCAAGTGGCATTAACTTCATTCTTTTTTCCCTCTAACATGTCATTTCACTAATTTCAAATTACACCTAATTTCATTTATCGTGCACATTCATCAAAATGTGCTCAACCTTCTTCCATTCAAATCTTGACAAGTGGAACTTTCCCATTGGATGTTGAATGATCCCACATTCATCCATTTTTTCTCTTCTTTCATCATTTTCTTCTATAAATAAAGAGCTCACTCATTCTTTTGATCATCCACAAATTGAGCAAACTTATTATACACAATTTCACTTTCAAGCATATCCATTTTCATCCATTTTATCAAGTTCATAGCTAGGTTATGCGGGAATTCAATCAAGGAGAATCAAATCTTCATCAAATCACCACAAAGGTTGCAAAGGAGTTGGGAAAGGGCCAATTTCCACATCAAATTAGCACTAATTCCCCCATGGGATTGAGAGCTTGCATGTTTTGATAGGATTTAATAGCTTTTCTTGTTATGTTCTTCATTTATTTCCTATTTTGAGCATTGTAGATGAATTTCATGGGAATCTTAGTTCTAACTTGCATATTGATCTAATTATGTGTTTGTTTCTCATGTTTGTGTAGGTCTAGGATTGGGGTTCACACAAATCAAGGCCAAATATAGCATAAAAAAGCCCAATTATTTATGAAAACCATAGAAAAGTGTGAAAGTGTCTTACAACACTTTACAACACCTTAAATAAGGAACAATTAAGTTCATTTATCTCACAAGGGCCCAAGACCTAATGTGAATATGTTAAACACATTACAATACTAAATCAAGGCAACATTATGCTTAATTTAACAAGGAGGGCCCTAACAAACAAGGAAAAGTGAACGATGATTTTTTTGTTGCCATATTTAGCCCCCACTTTAGTGGGAGGATAAACTTTCTTCAAACTCACACTAAAGTAGAAAAAATCACATCAAGAGGGGTCCAAGTGCACCAATGCTGGTAAGATAGGATGATGATGATCAAGAGGGGTTATCAAGATCCTATGGAAAACTAACATAGACACAAAAGAACACACATGAAAATGATATAAAGAGCAATAACAAAGCATAAGAATATACTGCCAAAGACAAAGAGAAAAGAGAAAAAAAAGGGGGTGGATAGATCAAGCTTCGACCATTTTTCCCACATGTTCTAGATTAGATCTAGGTTGTTTATCCAAAAATGCATGAACACTTTGAGGCAACAAAACTCTAGAGGTTGTCGTCTAGGTGAGTATCCAAAAGGTGAGACACATACACACATAATCGATATGCATTCACACACATAGGTGAGTGGCTATAGGAAAGTCATGCCTGAGTTCGGCTTCTCATCCAACTAGACCAAAGTTATACCTCATGATAAATTTGATAAGGTGCCATGCAACAATGAACTTCAAGCTTCATGAGGCAAGAAAAGCTTCGTATGCTTGAAACTCACAAACAAACAAGATGGCTCTAGGCATGCAAGGTGTATTATGCAAGGTGAACATATAATTGAAATTGCAAATGCAATATAGGGAACGTTCAAAGGAGTCTTTCTTAGTTCATGTAAGGTATTAAATTAGGGAACATTGTGCCTAATGTCTCCAAGAGAGGACCAATCAAAGAATATAAGATTCACAACTTAGGGGATGCAGTGTGTCACATCAAGCCACTAAGAAGAATGCAATATGCTAAGAGAGATCATGCTCTTGAGGTAAATCACACCCAATGTCACCACAAAGTGAAAGACGCATCGCATGAAGTAAGAAGACTACACCATGAAACATGAGAAATGCAAAAAACAATAACAAAAATGTATGCCCCTACTTTAAAGAAATTGCTAAACACCATGTTGTGAGCAATTACTTTAAAGTAGCCAATGATAAATGCTAACAATAAAGAGGACATGAAAGCTTATTTATAAATCCCTATTCCAAGTTATATGTTTCCAAATGAAGCTACATCATACATAAGGAAAAGAGAGGGGTTTCCCCCAAAATGAAACTCCAAACACATGGGGGATGTATGGCTTCAGGGTTAGTATTTTTTTGCTAAAATATTTTTAGAGAGCTCATAACTATCATCATTCCCCAAATACTCATACAACTAGAAGAATGACACAAAGAGATCAAAAACAAAGAAAGATTCTTTCAAGTCAACATGGAAGAGACATGAATGCCTTGACTTGTTGCGTCATCCCAAAAAGGAAAACACATGAAAAAGAAAAGATAAAAGTAAAAGCTTTTGGGTCAACATGGAAGAGACATGAGTGTCTTGATTCCTTGTGTCATCCCCAAAAGGAAAAACACAAGATAAACAAAAAGATAAAAGAATTTTTTTTTGGGTCAACATCAAAGAGACATGAATGTCTCGATGCCTTGCATCATCCAAAAAAAGGAAAACACAAGACAAATGAAAAGTGAATACAATATAGAGAAGAATGTAGATACAAAGAGAGGAATGTTACAAAGAGAGAGAGATACATCAAACATAGCAGTATGGGGGATCACATTACGCACATACAATCACAAAAAAGAAGAAGAAATACAATAAAAGACTAGTAAAGCACATATGAGTCCTATGAGTAGATCATCCACATCCTAATTGTGTTCATTGTATATAGAAGGGGGAAAACTAGCCAAAGGGACAATGACAAATGAATTACTAGGACAAGGCTATCTAATTCTTGCCCCTACTATGTGTAGGGAAAGAATGAGCTGAGGTAGGTGATGGGAAAGAGCTCCTTGCATTTTGAGATTATTTGCAATAAATGTATAACATGTAATGGTGAGAATGTTATTATTCTACAACTACTACATGGTAAGGAGTAGAAGGGTCCCACTTTAAGGGACTATTTATATGATATCTAACTTTCTAAATATTTTTTTAAGGTATGACACTTGTCAGTACTATGTTTAAAAATTCTATGATATCTACAATGAGATTTTCTTTTGTTTTTAGGATTTGGAAATTGAATTTTTGGAATGGGTGGTAACGTAATAAGTCCTTGGTAGAAAAGTTTCTATAAATTCCTTCCAATATCAATTGGTGGGTAGGGGAATTGCAGTTTCTTTAATTTGTAAGGCCTTTTTCACTTGCTAGATTCACCAATTTCTCTAGTTTGGATTAGGGCATGGGGTCCAAAAATATCCTTGTCACTGATATCATCATTTCGAGGTATCAATTGTTATTTAGGAAGGAAACTCATATCAAGAGGAGGATCTTGATATCCTAACCCTTTTGTATCTTTAGTTGGAATTTTCTCTAAGAGTTGATGAATTTCATGTAACTCACTTGTTGTATCACATCCTTGTTTACTCAAGATTGTGAATTCTTTTCCATATGCCTCTTCTAGGTTTATGGGAGTGATGGTAACTTTTTCTACATACAATGGTTGAATGTTTGCTTGACTAGAAGAGCTAGGTGTTGGAAAAACAAGCACAGACAACTGAGAGGGGGGATGAATCAGTTGTCACAAAATATTCAAACTTTATAAAATTAACTTAACTTAATTTCAGATCTGATGAATGGACAATAATCCACAATCAATTAGCACACCATTAACATAGAGAACACCAAGATTTTTATATGTGGAAACCCTATTAGGGAAAAAACCATAGTGGATGTCAATCCACAATATTATACCCTGTTAAAAGTATAATGAGAAATAATGGAAATGCACATGCATTCAGGCTCACTACCTAGAGCTCATTGCTCAAATACAAAAAGGCCCATTTCCTTACAAAAATTTGGATTAGATCCATAGGGTATGAACTAAGAAATTAGCTTTTGCAAAAGCTTGATTATAGTTCTAGTTATGCACATAAAAACTCCTTTACACTTCACTCACTTTGCTCTGCACTTGAATGAAAAAAAAATCTGCACACACTAGCGCTTCCTCTTTCACCTCTCTTTCTTTTTCACACTTCACTCCCACAACCTTTCTTATATATCTGCTACATGGATTTACATCAACTATGTTGGCTAGACAAAATAAGAAAATATGGAACATATACATGATGTTGGCCCAAAATTAAAAATAAATTTACAATGCAAATCAAACACCATCGGCCACAACATAATTAAGACTTAAACTAATTTCCTCGAGCACACAAAATATTCAAATTTAATCTTCAAGGATCCGCAACACATTACACCATCATGTTGACCAAGAACATGAAAACCTGACATGCAACAGTAAAATCACCAACCACAGACACACCAATCAACGCAGATGTGCAACAAAGATAGAGCATGATCTAGAAACATCCATAAGCATCACAAACCATCAGAGAAAAATTCACAATAGCTGAGCTAACTAAAATCACTTCAACATCAATCAGGAACACTAACTAAAGCCATAGAAAGACTGTCATAACACATTTATTCACAATATGATCAAATCTTCATGCAGACCTCTAAAACTTTTGCTGGATATAATAGATACACTCAAGATTGAACCCTTTAGAATAGACCACAACATTTGATAATCAACATACTGAACAATTCACCTTCATGACCTTCATTGTTCCACTAGCAACCTGCAACTCTTTCTTTAACAAATTTCTCAATATCCTTGACATATCCAGCTTCCAATACGATCAGTGCTAATAGTGTTGAAATCAATGGAAACCACAACATCCAACAATCTCCTCCTTTGGAATTGATGGAAATACATGATTTGAAAAACACCATCAACCCAACTTTCAGTCAGCACTAATTCCCCCTTAGATTCTGACTCTTCTCTTCACAAGACTCTTCTCCTCTTTCTATTTTTCACATTGCTATTCTCCCCCTTTGACATCAATGATAAAGATAAGCATTATCTTTCCACATACAAAATTTGAACCACATATTTGCACATCTGACTACTCCCGCTAAGTAGTATCCATGGAAACATCAATCCAAATAAAGATATAGTTATGATACACACGGATTGATGCATGTAAATGCATCTTTAGTTTTTATCAGAAGGAGTAACCACCCCTAGCATCCCTCTAAGATACTCAAAAGTATCTTTCAGCTTCTTTGACTCAGTCTTGGAAATCAAATAAATTTCTTCTGCAATATTTTTTCTTTTTTGCACGCCTTTATTCTTATCTCCTATAATTTGATTTTCACAATTATTTAACCTTACATACCTCAAAACTTTGGGATTCTCTCGCACTTCTAGTTTTTTTCTTTCTTCTACACTTCCACTTGTCTCTCCTTGACTTTCTTGATTTACCGAAATATTTTGGGCTTGATTATATGTCAGAGCATTGTTCCCTTGATTTGTATTATCTTGCTCATCATCTGAGTTATATCCATTGTATCTAGATGATCTAGTAGAGTCCTCGTCAACTTTGACATTTTCACTTTCAACCATTTTTCTCAATCTACTATTGTAGCACCGGTAAGCTTTGCTCTTAGTAGAGTAACCTAGAAAGATTCCTTCATTGCTTATTGCATCAAAATTTCCTATGTCCTCATCTCTCTTAATATAACACTTGCTTCCAAAGATCTTGGAATACTTAACAGTAGGCTTATATCCAAACCACAGTTCAAAAGGAGTCTTACTAGAATTTTTGTTGACATTTACCATGTTTAAAGTGTACACAGAAGTGCTTACAACTTCTCTCCAATAGATGTGAGGTACATTTCCTTCAATCATCATTTTTCTAGTAGCATCTAGTATCATTTCGTTCTTTCTCTCTACAACTTCGTTCTGTTGAGGGGTTTGGGGAATAGATAACTATCTTTTAATTCCATGTTCTTTGCAGAAAGAATCAAAATCCTAGGAAGTAAAATCTCCTCCTCTATCTGATCTCAAGAATTTTATCTTCAGACTTGTCTCATTCTCTGCCATAGCTTTGAAACTTCTGAACATCTCTAATGCTTCATATTTTTCTCTTAAAAGAGCAACCCATATCATCCTAGAATAATCATCAATGAGCAACATAAAGTACCTTTCACGATTCAAGCTTCTGACTCTCAAGGGACCGCACAAATCAGTATGTACCAGCTCCAGTACTACATTAGAATATTGTTTTTTACTCTGAAAAGAGACTCTAGTCTATTTTTCCATTTGGCATTCCTTGCATATTGTGTTAGTAGACTTTACAAGCTTAGGTAGATCTCTAACTGCTTGAGTGGAGCTCACCTTAACAATGTTATCAAAATTCACATGACACAGCCTCCTATGCCATAACCATCTTTCATCTACTTGAGCAATTAAACAACTTTCATTAGCAACAATCAAGTGAAAGATATTACCTCTAGTCTTTGTACCTGATGCAATCATGTTTCTGGAACTTCCAAGTATTTTGCATCTTCCATCTTTGAATTGAAGATCATAACCCTTGTCTACCATTTGTCCAACACTCAAAAAATTATACTTCAAGCCTTCAACATAGAGAACATCATCAGTGTTATGTTTTCCACCAAGACAAATAGATCCTCCACCATGAATCATGCCAACATTTTTATCTCCAAACCTTACAACCCCACCATCATATTTCTCCAAACTTATGAATTTGCTTTTGTCTCCAGTCATATGATGTGAGCATCCACTGTCAATAACCCACTCATCCTTTTCTTCAACTCAGGCTATAGGAGCTTTCTCAACATTCTGATTATTATCATATTCAGTAGCAACCAAACTATTTTCCTTAATAGAAAATAAAACCAATTCATCATCATTTCCATTCTCCTTATTAGATTCTTCATCAGTTACACCTTCTTCACCATAATAGCATTTCTTTTGAAATCTAGGTTTGTCATACTTAGACCTAGGAACTCTTTCAGGACATCTAGAAGCAAAATGACCTATTTTTCCACAAGAAAAACATTTAACAAGTAGCTTTCCTTTATACTTACCTTATCCTCTTCCTTCCTTTTCACAAACAATGCTTCTAGCTCTAGTATTTCTTTTTCTTCATCTTCAAGTTGTCGCATTTCATCTTCATACTTGAATGTCTTCCTAGAACTCTCTCCCAGATCATATCTTTGCTTATTTCTTACAGACACAAAGGCCTTGAATGTAGATTCAACTTTAGGAGCAAAATCATCAAATTCGCTTAACTCAAAGGCAGAAAGTTTGCCAATCAACATACCTCTTGTCACATTTGTCACTATTATGAGCTCTTCAATAGCATGAGCTTTCAATTTGTAAGAGGGAGGAAATTATCTGAGAACTTTAGCTACAATTTATTGTTCATCCATGGTACCACTGGCACATCTAATACCCATGGCAAGTTCATTTACTCTTCACATAAAAGAAGTAATATTTTCATCTTCACCCATCTTCAAATTTTCATACTTTCCTTTTAAACTCTGTAGCTTAGCGACCTTCAAAAGTGCATCTCCTTCATACAAAGTCTCTAGCTTCTTCCAAATCTCATGAGCTATCTCTATATCCATCACATTTTTCATGTCTAAATCTGTCAAAGAACTCACCAAAGCTTCAATAGCCCTAATATTATATTCAACTTCCTTAATCTCATGAGGGGTGGAGGGACCATTCTAAGGAATGATGTATCTATTATGTGTGATCTTCCAGAAGGGTTCTCTAATACACTTCAAATGACACTCCATTCTCTTCTTCCACAAACAGTAGTTGGTTCCATCGAATCTAGAGCTATCCTTCTTGTATGATGCCATCTCGGATCACCTCAAGCTTTTAAACTTATTTAGAGGAACCTGCTCTTCTACCAATTGTTGGAAAAACAAGGATAGACAACTGAGAGGGGGAGGTGAATTAATTGTCATAGAATATTCAAACTTTATAAACTTAACTTAACTTAATCTTAGATCTGATGAATAAACAATAATCCACAATCAATTAGCACACTAGAAACATATAGAACACCAAGATTTTTATACGTGGAAACCCTGTTAGGGGAAAAACCATGGTGGATGTTAGTCCACAATATTATACCCTGTTAAAAGTATAATGGGAAATAATGGGGATGAACATGCATTCAGGAACACTTCCTAGAGCTCACTACTCAAATAAAAAATTCCCACTTCCTTACAAAAATTTGGATTAGATCCATAGGGTATGAACTAAGAAACTTGCTTCTACAAAAGCCTAATTACAATTCTAGTTATGCATAGAAAAAATCCTTCACACTTCACTCACACTGCTCTGCACTCGAATGATAAAAAACTATGCACACACTAGCACTTCCTCTTTCACTCTTTTTCTTTTTCACACTCTGCTCCAACAACCTTTCTTATATATCTGCTACATAGATTTACATCAACAAAAATGTCGACTAGACAAAATAAGAAAATATGAAACATATACATGATGTCGGCCCAAAATTACAAATAAATTTACAATATGAATCAAACATTGCCAGCCACAACATAATTAAATTTAAAATAATTTCCTCAAGTGCACCAAACATTCAAATTTAATCTTCAAGGATCCGCAACATGTTACACCATCATGTTGGCTAAGAATATGAAAACCTAAACATGCAACGGTAAAATCACCAACCATGAACACACTGATCAACATGGATGTGCAACAAAGATAGAGCATGATATAGAAACATCCACAAGCATCATGAACCATTAGAGAAAAATCTGCAACAACTAAGCTAAGTGAAATCACTTCAACTTCAATCAGGAACACTAAGTGAAGCCACATAAAGACTATCATTACACATCTATTTACAATACGATCAAATCTTCACACGGACCTTTGAAAATTTTAGTGGATAGACTAGATACACTCACCATTAAACCCTTTAGACTAGAACATCTGATAATCTACATACTGAAAAATTCACCTTCATGACCTTCACTATTCCATTGGCAACCTACAACTCTTTCTTTAACAATTTTCTTAATATCCTTGACATATCTAGCTTCCAATACGATCAATGCTAATAGTGTTGACATCAATGACAACCACATATCAGCAACAAAACCACAACAACCAACATTAGATTCACTTATTGTAGGGAACTTAGGCTCTACTTTTGTTTCAACTTTAAGATGTAAATAACCAAACATCTTAAGTGGTAGTATTATAGGGGGTTTTGGTTGGTCCACTGAATGATAAAAGGATGCATTAGCTTCAAGGTTGTTAAGGCAATAATTTAAGAATTTATTCATACTATCATCATCTTCTCCAATGATGTCAGCATCACAAAAATGATATGCATTAGGAGTTGATTGAGCATGAGTAAGTTCAATTTCGTTAGGATCATTTCCAAAAGCCCCATCTTGACACATCCATTAAAGACTTCAAGGACATCCACAACTTAGCAAAGCACATATCCATGATTAAATGCAATGCAAGGACTTAGAGTAAAATGTCTAAATGAAAATTTGAGACTATTTAATGTATGTAATGAATCAAATGAAGGTATATGCAATGAAATGGATGAAATAAAGACACTACAAACTAAAATAGCTAACTAACAACAACAAATTGAAACATAGAAATAGACAATTCAATGTTGGAAAATGTAGTCTAAAATCTAAAATGAGACTAAATCACCCAGAGGGGCATATGAGACCCAAATAGGGTTTTTCAAGGGTCTAAAAATTGAATAACAGTCACTTCCAAATACCCATAAATTGAGAAAAACTTCATGTACTAGGACTAATTCACCTAGAGGGGTGTATGAGTCCCAAATGAGGATTTTTGCACAAATTTTAGAAAATTTTGAGTGATTGTTATGCTTTCTATTTTGGGTGATGTCTAAACTAAGTGAAAATGCATATTTTAATTCAATTTCAGTGATGCAAGATGCAAGAATGCAACCTATATTCACTTTCACTAATGCAAATTTTACAAACCCTAGATGCCAATTAACTAATGCAAACCCTAATACAATGTTAATGCAAGCTAGATCTAGGATGATAATGCACTCCAAATCAGAATTATGATGTTCTAAATGTACGTTCACCAAAATGAAAGGTTGAAAATTATGGTTCTATGCTTGGGAGATATAATAACAATATTCATCAATCTCTCATTCAAGGAAAACCCTTGAGATCTCAATCCAAAGGTGAAGTAGGAGAAATATATCATGAAATAGGGTTTCCTTAGGGTCTGATTGGAAAATAAAGAGGGGTTCACCAGCAAGCTAGGGCTTGGAAAGGAAAATGATATGCAAGACTTAATGACTAAACCTAATGATATGAAAAGTTTCACTAAATGACCTAGAAATGTATGCAAAACATAATAGAAAGATTAGAAATCAAAAGTGTCAACTTAGAAACCTATAGGAGCTTGAATGAAGAATTTAAATGTCAAAAATGTTGAAATTAATGTTTTTTGGGACTTATATGCTAGTCTAGGTGATTTAGTCCTAGATTAGGCTTTTTGGGTAGGAACAAAAATTTTGCAGAGATGTGTCTAAAACTATAGAAATTTGCAAGTTTGAATATACTAGGACACATACAGTAGAAGTGGTGTATCAGTATAGTTTAAATTTTTTGGAAATTCAAAGTCTGATTCTACTCTTCAATGTCTACTCTATCCTTTCCACCTGTTTTTCAGGTCTAAAACTCTGATTTGCAACTTGTAGATTTCTTTTACTAATCTCCAATGCAAGGTAACACCTTGGACAAATCTAAAGACTTGACATTTTTTCTCCAAAATTTCTCTTCAATATTTCTTCAACCTAGATCTACAAACCACACACTAAAGACATGGAAAAAATGTTGTTTTGTTAGTGGAAAGGGGTTTCCCTTGGTCAAACCCCATTTTGGTAATCAAAATTCTTAATGAAAACAAATAAGATAAATGAATGTTGAATGAACAAAATGTAATGTTGCAACTTACCAAACCCTAGCAATAAAGTGTTGCAAACATGGATGAAGTTCTTCAATAGATGTAGGTCTTCACTCTTGCTTGAATGTGATAGATCTTGAATTGAATGCTAGCTTGAATCATGAAACCCTACACCACAATTGTTAGCTCAAAAATAAACATAATGCATAATGACTTTGACATGATTCTTGATACTTGAATGATTCTCTAAAACATTTGATAATCAGTTCTTGAAGACTCTTGTATGCTCTTATAAGCACTCAAATGCTCTTGTGACCTCAAATTTTCTATTAGGAATGCTCTCATGAAAGTCTTAGGTGAAAATGGGTGAAATAAGCTTGTATTTATACTTGTTTATGCCTAATTTCCCAAAATTACAACACTACAACATGACATTATATCTAGGAGAATAAAATCCCACCAAGAATTTGAATTAAATTTGATTTTGGGACACACAGGACTTATACACCAGAAGTGGCATATGAGTCCCATTAGGCTTAACTATGGGACACATTTTTAGAAAATGCTTAGATTCATGTGAAATCTAAATTGGGGCCCTAACAACTAGATGGGAATCATATGACCAAGGTGGTGTATGAGTCTCAAATCACTAAATCTAGGACACACAACCTAAAAGACACAAATTAGGATTGTACATTGATTTATGTCAGGATTATCCTCGAAAAGATGCATTAATTAAGGCTTGTGGATGCAAAACAAGGCCAAATAAGGCATAAAGAAGCCCAATTATTTAAGAAAACCCTAGAAAAGTGTGAAAGTGTTGTACAACACTTTACAACACCTTAAATAAGGTACAATTAAGTTCATTTAGCTCATAAGGTCCCAAGACCTAATGTGAATGTGTCAAACACATTACAACACTAAATAAAGCTAGCATTATACTTAATTTAACAAAGAGGGCCCAAATAAGCAAGGAAAAGTAGAGGAACACTTTTTTTGTTGCCACAACTAAAAAAATTGCCTCAGTGAAATTGATCCCACAGACATGAAGAGCTTATGGAAAATGGCACCCTTTTTGTGATCTCATACCTTCAATTTTATTTAATAAACATTTTCAACAAAAAAGTAGTAACCAATCAAATGTAAAGGATAGTGGGAGCAAGGACAAAAATTAAACTTGTAATTTTGGAACAAAAGTCCAAAAAATCCAAAAGGAGTCTAAAGATCCAAAGAAATGAGGATTCGGGTTTAGAAAACCGAAATAGATTTTGACCTTTGGACAAAAGGTCCAAAATTCCAAGAGAAGCCCGAAGTTTTGAATGGAGCAAAAGAAGAGAAAAGGGGGTGGGATCAAATGTCTTTACTAGATTCAGACCTTTGGACAAAAGTGTTGCAATAATGAAGAAAGGAATGAAGGTGTTGTCATTGATGTCAACTAGTCAACTAGTTATCTACTAGTTGTTGTTGATTGTATTTGTTGAGGATATTGAGAAAATTGTAATAAAGAAAGTTTACAGGTATTTAGTTGTTGCTTTGGGTAATGATCTGTTATTTTCCACTATGTTTGTGTGGTTTAGAATTATTGGTCATGGTTGTTGAAGATTGTTATATCCAGATTCTTGGTTGTTGGTTTGTTGTGAAGTTCAAGTTGTGTCACTAGTTGTGAACTATGTTTTTTTGTGTTCTAGTTGACTTCCAAGAGAAAATTTGTTGGTCCAAATTTCTCTTTGTTCTAGAGTTGTGTTGCCCTGATTGCATTGAAGATATTTTTTGTTTCTAGAAGTTTCAAGCTTAATTGTTCTATGTGTTTTACACTTCTTTGGTCGACCTTGTGTTAAGCACTATATTTGAAGTTGATGAAGCATGTTAGATCTATTTTGGGTACCAGTGAAGAATGTGTTTGCATTTTCCTCATTATAATTTCACCCTAAGATGTTTTGGCACCAACCTAATTTGAATTTGAAGTTGGATGGCTGACTTTGGATCTTTTTCAAGGTGTGAGATAGTATAAATATAGGATGATCTAGTAATGAAAAATATACAAGAGAAACGAAGGAAGATAAGTGAAAGAGTAGACACAACATTGATGTTATTCAGAAGAAAGTATATGTGAGTTGTGTGTGGCAGATTAGTGTGAGGCTTAATGCTAAGTTTTCAAACATAGTGATTAGAAGGAAAACTCTATCATTCATGCTTTAAGTTGATCAAGTGACTGTTGTGGAGTCTTTTGTTGCATTGGGATTGCAGTCTCTTTGTAACAAATATTATTTTTCTTCTTTATATCTCTATGGTAGTGAGCCCTCTGGGTTGTAGCCCTATTGGATAGTGAGTCCTTATTTTAGGTAGTGATCCTTGTTTTAGGTAATGATCCTTTTGTAATCGGTTTTTATATTCTCTATAGTGTGAGTTAATCCTCACTGTGGTTTTTCCCTTATTAAGTTTTCCATTGAAATATGGTGTTATTATGTTTATGCATTGGATTTGAGTTTATGTATTGGCATTTAATGATTAATCATTTAAGCAATTTTAAGTATTAGTTCTGATGATTGAATTAAAGGTTAAAATCTTTGCCAACTAATTCACCCCCCCAGTTGTCCTATTCAACAATTGGTATTAGAGCTTGGTTTCTTAGAGAAGAGATTAACCACTTGAGGAAGGTCCAGGATGGCTACCAAAATGGTCTTTGATTATCCAAGGTTTGATGGAACTAAGAATGGTACGTGGAAAGTGTTGATGGAAGAATGTCTAGAGTATTGTGGATATGATGTGGAGAAATCTTACAAGAATCCTTACACTCCTCCTACTAATGGTCTGAGTACACCTAAAGAGATCATAGCACATGAAGTAAAAAATAAGGAAAATTTCATCATAAAGAATAGTCTAGTACATTTCGAGATTAAGGTTCAAAATTTCAAGATAGCTAAGGAAGTCTGGGATGCTTTAGAAAGAGCACATGATGGTGATGAAAGAGTTAGAGAGGAAAAATTATAGAATTTGGAAACATAGTTTGATCTTATACATATGTCTGAAGATAAAAATGTTAAATCTTATGTACAAAGATTAGATGAGGTAGTGGCTGGAATGTGATCACTTGGCACTACTATAGATGAAACCAGGATTGTAAAGAAGATTCTCCTAACTCTTCCTAATTCTTATAGTGAGAAGGTGAGTGCTATTGAGTAGAAAATAGATTATAATACTTGTACTAAGGATTTGTTGTTAGGATTTTTGAAATCTTATGAGATGAGAAAGCCAAGTCTAATAAATGGAGACAAATTAGAGACCACCTTTAAAGCTACAAAAGTTGAAGATCCGAAAGAAGAGAACTTTGAGGAAATAAAAGCTAATTTTGTAAGAAGAATGAGGAAAGGCTCCAGTAAGTATGAAGGTAAGTTTTCCTTTAAATGCTTTAGTTGTGGAGAAATAGGTCATTATGTTGCTAAGTGTCCAAAACGAGCTAAAAGGAATAAACAAAGATATGAGAAAGAAAAGAAAAGAAAGAAGATTAACAAAGTGTACTATGTGAATGAGAATGCTAGTATTTTTTATGAAGATCCAGATGAAAATGAATGCTTTCTCTTGGTGATTAAGGTTGAACCTACTTCTACTAATTCAGAAAAATAGGTAAAGGAAAGCCCTTTAGAGAAGGAAAAGGAGAAAAATTAAGGTATCGATAAGTCTCCCCTACAAGCTAAGCAAGAACATAATTTTTGGGTAGTTTATAGTGTTGTTCACATCACATGACTGGTGATAAGAGTAAGTTTTTTAAAATTGAGAAATATGATGGAGGCTTGGTTATGTTTGGAGATGATACTGGTGCTAAAATCTGTGGGATGGGTGAATAGTAAGTTTTCATGGAAAGTATCACACTGACAATATTTACTATGTTAAAGGTTTAAGGCATTATTTGTTGAGCGTTGGTCAGATGAGAAAAAAATGATACGATCTTGTGTTTAAGGATGAGAAATGTGAGATCTATAAAGGATCCAGAACATTGATTGCTACATGAAAGAAATCTCAAGGGAATATCTATCAACTTAAGGGTGTTGATGGATGATTCTTTATGACTTAAATAAATAATAGTTGGTGTAGACATCGAAAATATACTGATTGGCATCGTGCATTTGATCCTAACTTACTAACATTGTTTCTTCCTAAATCATCCCTCGGTCTAAACATTTAATCAAATTCCCCTATCTGATTAAAATCATCAATATTCGTCTCTTAATTAAATAAATAATTTTGTCTAATTAAGTCATTTTCTCTTGTTAATTAAATCAATTCATCTGATCTAATTATCCCTATTTAATTAAATAATCAATTTATTTGATTAAATCTCTAAAGTTGATCTATTAAATTAAGTAAATTAAAACCTTATTTAGTTTAATCTAACACCATCCCCTTTGATTAAATAAATCAAAATATTTATTTAATTAGCCTCTTATCATATTCCTCTCTTATCTGATTTAAATAAATCCATAAATCTAAGTCAAATAAGTCACATCATCTAATCCCTTGTTAAATTAATCAATCCTTGATTACTTTAATCTAATCTCATGTCACATCCTCTAGATAATGCAAGTTGCACATGAAAATAGATTTAATTCATTTGTTAAATCCCTATTTTCCCTCACATGGAATCTTTTGGAATATTCCCCTAATTTGAATTCAAAATCCAAGTGGGAATAAGTCCTTCCAACAAGGAATTTAAGACCTCTTACATGTCCTTTACCTTGAGCCAAGTGGCATTTATTGCATTTTCCCCTTCCCTCTTCCATGTAATTTCATCAAATTTGAATTTCAAATATTGGCATTTATTGGCACAAACCCCAAATCTTGCACAACCATCATCCATTCATAGCTTGAAAAGTGCCACTATATCATTGGATGAAAGTTAGTCCCACATTGCTCAAATTTGGACTTTCATCCATCTTGAAATCCTATAAATGAAGAGCTCCTCTCCTCATTTTATCATCCACATTCCAAGCAAAGTTACCATGCTAAAATACTTAGCAATTCTCATCCATCATTTGAGTTTTTAGTTAGGCTTTCTTGCAGATTTTGGCTTGGAGCTCTCACATTCATCATCAAAGTGGATGAACATTTCTCAACAATCATCAACTTGCATCATAGGAATTGGGAAAGGGCCAAATTTCCACATCAAATTGGCACCAATTCCCCCATGGGATTAAGATTTTGCTATTTAAATTAGGATTTCATCTTTTGCTTATCATTTTATTATGTTTTTGTGTATTTTCATTCCTAGTTTGAATTGTAAATGAATTGCATGGGGAATCCTTGTATATGCTTGCAATATCTAACCTAGGGTGTTTATTCTCTTTTTTTTGTAGGTACAATAGATTGGGGGTCAACATAGCAATAAAGGAGACCCCACATATCACTTTTTATGCGGAATCACTATTATCAAAAGAGCAATAACTCCTAGCAGCATTCCTAAAAGAAAGGCAAATAAACTTTGCATGGAGTTATGTTGACATGCCAGGGCTAGATCTAGAAACTGTCGTTCATCATTTAGCAATGTATCCAGAAGCAAAACCAGTCAAACAAAAGATTTAGAAAATGCATCCTCAAATCGCTCTATTGGTCAAAATGGAACTCAAAAATTTGTTAGATGTAGGATTTATCCGACCAATCGATTATTCAGAATGGGTATCAAATTTGGTACCTATGTCAAAACCTGATGGAGCCATTAGAATTTGTACAGAATTTAGAGATTTGAACAAGGCATGTCCCAAAGATGATTTCCCACTTCCCAACATCGACATGATAGTGGATATGATGGCAGGGCATGAAATGCTATCATTAATGGATAGATTTTTAGGATATAACCAGATCATGATAGCAAAGGAAGATCAACACAAGATAGCTTTCACTTGTCCATGGGGGACCTACTACTGGAACATGATGCCATTTGGTCTAAATAATGTAGGAGCAACCTATCAATGGGCCATGACACTAATATTCCATGACATGGTTCACAAAACAGTTGAAGACTATGTTGATGATATTCTAGCAAAATCAAGAAAGAGACAAGATCATATAGCAACCCTAAGTGCTATCTTTGACAAATTGGAGGAATACAAAGTCAGACTAAACCCTAAGAAGAGCATCTTCGGCGTACAATCAGGTAAGCTGCTAGGATACATAGTCTCCATGAGGGGTATTGAGGTGGATCCGGCAAAAGTAAAAGCAATCCTCAAGATGGAAGCACTGAAAACACTAAAGCAATTGAGAGGCCTCCAAGGCCAACTTCAATCCATCTGATGATTCATAGTGCAACTAGCAGACAAGCAGAACCCATACTCTCACCTACTCCACAAGGGGGTAGCATACAAATGGGATACAAAATGTGAAGAAGCATTCAACAAAATCAAGGAATACCTACTGACACCACCAGTGTTAATGCCACCTATCCCAAAGAAGCCATTGATCTTATATGTGTCAGCAACATCAGTAGCCCTTGGAGCTCTTCTTGCTCAACATGATGAAAACGGAACAGAGAGGGACATCTACTATATCAGTAGGACAATGGTCGGTCATGAGCTAAATTACTCCTTCATTGAGAAAGCTTTCCTCGTAGTAGTGTTTGCATCCCAAAAATTTAGACATTACATGCTGGCACACAAGATAAAGCTCATTGCAAAAATTGACCCCCTCAAGTATCTCCTATCTAAGGCAATGCTCATAGGAAGAATGGTAAAATGGGTAATGATATTATCAGATTATGGCATCGAGTATGTAGAGAGGAAAGGTATCAGGGGACAAGTCATTGCGGATCAACTAGTAGAGGTACCTATGTATTTTGAGAATCCTCTTGTATCTAAATTTCTAGACGAATCCATCTTTAACGTCAACGTAGCGGACCACTAGAAACTATACTTCGATGGTTCATACACGCAACATGGAACAGGAGCTGGTGTCTTCTTCATCACCCCACAAGGGGATTGCATACCAAAGTCATACAAATTGGAATTTCCTTGCACCAACAACATTGCAGAATATGAGGCTTTGACCATAGGCCTTGGGATAGCAGTGCAATGGAATATCATAGCCCTCAAAGTCTACGGAGACTCTCAATTGATCATAAATCAAGTCAATGATGAATATCAGACTAAGGATGACAAGCTAACTCCATACAAGAAATTAGTGGAGACTCTCAAGGAATCCTTTATTGACATAACATTTAAGCAGATTCCAAGAACCAACAACAGAGCCGTTGATGCCATGGCTACAATTGGGTCTCTAGTAGACATCACTCACAATGTGCTGAAATATAAATTTCTGATTGAGCAGCTTCTTGTTCCCACATTCGAGGTAGCAAAATCAAAATATGTGTGTGACATCGTTGGTCCTGGCGATCCTTGGTATCATGACATCTACACATATCTTTGCATAAGAGTCATCCCCGCTGACCTACCATCGAACCTAAAATGAACCTTCATAAAAAAAGCATCTAGATTCGTTGGGGAGGCATTAATTGCTCTAACCAAGGTTCATAATGATACATGTGGCTCACACTCAAGTGGAATGACCATCATCAAGAAACTGTTGAGGCTGGGGTATTACTGGCCCATAATGGAAAGAGAAGTGCATGATCATGCTAAAAGGTGTTTACAATGTCAATAGCATGGGGATCTCATCCATGCTCCAGCTCAAGAGCTCCATCCGATCATCACACCATGGCCTTTCTCACAATGGGGACTCGACCTCATTGGAAAAATCACACCCACCTCATCCAATGGCCATAAATTTATCATAACTACAACTGAGTACTTCACAAAGTGGGTGGAAGCCATACCCATGACATATATCACGGGGAAGAAAATCTCAAAATTTATCCTGAACTATCTCATCTATTGTTATGGTGTTCCACAAGCCATTATCTTAGATAATGGAACACCATTCAAGAACCAAGAGGTTCGCGACTTGTGCGAGAAATTCAAAATCCAACATTGCTTCTCCATCCCGTACTATCTCTAAGGCAATAGCCAAGCAGAGGCTATGAACAAAACCATCCTCAAAATCCTTAAGAAAACAATCAATGACACAGGTCATGACTGGCACTTGCAGCTTAATCCCACCCTTTGGGCTTATCAAACTAGCATTCGCACACCCACTAGTGCCACCCCATTCTCCTTGGTCTACGGATCAGAAGCTGTTCTACCCATTGAGATCAAGCTCCCATCCCTCAAAATATCATTGCAAAACCTCATCACTGATGAGGACTATTGGGTGTCAAGATTAAACAAGCTAGAGTTACTGGATGAGAGATGCATAGATGCTTTGAATCATCCGCAAGTCTATCAAAATAGACTCAAACAAAGCTACAACAAGAAGATCAGAAGCATGAGTTTCCAAGTCAAAGAATTGGTCTTAAAAGAAAATCAGAAGAATGTCCCAAATCCTATCAGCAAAGGTAAGTTCGAACCCAATTGGTTAGGGCCTTTCATCATCACAACAAACTATAAATCAGGGGCATATCGGTTATCAACACTCGAAGGGGAACCTCTACAGGAGCCAATGAATAACTCCCATCTCAAAAAGTTTTATGCCTAATTCTTCCAAGGTATAGAACCAAAAAATCCAAAAACATCAGAAAAAGTCCAAAAAAAATGGTTACTTTGGTGAAAACCTGGCAAACAGGCATCTTGGTAAAAACCAAAAAAAATCAAAAAAGCAAGAAATCCAAAAAAATCAAAAAAAGGATCAAAAAAATCATCCTCTAGTGAAAACCACTTCGGTGGCACTTTGGGCAAGTACCTCGGTGAAAACTTGGCAAATAGGTGCCTTGTGTAAATAAGCACTTTCCATCCACCAAGATATTTATGGCTTGTTCAGCACCATCCATCCATTTCGCTTCCATCATCCATCACATCCAGGTCTCCATCCATCACACATCCACTCACATTCGCACCAATAGCTTGGTCCTATGTTTGTATCATGATCCCTCCTAGTACTACTCGATCGATCCTCAAGGTCAGTTTGTCCTACCTTTATCAGAGTATTCTATTGCATCATGCTAGGGGCATGTTCTCATCGGATCAAATTCATATATGATCTTAAAATCCTCAAATCAGAAAATCCAAAAACATCATAAAATCAGAAAATTCAAAAACATTCAAAACATATCAAAAATCCAAAAACAAGGTCATCTTGTCGAACTACGTCATCTCTGAGCTTGAACGTAGGCAAGGTTGATCTTTGATCATCCCCTAAGACATTTAGGTTAGTCCTATAGGAGTCTATCATAATAAGCTGGCATTTCATCATGTATATCATCATTTGTAAAATCGGTCAAGTCGTCAGTCAAACTACGTGGTCTCTGCGTGTATAACGTAGGCAAGGCTCATCTATTGATCAGCCCCCGAGGCCCCTAGGATAGGTCTTTAGCTTGGTCTCTTGGTCAAAATCTTAGAAAATCCCAAAAACATTTGAAAAATCGAAAACCAAAACATTTGTAAAACCTCAAAAAATACCAAAAACAGCCTCAAAACACTTCAAAAACATCAAAAACATCCAAATATTTGAAAAAATCCATCCGCCTCATCTCGCTTGCACCCACAATAAACACCACTCACAATAAACTAATTGTCATCCTCAACTTTTGGTGAAACAATTGGAAACAAGTCTAGCAGATTTAAAAGCAAAAACTCAAAGTGTCAAGTCTTAAGTCTAGGTCAGTAGATAAGCAAATTGGCCACCTCTTCGTATCGGTAACACCATCATCTAAATTTGTCTCATATCAATCATCCCTTACAAATGAAATGGCGTGCCACCATCTACTAACATGTCCTAGGATGCATCCTTCCTACAATGGGCATTATCTTTTGGCAATAAGTTTTGCTTATCATCCTTAGAAAACACATCCTTTTCTGTTAGCGGTATTGAAGAGCATTAGTTTGATTATTTTGGTCTTTATCTTTTCTGACTTATCTTATTTTTCCCTCATTCCAAGGATGTCTCAATGATATCCTAGAATAGTGGATTTAGAGAAATCGGAATGGGGCAATGATCATTATCTTTTTTTTGCTGTTCTTGTTGGATGTTCTTGTAATATAACCTCGGCAAATACTTTCTTTGTTAGGCATATATGGAAGAGGTCTAAGGCAACTTGTTGACTATTACAGGGATAGGTTTACCTTTCCATGTTTTGGCCCAAGATGTCTAAAACTTTTGAAGTACATCCTAGCAAGGTTTCCGTATGTCAGGTGTGAACAAGAATATTCCTATCTGATTGTCGAGTCAAAATCCATCACACTAAGTACCACGCCATCCTGGTTGTCTATACCTTGATGCATCATACCACGTGTGTTATCAAACATAAGAAAATTTGGCCCTATGAAAATCCCAATTCCTCAACAAGTAATCATCATCATCATCATTTGCATTTGTGTCATCTTGCGTCTTGTTGAAATGACTTCTTCTCCTCTCACTAACCATGCTAACAAGGTACTATGACAGTTGCTCATCATCACCATCATCACCACCAATCTTGCATCCACACATCATTAGCATATTGCATAAGCACATCATATAGACATCATTAGCACATTGCATTACATATCATATAGGAAACATCGCATCCTCATCATCACATAAACAGGTGCATCCATATCATCACATTTCACCTATTACATTGCATCTCATGACATTACATTGATCATTGCATAAGCATTCATTTAAATTTCATAAATCATCATGTAGCATGAACATTATAATCATAAATAATAGGAATATAAGCATCTCAAACATATTACTGCATCACATCATATCACATTCATCCATAAATCATCGCATATATAAGCATTTTTTACACATCATTGTTGTTGGTGTAATTAATTAATTATTACACTAGCATAAGTTAAGTTAGGTCTTGCATTTAATCATTAAGTCCTAGGTTGCAATCATTTAATAAATGGGATAATATTCCCTTCCTTGTTTGGTGGGATAAGATTCCTTCTAGAAGATGTGTTGTCCTTCTAGAACTTATCCCCTCATTTAATGATCATCACCATTAGGGTTCACATGTTGTCACATGTTGTTAGATCAAGACACATGGCAACATCTCATGCATATTAGGGTTTAGCTCTTGCCTATATAATCAGGCATCTTGTACATTTGTAATCATGTCATGTCATAATCAATTTGACATTCTTGCATCTTAATCATAGCATTATTTTTCTGCCATTTCTCTCTTGTGGAAGTTTTGTCTTGCAGGTGATTCTGGGGGGTTTGAGGAGTTCACCTAAACTCCTACAATTGCATATACTATAAATCAAATCATTTCACATATCACATTTGCATAAAATAAATCACCATATAGTTAAAATCATTGCACATCATATCATAGGTCATAATCAAATGCATAAACATCATTCAAAATAAATGCATCCATCACATATAGAAAGAAGAATCATACAGGAGTACACATGGCATCACATCAAAATCAGCTCATATATATATCATATCATCTGTATCACTGTCATAGTATAAAATAATAATCGGATCACTATACAAGTATGTCAATCAGTATGAAATGCCCATCAGGGCTATCAAAAATGAGCTCGTAAAGGAACCAAAACTGTGTATCATCTAAATCACGGTCGATCTCCGTGAATGCTACCCTCGCCCCTATCACCGTGACCCTCTGGTGGTCTCTGACTGGCCCGATCTGAGTACTCTGGAACCCAGGCTACTCTAGGTATGTGGTCGTGATAGGCCCAGCAGTAATACTCCACCTCTCGAACTACCTCTCTATAGGATCAGACCAGCACTGTACCCTACAAGGACGAGGCAACTATCATGCTCTCAATCTGCTGCCTATGGCCCAGCTCTATGGCTTCCTGCAACTCTGTGACCTGTTGCTGCTGTACAGCCTAGTCCCTCTCTGCTCTGAGCTGCTCTCTCTTAGCTCATGCCTGGTCCCGCTCAACCATCACTGCTTGCACATATGCCTGTAATTGTAAAATCAGGGCATCCCGTGTGTCTGCCTACCCTACTAGTTGTGCCCGTGGCTATACAGGAACCTGACCCTCACCCTCGGCTCATGGTGGTGGGACTGGCAGATCTTGCTACTGGTCCTACATAGGGACATCTCCCTGATTTGGTGGAACTGGGGGCACCAATGGTGGGTCCTGTCGAATCACGACCCTAAGACCCCGTCCTCGTCCTCTGCCCCTGCCTCTGACCCTGTGTGCATCTGGATCCTCACGTAGAACAGTCAACCAGAGAGGAGGTCTGAACCAGTCTCTGTAGGCCTATGTCATCCCTAGATCTGCCAAGCCTTGATTGTAAGCCCAAGGTCGGGCCACTAGCTGTCGAAAACTATCAACTACCTCTGTGGTAGGAATACCAGGGCCCCATGATGTCTGTGGCTAGCTCTAAGAAAAGACGGCCACATAACTATCATCTGGCCAATCCCGTGGCTCCCCAAACTGACGTTGTACATGCCTAGGCAAGTATCTCTCTATCATAATATTCTCTCGGCCCTTCATGTATCTGTCCTGCCGATAGTAGAAGAGCTAGTCTACATCATCAGCCCATCTAGGCTGACCGAGGTATGGTCTCCAAGTGAATATGACCATCTCATCTATGACCTGCCTCCAGTAGGGGATCCCATGCTCTCCAGTGTGTGTAAAGGACACACCCCCTCTGTATCGTGCCACCAGGGCATCCTTTTCCCCCATCAGAACTGGAATGAACTGTGGACGTAGCACAAAAATGTGCTCCCACACCCAAACATGCAAAAGTGTCACCCCAGCTCCCAGTGCTCTGCCATCCACATATTCATACTTATGGAGATCCTTATAAAGTGAAGCTAATAGGATGGGCCCCCACGCTAATCAAACTGGCATGTCCTGGACCATCCTCTCCTAGCAGTATCCCCATCTAGGACTAAAATACCGCCCTCATCTGTATGGGGCAACTAAACCTGAGATAATCAATGCAATCGCCCAGCAGAAGGGAGGTGCTATGACTCTGTACCTCTCCAGCTCAATCTTCCCCTTGCAGTAAATGATGTCCCATATGGAAAGGACTCGAGTGCAACAATCGCATCCCTTCTCCATATCATGAATCACCCAGTGGCCATGAATGGGCAACCGTAGTATGCGCCAAACATCCTCCAGTGTGATGGTCATCTCACCAGTGGGAAGATGGAATGATGAGGTCTCGCTGTGCCACCTCTCGGCCAGCACTGATAGCATCCCAAGGTGTGTGTGCATGGGCGCTGCATACGCAATGTGCCATAGTCCTATGACTCCAAGTCGGTCCTGATCCCTATCGCTCAAGTCTCGTAGGACACTCACCAAATCCCGTGACCAGTGCTCCCATCAATAAAGCTCCCTAGGCCCGTCTTGCATCACACAAAGTTAGCATGTTAATTTTTTTAGAAAAATCTTGACCTAACGCTCCAAACTCATTCCCAGTGGTGCAGTTTGTGAAGGCGTCGTAGTTTGAAATTTCTCAAACTCTGACGCTAGACCCAAATTTTTGCTAAACTGAGCCGTCACTACACAATTTAACCCTCAGGGTCGCAATTCCCTTAAAAAGAGCGTCATTGTGGCGCACTTTGATCAAATTGGACCACCGAGTCTGAGTTGAGCTCGAGCCCAGTGGTGGAATTTTTAAATTCCAAATTACACTGCTAGGGCGCAAAATTCCCAAAAGCGGTGCGCTTAAACACTTAGCGGCACTAAAATAGTGCTGCTGGAGGTGAGCTCTCCCTAAAACATGTCATAAATGCACTGAAATGAAAAAATGAAGCTAAGTTAAGGGTCACATATCGGGGCACCGATGCCTGGTGGCTGCTGGTGGGTCCGAACTTGATCATAAATGCACAGGGGAAGTTGTTGTTGTGCCATATCGTCAAGAGGTGAGAGCTCAAATCTCAAGGTTTGCTAGCGGAGGTGTGAGAAAATGAATTGAAAGTGACCCCTCGGGCCCCTTTTTAGCCTAAAAATTAGGGTTTTTTGGCCCTAATTAGCTGTCCTGCTAGGGTTTCAAACCCCTGAACCTATTTTTGTCTATTTGAGGCTTGTTTTTCATCATTTTATTGCATTTAGACATGTTTTAGCCTCTCGGACCCCTTTCAGACCTATCGGGAACCTTGTCACCTTTTTTTGTGAGATCACCCAAAAAATTAAAATTTTCATCTGATCTCTCAAGGGGGCATTATAATGGCATGTTTTCTCTTGCCATGCAGCAGTGGGGCAAGTTTTTAAATATAATTTTTTTTTGGCTTTGATCAAGATCGATTATTCTTTAAACCAACGCAACAAGTGCATTGCTTGAAAAAGGGGCAAAATGTAGACATCAAAAATATACTGATTGGCATCGTGCATTCGATCTTGACTTACTAACATCGTTTCTTCCTAAATCATCCCTTGGTCTAACCGTTTAATCTAATTCCCCAATCTAATTAAAATCATCAATATTTGTCTCTTAATTAAATAAATCATTGTCTCATTAAGTCATTTTCTCTTGTTAATTAAATCAATTCATCTGATCTAATTATCCCTATTTAATTAAATAATCAATTTATTTGATTAAATCTCTAAAGTCTATCTATTAAATTAAATAAATTAAAACCTTATTTAGTTTAATTTAACACCATCCCCTTTGATTAAATAAATCAAAATATTTATTTAATTAGCCTCTTATCATATTCCTCTCTTATCTGATTTAAATAAATCCATAAATCTAAGTCAAATAAGTCACATCATCTAATCCCTTGTTAAATTAATCAATCCTTGATTACTTTAATCTAATCTCATGTCATATCCTCTAGATAATGCAAGTTGCACATGAAAATAGATTTAATTCATTTATTAAATCCTTATTTTCCCTCACATGGCATCTTTTGGAATATTCCCCTAATTTGAATTCAAAATACAAGTGGGAATAAGTCCTTTCAACAAGGCATTTAAGACCTCTTACATGTCCTTTTCCTTGAGCCAAGTGGCATTTATTGCATTTTCCCCTTCCCTCTTACATGACATTTCATCAAATTTGAATTTCAAATATTGGCATTTATTGGCACAAACCCCAAATCTTGCACAACCATCATCCATTCATAGCTTGACAAGTGGCACCATATCATTGGATGAAAGTTAGTCCCACATTGCTCAAATTTGGACTTTCATCCATCTTGAAATCTTATAAATGAAGAGCTCCTCTCCTCATTTTATCATCCACATTCCAAGCAAAGTTACCATGCTAAAATACTTAGCAATTCTCATCCATAATTTGAGTTCTTAGTTAGGATTTCTTGCAGATTTTGGCTTGGAGCTCTCACATTCATCATCAAAGTGGATCAACATTTCTCAACGTGGATCAACATTTCTCAACAATCATCAACTTGCATCATAGGAATTGGGAACGGGCCAAATTTCCACATCAAATTGGCACCAATTCCCCCATGGGATTAAGATTTTGCTATTTAAATTAGGATTTCATCTTTTTCTTATCATTTTATTGTGTTTTTGTGTATTTTCATTCCTAGTTTGAATTGTAAATGGATTCCATGGGGAATCCTTGTTTATGCTTGCAATATCTAACCTAGGGTGTTTATTCTCTTTTTTTTGCAAGTACAATAGATTGGGGTTCATATTTGGTTATGGCATAGGAGAATGTGTCACATGAATTTTGATAACTTGGAAAGGATTAGTGTTGTTCAGGCCATGAGAGATTTACCAAGAATTATATAGCCTGAGCTAATGTTATTTGCAAGAATTGCCAGTTTGGGATGCAAGCAAGAAATCATATCAGATCAAAAGAACAATCTACTACTAGACTACTAGATTTAGTTCATACAGATCTTTGTGCTCCTATGAGGCTGTGCAATCTACTTGGTGAAAGGTACCTTATGCTTTTAATTGATGATTATTCTAGATATACATCAGTTACATTTCTTAGAGAGGAATCAAATTCATTAGATAGATTCAAGGCATTTAAAGCAATTGTTGAAAATGAAATGAATTTTAAGATAAAATGCTTAAGATCTAAAAGAGGTGGAGAATTCGCCTCCCATGACTTCAATATATTTTGTGAAGTGCATGGAATAAAGGGACAGCTATCTACTCTGAGAACTCCTTAGCAAAATGGAGTTGTTGAAATGAAAAATAGAATAGTTCAAGAGGTTGCTAGATCAATGATCACTGAAGTTGAATTACTAAAATTTTACTAGAAAGAAGCTATTCATATTGTTGTTTATGTGTTCAATCAAGTTCAAGCAAGATAAAATAATACAAAGACTCCCTATGAGCTATGGCATGAAATAATTCCTACAGTTAAATATTTCAAGGTATTCAGAAGAAAATGCTATATTAGAAGATATGAGGAAACTTTGGGTAAGTTTGATGCAAGAAGTGATGAAGGTATATTTGTTGGATACGCTACTAAAAGAAAGGCATATAGATTTTTCAATAAAAGACCGAGAAATATTGTAGAGATTTTGAATGTGAAGGTTGATGATACAATGAAGAATTCTATTGATATTGATGGATATGTGTCTGATGAACATGATTATGCAAGAATAGAAGAAATTGTGGAAGAACAGGATAAAGATGAGCAAAAGAAGCTAGACGAATAGGATGAAAGAGAAGAAGGTGCTTCGGTGATGTCCCCTAGGACACCGAAATATGTACATAGGAATCATTTAGAAAATTAGATTATTGGAGACAAGACAAAAGGCATGTTAACCAAAAGAAAAGTTGCTACTGAAGTAAATTTGTATTTATTATCTGAGACTAAGCCGAAGATAGTAAGTGAAGCCTGTAAAGATGAACATTGGGAGGAAGCAATAAAAAAATAACTTTTTCATATTGAGAAGAATCAAACTTGGGAATTGGTCCCAAGACTGACAAATAAAAATATCATTAGATAAAAATGGGTATTCAAAAATAAGTTGAATGAGAATGGAGAAGTTGTCAGAAACAAAGTAAGGCTTATGTGTAAAGGTTACTCACAAGTAGAAGGCATAGATTTTCAGGAGATTTTTGCCCCAGTAGCTAGAATGGAAGCTATATAAGGATGTTCTTCGCATTGGATAATCATAAAGATTTCAAAGTATATCAGCTAGATGCCAAGTCAATATTTTTGAATGGTGAGCTGGAAGAAGTTTAGATGGAACAACCAGAAGGATTTTAGTTAATAGATCAACTATATATAGTGTGCAGATTGAAGAAAGCCATATATGGATTGAAGCAAGCTCATAGAGCTTGGTATGCAAGGTTAGACATGTATTTGATTCAAGAAGGATTTAACAAAGGTATAGTAGATAGTAATTTATACTTTAAGACTAAAAATGACAAAATATTGATTATAGTTGTATATGTTGATGAAATTATCTTTGGAGGAAATGAAAAGATGTGCAAGATGTTTGCAAAAGAGATGCAAAAATAATTTGAAATGTCTATGTTTGGGAAGATAAATTTCTTTCTTGGGCTATAGATTAATCAAACAAAGAAAGGAATTTTCATTTCACAGTCTAAGTATGTGAGAAAGATGTTGAAGAAGTTTGTGATGGATAGTTCCAAACTGGTATGTGCTCCTATGGTGGTTGGTTGCAAATTGGGTAAAGATGATGATTCACCTAAGGTTAATCAAAAAAAATATAGATCTATGATTGGTGGATTACTATATTTGATTGCTACTAGACTGAATATTATGCATGTGGTTTGTCTTGTGGCTAGATTTTAAGAAGATCCAAAGGAAAGACATGTTGTTCTAGTTAAAAGAATATTTAGATATTTGAATGGCACTTTGGATTATGGATTGTGGTATCCTAAAGATCTAGACTTTACACTTAGTGCCTATACAAATTTAGATTGGATTAAATGTGTAGATGATAGAAATAGTACAAGTGGTGGTGCATCCTTTCTTGGATGTAGACTGGTGGCATGGTTGAGCAAGAAGCAAGATTTATTCTCTTTGTCTACTGCTAAAGCTAAGTATATTGTTATTGCATCTTATTAAAAAAAAATTATATGGATGAAACAACTATTGAAAGATATCACAATGGTATATTATATATCACAAGTGCAATTAACATTTCAAACAATCCTATGATGCACTCAAGGATGAAGCATATATCTATTAGATATCATTTTTTAAGAGAATGTCATGGAAAATGAAGTCAAGTTTGAATATGTTCTGACAAAGGATTAGATTGTTGATATATTTACAAAGGCTATTCCTGAAGATACTTTTGAGTATATCTGGGAGGAGTTAGGGGTTATTTCCCCTCCTTTCATGAACTAAGATGCATTTGGAGATGCATCAATCTAGTGGATTCATGGTTTTATTTTTTTGGACTGATGTTTTGGTGGCTACCTCTCAGGGGGAGTAGGTAGTTTTAGGTGTTGTCATTGTGAGTATTCTATTTTCATGTCAAAGGAAGATTCAATGAAAATATCTTTGTCCTTTTCCATTGATGTTTTTTCACATAATGTGTTGCCATCAATGCCAAAGGGGCAGATTGTTGCAAGAATGAAGAAAGGAATGAAGGTTTTGTCATTGATGTCAACTATTCAATTGGTTATCTACTAGTTGTTGTTGGTTGTATTTATTGAGGATATTGAGAAAATTGTATTAAAGAAAGTTTACAAGTATTCAATTGTTGCTCCGGGTAATGATCCAGTATTTTCCCCTATGTTTGTGTGGTTCAGATATGTTGGTCATGGTTGTTGAAGGTTGCTATGTCTAGATTTTTAGTTGTTGGTTCATTGTGAAGTTTGAGTTGTGTTCACCAGTTGTGAACTATATTTTTCCATGTTCTGGTTGAGGTTTGGGAGAAAAATTGCTGGTCTAGATCTCTCTTTGTTCTAGAGTTGTGTTGCCCTAATTGCATTGAAGATATTTTTGGTTTCTGGAAGTTTCAAGCTTAATTGTTTTATGTGTTTTACATTGCTTTGTCAGACCTTGTGTTAATCACTATCTTTGAAGTTGATGAAGCGTGTTGGATGCATTTTGATTCCCAGTGAAGTGTGTGTTTGGTTCACCCTCATTCTAATTCCACCCTAGGATGTTTTGGCACTAACCTAATTTGAATTTGAAGTTGGATGACTAAATTTGGATCTTTTTCAAGGTTGGAGATAGTATAAATACAGGATGAGCTAGTAATGAAAAATATACAAGAGAAAAGAAGGAAGATAAGTGAAAGAGTAGACATGAAATTAATGATATTCAAAAAGTATATGTGAGTTGTGTGTGGCAGATTAGTTCGAAGCTTAATGTTGAGTTTTTAGATGTAGTGAGTAGAAGGAAAACTTTATCATTCATGCAATTTGATCAAGTGACTATTGTGGAATCCTTTGTTGCATTGGGATTGTAGTCTCTGTAACAAGTCTTCTTTGTCTTCTTTTTATCTCTATGGTAATGATCCATCTAGGTTGTAGCCATGTTGGACAGTGAGTCCTTATTTCAGGAAGTGAGCCTTGTTTTAGGCAGCAAGCCTTTTGTAATTGGTTTTGATATTCTCTATAGTGTGAATTAATACTCACAATGGTTTTTCCCTTATTAGGTTTTCCATGTAAATATGGTGTTATTTTGTTTATATGCTAGATTTTAGTTTCTCCATTGGCATTTGATGATTAATCATTTAAGTTGTTTTTAGTATAGTTCTAGTGATTGAATCCAAGGTTAAAATCTATGACAACTGATTCACCCCCCTCTTAGTTTTCCTATTCAATAAAAGGTTCCAAAATCCCCAAACAAACATAAAGTCTCAAGAAGGAAGAATCGGAGATAAAAAATAGGAACAAACACTTCAAGGAAAGGTGAAAATTTTTGGTCATGTCTCGATAGTCAGACATAACCAAAGAAGAAAAGGGAAAGTAAGGAATTGGAAGAAAAATGGACTATTTTTACTTGATCCAAAAGTCCATCAAAACCAAAAATTCTAAAAGGATAAGATCAAAGAAGGAAAGAAGGGAGAAGGGAGTCAGGAACCCAAAATGGATTTGGACCTCAGTATGAAAGTTGAATCAGGATTCGAAGCTTTGAAAGGTTTGAAAGGGAAAAAGAAGAAAGGGAAATCAAGGGTTGGAATTGGATTTGGACCTTATTCCAAATTTTTTGTTCAGGACCCAAAATTATAAAAGGACCCTAAGAGGAAAGGGAAGAAGGAAGAGAAATCCATCCTTTAGACAAAAGGTAAAATGGGTTTTTAGTGCAACTTGGCAAGTAGGTATTGCAACTATTAAAGGCCTTCTTCAACATGATAACCCATATCGGATCTCTTAGATCAGTTTTTACTAATGGGTAATCCAATAAAAAGAGGGGGTGTCACAAAGTGGTAACAATAACCTCCAAAGAAGATGTGTGATCAAATAGGAGAGTGATCTTCTCAAACATGTCCAAATCTATAGAAGAGGAATGAAAAACCAAATCTAATATACTTGTCATGAAACCATTTGACATAGGAAAATTCTAAAATAAAATGTGTCCCCATCTAAAATATTGGAAACAAATTCAACACTAAAACTTGAAGAAGTAGGAGATAGAACCTCATCAAATGGTCGATGAAAGGTGAGGTTTAGAAAACCAAAAAAACTACCATTTGAACAACTACCCACACTTGATCTGGGAGAGTGGTACTTAGAACATTCACCATTAGGAATAAAATAATAAAAGGTGTAGATGTTTTCATCATGGTCAACCCTACCCATTGCAACAAGTTGTCTAGTATGAAAATCATGAATGAAAACCAAATCTAGAGTGAGCTCAATGGATTTACCAGTATGTGCTATTTGATATATAGAATGAATATTATTTTTAATATCAATAATACAAAGAATAGCATAAAAAATACCATTTGGGACATAAACAAATCCATTACCAAGTACATCTAAATAAACACCATTAGTCATAAATATCTTCATGATTGAAGTATACTTCAAGGATGAAAACCTATCAGGTTTTCCTAATATATGATATGAGGCTCCAAAGTCAATAATCCAATTTTTAGACTATTCAACATGTGTTAAGACAAAATCATGACCCTTCATCTTATTATCTCTTACCTTATCAATCCCATTAGCAATGACTCTGATACTTGTGTGTGTAGAAGATGAAGGTTGTGAAGAAGAAGAGGGTGAACTTGTAGATTTAGAAGGCAAAGAAATGTTTTTTTCCTATAGAAATTACCTCATTTAATCAAAAAAATTCTTATAGCAATTATGTTCACCATGCCAAAGTCTATTACATGAACCACACTTGGGTTTCTCCTTATTTTTATCCTCTTTAGTAGAGGTGGGTTTATGACAAGATTTTATCTTAGGTTTTGACTTCTTCTTTCCTTTTTGATGCAATCACAACATGATTCTTAGAGTGTGTATCATGTTGACTAAGTTTAGATTGTTCCTAATAAACCTATCACAAAATGTCTCAAAAGAATGCATGACAAATGAATCACCTAATCCATCCATTGTAGAATAAAAGGAAGTAGAGAAGTATGTAAATGGACCTTTCAACTTGGAAAATTCAATAATATGCACTCCATATCAGTTTTATCCCTACCACAACCAACCAATTGAGACCTTACTAATTTAAATTTTACCAAATAGTCTTCAATGGTAGTAAAAGAATTTAAGGAAGGTGATGCCAATTTTTCGTCCAATTGCATCACATGAATCTCACTAACTAAACCAAATAACTGGACTTGTACCTATCCCAAACCTACTTAGGAGTAGTAAATTTCACAATATGAAACAATAAACTATCATAAACATGCATAAAAATCAAGTTCATAGCCTCATAACAATTGTTCCTATGAGAAAACCTTTCATATTTTCTAAAAAAATTAGGTTGTTCATTATCCAAGGTGGACCACAAACCTCTAGAAAAAAGAAATTTCCCCATCATTTCCTTCCATCTTTGATAATTATGAGGAGTTAGAACCTCAAACCTTGATTTAGCCATTAAAACAAGTGCCAAGAGTGAAAAAAAGACAAATATTTGAATCGAGCTAATGTGATATCTCCCAAATCTAATCTCAAATACAATAAAAAATGAAGCCCCCCCACAAACAAAACTTATCTAGGAGACAATATATCCAAGTAATTAGTGAATATGCCAAATTTGAAAAAATTGAATAAATTATACCTAGGGATAAATATGGAAAAAGTGCATGAACTAAATGATAGATCTCTTGAATACCTTTCAATTATCATTAGAATAAAAAAAATAAAATAAACTAGTGCAAAGTTATGAGCTCAGAGGTCGAAAAGGGAAAAGGAAATTCAATTGGAAAAAAATGTACTTGCAAAAATTTGAAAAAATGACTTGCACAATTGTGAAGTGTGTGGAACCAAATTTTCGTCGATATCTCATTTGCAAAATTTTGATACCTGGGTGAAAAGTTATGCTTTGGTGAAAAAAGGCACAATTTGAGCACCTAGGGGACCAATTTGAGCCCCTAGCGGGCTAGCTCCTAGTCACAATGTGACTGCTACCGAAGGTAAAAGGAATCGTAGGTTTTAAATTCTCCACATTGATCATTGAGTAATAAATGTTGGAGGAGGTGGCAAGATCCTATGGTGGATTCTCCCATGCCACACACTAACCTCTAAGTTCCTAGTACTATCTCAAAACTTCCCACTAGAACCTAGTGGTTTAAAATAAAAATGACAACACAAAAAAATTTAAATATTAAAATATTATTAAAAAATTGACCTATTCCTGCACCATATATTGTAGATGAAATGCTTATGTAGGAAGCCATACTAGCTACATAGATTGACTTGATAGCAACCAAATATGCCATGCAAAGAGAATATTCTCTACTAACTTTACCCTACAATTGTGATGGCATTAGCATCGTATTGTATCAATTCCATACAGTTGTATGGATAAAAATAGTGACAATTTTGTGAAAAAACCCTATAAGGGCCCAAGGAAAAATATTTGATTATGATGATTTGACAAGTAATATTGGGGGTTTTTGTCATTATGGATACAATGGAAATACCATTTTTTTTCTCAAAGTGCTTCAAAAAATTAGCTAGCTCCTGCATCTGATAACCACCTCTCAAGTTGAAACCCTCATAGGTTTAGAAAAATATGCCATATTTTGATAAAATGATAGTCAATATTGACTTTATCAAATGCCTTGGACTCAATGGTGAGCTCATATTACCTCCAACATGTTTCATAATTAATCTACAATAAAACCCACAAAGAGGAACCCTCCGAAACTAGTGCTTTTTTCAATTTATTTTTATTGCCTAGATCACCATCGGGTGCAGGGGAAGAGAATACTCATCCTTAATAAAACCCACCAAGATCTCTCACTAGAAATGACTCTACCCTTAAATATAAGGAGTAATTTTCAAGGTCATGCTCTGATACCATGTAGGAGATCAAATTAGCTCTATTCCAAGACCACTTGCAAAAACAATGAAAACGTTCCACAAGAAAGTATGCAAGAAGTGAGCATTTTTTATATTAAGATATATCAAATATTATGATGAGGTATATTAAAAATGTGTACAATGACCTTTCTTATATAGACAAGGTGTGATGAAGTACCAACATTAAATGACTGTGTCATTATTAAATGGCATGAGCTAATATTAAATGACCTAGGACACTAATATTTAATAAAAGCTAAAAAGCTAAAATATTATATAAACAACTTAATTATGCTTAGGACCTAAGTGGACTTAACATGTAAATAGGAACCCACTAAGTAACTTGTGAAGAAAAGTACCTATTTACACTAGCATTTCTCACCTTTTCTTTCTCCCTAACTATCCCCCTCTATCTCTCTCTTCCTAATGGTTCTATTTATTTTTTTGAACATCAAGTCTATCATTGACTTGTGTACACTCTAAAGAACTATAATTTAGTCTTTAAAACATGGATACAAATTTCTTATATGTTTCCAATTACATATTAAACATATTAGAAAACAAGTAAAAATATAAATTTTACAAATTAAAGCACATTAAACCAATAGTTGTCTACTTATTTATATTTCAAAATTGTGGAGTGATAATGCTTTAGTCAATAATAATAATCAGCTTGGGAAATAAAAATTCATTTTCTATTAAAAATTTAGAGCATTCAAGTCAACATTTAAAATAAATTATCTCTCTCTCTCATCATGTGCTAATTATAATTCTATATTGTTACAATCATATTAAGCCCTGTACTATTCACCTTGTAGGAATGTAATTTCATTCTCTATCCTTCCTAATAGATCAGTTATATTTCTCAAGTATAAAATCCACTAAAAAATTTCATTATTAGCTTTCCCAATATTTTAAAAATCCTTTTCATCACTTTGGAATCATCATAAAACTCTATTTCCATCTTTCTGCTCTATTTTAACCTTTCCAAACATTATTTACACCTGGATTTATTTTTCTTATCAACGATTAATGTGTTTACACTCCCAATAATGATTTAAGTTATTTTAAAAAACAAGGATAAATATTGATTGCATATTGTTCATTTCATCTTAAACATCTAACTAAGACAAAACTTATGTTTTACAAAATGAAACAAATCAAACCAATAGTCATCTACTTTGTGTTTTAATATTATAGAGTGTTAATACTATAGTCAATTATGAAAATTTAACTTGAGAAATAAACATTGGTTGTCTATAGAATATTTAGAGCCTTCAAGTTAGTATTGAGAGCATGTTGTGTGATTATAAGAATTTTACATAGTCTATATATACTAGAAATAGTGAAGTGTTTCATTCTTTCTTGCAAAATATTTTTTTGTCCATTACCAGAGTGGAAATTTGTACTATCCTTGATCTCGAAGCATCCATCGTGATTTGGGATTGGACTCTTGGTTTATTTTATTTCTTTGGTCCTACCTGGGCCTGCGCAAATATTTCCTTCAATATTTCTTTAGGGTCCATGGGAGCAGGGGTCCTCTTCTGCAGTTGTTTTTCTAGCCATTCAGGCATCTGGGATCCCTCCTTTGGCGATTCATGATCACCTTCTTCTCTTTGGATAAGTTGGATTTCCCTTTTTTGATGGCCTAGAGCCTCCCATTCTGTTTTCTCCTCTTCTTCATTTGAGTCACAGATGAAAATGCCCTTTTCTTCTTGTGACTCAGTAGTAGCTACATTTTCTTTGGGGCTATCTTCCCCTTAAGATGTCTTTTCTCCTTTTTGCCTAGGTTTTGTGTGGTGCTCTACCTCTGGGCTTCTTTTCATTCCAACCTCTTCTTCATGCTTATATTCTTCTTCTTTTCTCTCTTCTTCTCCTACAGGAGGCATTTCTTCATCATGAATAGGGCTTTATTCTTATTCCTTGGTTGGAGGCTTTGTGGATACCTCCATTTCTTCATCGGTTTCCTTCATTTCCTTGAAGGATTGTCTTTCAACCTCCTCTTCAACATCCTTGAGTTTCTTGGTTGGATGTCTCCACTATGTATTTTGCACTTTGATCTTCAATATCTTCCTCTAAGGATTGTTCCTTTTCCTCTTCAGAGCCTACCTCATCAATAACCAAGTGTTGATGCTCTAGATGCTCATGGTAGTCATAAGGTTCCTCATTTATTCATTTGGTTTCCTCCCTTTCTTATCTTTCTAGCTCTTCATAAATTTACATCATCACCTCTATCTTTGGTGGTTTTGTCAAAGGAGGAGGTAAAAGGAGACCAACAACAACTTGAGCTAGGGTAGCCTACATTGCAGGGTTCATCAATACTCGAAAGAGCTTGATAGGTATGTTTTGCATATGTCAAGAAAAATATTTTGGAAGAGTGAGGGTGGGAAATGTGATTGTGGGGGTTGGAAGAACTATAGTGGATGGAGACATCAAGGAGGATGAGAGAGGGGAAGTGGTGTAAAGGGAGGAATATCTCACCATGATGGGTGTGGTAGGTGAGGTGGTGGCAAGGTGAGCTGAGATGTCCATCATGGGTGGAGAGGAAGCAAGCAATGCTTGAGATTTTGGTGGAGGACTGATAGCAATGGCAACAAAAGTGGCAACAAGAGTGGAGGCGATAGGTGGAGACTTTGGTTATTTTTCCTCTTCTTCCTCTCCCTTCTCCAATGGTTCCTCTTGGATAGTGGGAATCTCTGAGAATCCACCTGATTTCTTTACCTTCTTGGAGGTTTCACCTTCTAAGGCCTTCTTGGAATATACCTTATTCTTTGGTTGATGTTCTGCTACTTCCTTTCTCTTCTTTTACCTAGTGGTGGGAGGAGATTGTGGAGCTTCTCTAGGTGGGGCAACAATGGTCCCATAATCATTTTCACTCTCTAGCTTGTCTTTGAGCTCTCCATAGGTTAGAGTTTCTCCTTGGAGCTTTAGCTAATCAATTTCACCATCAATCCATTGTTTGGTTTTGCACTCTATTGGTTTAGTCAGAATGTTGAGGTCATTGATCTCTTCCTCATTCCAATCAATAAAGGGGAGGGGCAAGCTAGCAACCACGTCAAACCTTTGATCTATGATAGTATTCTCATCTTCAGCAATCTGATCCGACATTGGAAATAGTTTGACTATCTTGAAAAAGTAGGCAGTCATGTGCATATAGTGCCTCATGCATACCTCCTTGTCATCTCTATAGTTATCCCAGAAGTCTTCCATATTGTGCAAGTGGGCATATTCTTTCCTAACCATCTTCTTCAATTTTCCATATGGATCCTTCCATAGCTAAGCAGTGTAAAGTTCCAAGTTATACTCAATGGTCTCCTTTTTAGAATACTATGCACATTGAGATATGTGAAGTGCATACATACCTTGGCTAAAAGTGAGAGGATAGGGGATGCTTAGATTTTTTTTGTCACTCAAGAGAGTGTGAGCATGCTACAACTACCTAGAGACCTCTAGCAGGATCAACTAGTCATTTGGTTATCTAGGTAGCTTGTATGGCCTCTCAGAGAAGCCCTCTGTCTTGATGTATGTGAACTTAGGGAATTGTATGAATAGAAACCAAAACTAGTGGATGAAGGCATGGGCACTATGAGTAACTCTCCTATTGAAGTCCCCTCTAAGGAGAGTGATAATGTTCCCAATAAAGGCATCATTCACCCAACAGTAGACCTTCTTGAAGTTTCTATATTGCAGTTGGGGATACCTGTCATATACTTTTAACTCTCTTCTCAGAGTTGGGATTTGTGCCATGAATAAACCACTATATGGAAAGGGATCTGCTAGCAGATAAACCAAGTAAGAATTCATGTAAAACTGTGAGGTCCTTTTGACCACTACAAACTGCTCATGCAAGTTATTGCTGATCATCCCTACCCAATGAAACTGGGTGTTTCCTCTGGTGATCTCTTCAATGAAGTAAAACATCCAATCTTTGAAGAAGGTGGTCGTAGGGATGCCCATGAATCTACTCAACAATATTACCAAATCATGGTAGTCCTCATAGAAGTCACTCTTGAAGAGTTCTTGAGACACCTTATTAGCACTCCCCCTCTTCTCCTTTAACCAGTATTGATTGATTATCTCTTTTCCTTTTAAGGGGTCATCCTTCCATAAATTTTTTGTGTATTCATTGGTATTTTCCTCCATAGAGTCAAAGGTGGGGATGTGAAATGTTCACTTTATGTATTTGGCAAACAAAGTCAGCCAATACTTTGCCATCTTTGTCAACAATTCTCCTAGTTTTCTCTTGATAGGCCTCTCTGTAGGCCATCACTAGCTCTAGACCTACAAGAGCAAGAAAAAAACTGTCTACCTTAGCCAAATCACTCTTTCTAATCTTCTTTGCATTCTCCATAGTGGGGTTGATTCTTTCCCTTTTCCTTTTCTATGGATGCCCCCAAAGGTCTCGCAGCTAATTCCATACATTTTGAAATCAAAGGAGCAATAAGCATATTCATGCGCAAAACAAGGTGAGCATTAGTGAAATCCTACAAAATCAATGTTAGATCGAGTAATTTATCATTTAAAGATCATAAAATTCTTCTCAGAGCATCATTTTCCTTTCATTTGGAGAAGATATTGCAATGCAGACCTAGGGATGTGGGCTTCCCTAGGCTGGCAGCCAATTTGAAGGAGGTTGCTAGCAGATGACAAAGAGGGCACAACGAGCTGCATGTAGGAACCCACATCAATATTTTTGTGTTTTGATGGGGCCCACCAAGGTATTATGTCATTTGAACACATGGGTTTGATCTTCTTTAAGGTCTTCAAAATACTAGATCAATCACTTTGGCATGTGGTTCAAAGAGTTACAGGTGTCAGAGATATCTCAGTCATTTAGGCATCCACTCCATCTCAGATAGATCTAGACTAGATTGCAGCTTAAATGCTTAAACTTTTACAATGATTTTACAATGATTATTTCAAGTTAATTAAAACGAAATTAACTTAAGGAAATAACATAAAGAACGTAATCAAGGTGATTATAACAGAAAGAAAAGAAATGAGAGACAGAAAGAGAGAGAAAAGAGAAGTGCAAACAACGCTTTGATAACGGAGTTCGTCACAGAATGTGACTACGTCTCCGGGTCCACTCCAACAGAGAGACCGATCCGATTAACTCCAAATCGATTACAATGATGCACCCCATCAGTTCGGCAGCATAATAGGGCTCTGATATTCAACAATGGCTTGAAAAATCTTCAACAAGACCTCTCTTTGTGTCTCAGCATCAAGACTTCATCACCTGAAAAAAAACTTGATTCAACACTCACCTCAAGTCCCCTTTTTATACAAAGAATTTTCTCAATTTGGCCTTTAACCAATTGATTTGAAAATATTTTCCAAATCCACCTTATCTCTCCAAAATACATAAAAATCTTTCATATTTTTGCATAATATCTTGTAAATAACCACCTTATATCCTATCTCCCTTATTAGGATTATTAAATAATCCTAATTAACCCCTTCTACTTATTTCTTTCGGGTTTTTGTTTGTTTGTTTTATTTAAAATTTAGTTCATAGCCATTTGAAGGCTATTAGTTAGGTGGTTTACAATAGAAATAGGCTTTTTTGTTAAAGCCTCGGGCTGGATTATACAATAAAACAAAACAAACACATTATATATCCAAACGGCATCGGTGGTGTGTTGGCCCGTTATGATTTTGGTGGGCCGGCGGTTGGGGGTTCAACCCCCGCCGCTGGCTTTTAATAGCCATTGCCAGATTTTAAATCAACAAAACTAACCCGTTTCCTTATATAGATGAGCGTCAGTATTTTGGTGGAACGGTCGGCCAGAAACTTCGCTGGTGGATGGTTGCGGTTTCAAATCCCGTGCAGCCAAACCAAAACTTTTGCTAACAAAATAACCAACGCCGACAGAGAAGAGAGACCACGTGCCGCACCAGGAGGGTGCCACGTGGCAATATTTAATTCGCCAACAACGCT